>JAOTQJ010000083.1:10232108-10249383 GCA_025642045.1 Solanum sejunctum
CAAAAAAGAATTTAAATATTTATTTTTAAAAATTACTTTAAACTATGAAAATATTTTCAATGTCAGAAATTAATTTTCTTCAAATTGTTATATACTCTCTAGCTAAAAAATAGAAGTTTTTTTCTAAAAACTAAAATGAAAAATATTTTCCACAAACCAACCAAACATGAGAAAATGAGTTAGAAATCAACTCATTTTCCTGGAAAACATTTTCCATGGAAAATATTTTCCTCCATGCCAAACACACCCTTTATTTCATTTAGTTTTCTTATGTTCTGGAAACCAAAAAACGCATGACTTATCAAGTAAACAAAGGGGTAAAACATATTCTTGGACTGATATTTTACCTGATTTTCTCAAGATTCACCTCTGTACTGCAATTTATGGATAGTTTCATGAGCAATAATAGAAGGTGAAGGATCTGGTAGGTTGGTAGTTTTTGCTATTATTTTATCCATGTGGAAATTTTAATGCTCATAATGTTTTGGTGCTTCCCGACAATTAACTACTTGTTAATCCAATGACCCTCCACATCATGTGTGCCAGAATGGTTTTTCCTACCGTATCATGCCAGAATGGTATAGCCGCAATAGCACCAGTTTCTATATGTGGGGTGGCTTTGCATTTCTTCAGTAGTATGTATGTCCATTGTTCGAGTTTTAGCTTGATTTACCATTCTCACTTGGCCTGACTGACTGTTCCCAGCAAGGCTCTGCATGCTGTGAACCCTCTCGTAAGCTAACTTCAAGATGTTTTTCATCTTTATGCGTTGCTGATATATCATTCCGTGGTTTCTTCAATGGTTTACCATTTCTTCTGCATTTTATGTGGTGCTTGTGTGTATCTTTTAAACTTGTGGTTTCTAGAACATTGACGATTGTTCAAGTTCCTTTTAGAAAATATTGTAAAGAATTAAAGATAAAAAAATTGTTGCAATTTTTTCTCTGATTACTTGAACTTTAGTAAATACATTGATTAATTGGAGTATTTTGACGGAGATGATAACTGCAGGAACCTTTATCTTCGTTAGAAGCTGAATACCATCTGGGAAATTCAATTGTGCTGAAGAAAATAAAGGTTTTGAACCTTATATTTATGTTTTTTTGGTGATTGTTGTGCATTTCTCAGTATTTGATGTAACTACTTCTGCAGGTGCTGAGTGAACAATATGCTGCCATTAGAAGAACTCGTGGAGATGGGAATTGCTTTTTCCGCAGTTTCATGTTTGGTTACCTTGTATGCTTATTTTCTTATTCTGCATGCTATTTTGTAATACATATGTGGCTCTCTAGCATGGACTTTAATTTTTGGCATCTTTAATTATTAACGGATCATGTATTTTAACTGAAGGAGCACATTCTGATAACACAAGATCACAATGAAGTACATCACATTAAAGCTAATATTGAGGATTGCAGGAAGACACTCCAAAGCTTGGGCTATGCAGAATTCACTTTTGAAGACTTTTTTGCAGTAACTTGTCTTCTATCTTAATATTTGCAATTACTTTCTTTCATGTTAGGTGCTGTGAGAAATATTGGAAAAAATATATTATTGAATTGTGTATTTACATGTGTGTCTACATTGCAACACAAAGACCCTATTTATAGACACTGCAATCTAATCCAACTAGGAAACAACATACTATTCCTATTCCAATTCTAAATAGGACTATGCAATCCTATTCCTATTCTAACACTCCCCCTCAAGCTGGTGCATACAAATCATAAGCACCTAGCTTGTTACAGATATATTTAATACGAGGACCAGTGAGAGACTTGGTGAAGACATTTGCAAGTTGATCACTTGACTCCACAAACTTTGTAACGATATCTTTGGAGAGTATTTTTTCCTCGACAAAGTGACAATCAATCTCAATGTGCTTGGTGAAACACTGGATTTGACGCAATATGAAGGGCCGCTTGATTATCACACACACGTTCCATTTGATTAACTTCGCCAAATTTTAGCTCCTTCAATAACTACTTGACCCAAATAAGTTCGCAAGTTGCTATAGCTATTGCTCAATATTCTGCATCTGCACTTGACCGAGCAACCACACTCTGTTTCTTGCTCTTCCATGACACCAAATTACCTCCTACTAATACACAATATTCGGATGTAGACCCCCTATCCGAGGGTGATCCTGCCCAATCTGCGTCTGTATATCCCATGACATGCTCGTGACCTCGATCTTCGAAGAGTAGTCCTTTTATGAGTGCTGACTTTATATATCGCAGAATACGAATACTGCATCCCAATGACTATCACAAGGGGAAGTCATAAACTGACTTACAACACTCACAGAGAATGAAATGTCAGGTCTAGTCATTGTGAGATAATTTAACTTTCCCACTAGTCGTTCGTACCTTTCAGGATTAGTGACTACCCCTGTCCTGGAAGCAGTTTAACATTCGGATCCGTAGGAGTGTCGATGTGTCTACATCCCATCATCCCTGTCTCAACAAGAATGTCTAAGGCATACTTGCGTTGAGAAATAACAATACCTGATCAAGACTGAGCAACCTCTATACCTAGAAAATACTTTAATCTGCCAAGGTCTTTAGTTTGGAAATACTTAAAGAGATGTTGCTTCAAACTAGTGATACCATCTTCATCATTGCCAGTGATAACAATATCATCGACGTAAACAACCAAATAAATACATAAAATTTGTTGCAGAATGCTGATAAAATATAGAATGATCAGCTTCAATACGAGTCATGCCGAACTCTTGAATTACTGTGCTAAACTTTCCAAATCAGGCTCGCGGAGACCGTTTCAAACCATAGAGTGACTTGCGCAATCGGCATACAAGTCTACTAGATTCCCCCTGAGCAACAAAACCAGGTGGTTGCTCCATATAGACTTTTTCCGCAAGATCACCATGTAGAAAAGCATTCTTAACGTCCAACTGATGAAGAGGCCAATGATGAATGGCAGCCATAGACAGAAGAATATGGACAGATGCCATTTAAGCCCCGGTAGCAAACGTATCACTAAAATCGAGCCCAAATATCTGAGTATATCCTTTGGCAACAAGGTGAGCCTTAAGTTGATCAACCTGACCATCTGGACCAACTTTTACTGCATAAACCCAACGGCAACCAACAATGGATTTACCTGCAGGAAGGGGGACAAGTTCCCAAGTACCACTTGTATGTAAAACAAACATCCCATCAACCATAGCTTGCCTCCATCCCGAATGAGAAAGTGCTTCACTTGTAGTCTTAGGGATGGAAATAGAGGACAAAAACGATACAAAAGCATAATAGGATGATGTGAGACGATAATAACTCAAGAAAGTTTAACGTGGGTTAGCATTTTGAGTGGACCGTATACCTTTTTTAAGTGCACTTGGTTGGCTAGGAAGAGACAAAGTCTGCAGTAGGAGCAGGGTGTGGCGCATGACATGAATCATTTGGAACTGGTGTTAGGCGTGGATGACAATGATAAGTCATGAGAGGTGGAGGTTTGGTAGGTTTTGTTGAAGGTGGCACTACAATTGGAGATTCTTCAAAAGTCTGTACGAGTAAGACCTGGGTAGAGGTAAGACCTCAGAGATATCAGGACGATCAGATGATGTATAGTAAGGTTGAGATTCAAAGAATGTGATGTCAACAGACATGAGATATCGATTAAGGTCAGAGGAATAACAACGATACCCTTTTTGAACTCGAGAGTAACCAAGAAAGACACATTTGAGAGCACAAGGGGCTAATTTATCTTTTCCTGGAGCTAAGTTATGAACAAAGCATGTGCTCCCAAAGACACGAGGAGGTATAGAATGGAGAGGTGACAAAGGAAACAGTATGTAATGTGGAACGTGATTTTGAATAGAAGATGAGGACATTCTATTAATTAAATAACAAGATGCAAGCACAACATCACCCCAAAACCGCAGCGGGACATGGGACTCAATGAGAAGAGTGCGAGCAGTTTCAATCAGATGCCTATTCTTCCGTTCTGCTACACCATTCTGTTGAGGGGTGTACGAACAAGATGTGTAGTGAATAATTCCTTGGCGAGTCACAAACACCTAAAATTGAAAGGACATATATTCTAACGCGTTATCACTATGAAGAGTACGAATGGAAACACCAGATTGGTTTTGGATTTCAGCAAAAAAACTTTTAAATATAGAAAGTAACTCCGAATGATCTTTCATTAAGAAAACCCAAGTACATCTTGAATAATCAATGAAACTAACAAAATAACGAAATCTAAGGTTGAACTAACTCGACTAGGACCCCAAATATCAGAATGAACTAAAGAAAACATAGACTCGGAACGACCCTCAGTACTAGGTGAAAACGTAGCACGAGTGTGTTTCCCAAGTTGACACGACTCACAATCTAATGAGGATAAACTAGACAAACTAGGCACCATCTTTTGGAGTTTAGATAGACTAGGATGTCCCAAACGTTTGTGAATTAGCTCTGGAGTATCTATGACAGAGCCAGCTGTGAAGGAATTTGAAGAGGTAAGATAGTAAAGGCCTTGTGATTCATGTCCTGTGCCAATCATCTGTCCCATACTGTGGTCCTGCATAATGAAAAAAACATCAAAAATATAAATGCCACAATGTAATTCCCTCGTCAAACGACTAACAAATGCCAAATTAAAAGGAGAACCAAGAACATAAAGAACAGAATCTAAGGTGACAGAAGGTAAAGGTTGGGCTTTTCCAATCTCTTTTGGTTTTGTTTGGATCCTATTGGCCAAAGTAATAGCAGGAAAGGATTGTGAGTAAACAATATCAGATGAAAGTGTTTTGTTACCAGAAATATGATCAAAAGCGCCTGATTCCATAACCCATGATCCAAGAGTACTAGATTGTGAAACACAAACAAAAGGATTACCCGCGACAGAAACAGTAGGTTGAGAAACCAATGCTGCTTGTGAAGACAATTGCTTACTTGCTTGATACTGAAGGAACTCATGATACTCGGCCTGAGCGATATGAGCATTATTGGATGATCAGTTAGGTGGAGCAACAGAAACATTAGATTGAGCGACAGTTCGCTTATTTACTCGATTTCGAAGGGATTCGTTATATTCCTTTATAACAATGGGATCATAACTGGGGGTGGACCATGCAAAGTATAACATATGTCACGAGTGTTCTAGGCTTGTGACAATAACTACACTTGGAGCGAGATCTTTCAGAATGGCCTCCTCCTCGTCGGTTCTCCATAGTAGATGTTCGTTTATCAGTAGTTTGAGATGCAAGAACAGAGGACTCAATGGTGGGTGATGAAACTACTTTAGGATTGGGCAGCACAGCAAGACGAAGTAAACGAGAGAATAATTCATCCATTGTAGGGATGGTAGGGCTAGCTAAGATCTGGTCACACACAAAATCATGATTAGCAGGAAGTCCAACAAGTGTAAGGACTAAAAACAATGTCTGTCTGTGCTCTTGTTGTGTTGTAACGTTCGCAGTGACTGGCATCAATATTTCAAATTCCTCCGTGACTGCCTGCACTTGCCCCAAGTATGTAGACATATTGGATTCATGTTTCTTAAAGTTGGTCATTCGAGATACTACATCATAAAATCGAGATATGTCATCAGTATGTAAAGCACGAGCCTTTTCCCAAATTGAATAACATGTCTGGAATGGGCGAAACAAGGACCATCAACTTGGAATCAATAGAACGCCATAGGAGACTACACAATTGAGCATCAACCCTATCCCATTGTGCTTTGGCTGTTGCAAATTCCTTAGTAGCCTTTTTCTTTTCATCTACCACCGAAGCATTGGTTGTTAAGTGGTCGTGAACACCTTGACCTTTGCACCATAATTCAACCGAGGAAGCCCATGCTAAGTAGGTGAAACTACCCATAAATGGTTCTAAAGTGATCATAGGATTAGAACTTCCTATTCCTGTACTATTGGAGCCAAACATGTTGGAACTACCCATAGATGGTTCTGAAGTAATCATAGGATTAGAACTTCCTATCTGTACTTTTGGAGCCAAACATATCGATCCCAAAGGACATCTTTAGAATCAAACTTTATAGCCAAAAGAAAACTGGTCGGGAAAAAAATTGGCTGGAAAATTGCCTGGAAACAATGAACAATCGCCAGAAATTGCTTGAAATTGCCGGAACCCTAATTTCAGTGATCGGATCTGGGAAAAAATTACACGGGTAGCCTCGGAATGGAGAGACAACCCTTCTGGAAAAAAGAATTGACAAAAAATCTTGCCGGAAACAGCCACACGTGCCAGCGCGTGAAACAACTCTCGCCGGAAAACAGCCTCTTCCGGCGGCGCGTGAGGGGAGGTTTTCCGGTGTTTCTGGTTGGGTTGTGGTCAGCCGGGCTATCTGAGCCTAGTGATGATGTTGGTTTTCACACAACACCCACAGAAAAGAAGAACACACCAACCAGCCACCGAAACAGTGACACTGCTTTTCTGTTGTTTTTTTTCTTCTCACGAATGCTCTGATACCATGTGCGAAATATTGGGAAAAATATATTATTGAATTTTGTATTTACATGTGTGTCTACATTGCAACACAAATACCCTATCTATAGACACTACAACCTAATCCAATTAGGAAACAACATACTATTCCTATTCCAATTCTAAATAGGACTATATAATCCTATTCCTATTCTAACAGGTGCATTTTGCATAAAACTGTCATTTCTTGATGCATTGAACATAAAGAGTTTTCAATCTATTTTTCTAGTGTACCCAGGACGTTTAATTGTGTCTAAGTTTTAAATGATGTACCATCAATTGAACATGAAATGGTGAACTTGTTGGTTAAAAGAATTCTTCACTGTTCCAAGCTTAACTTGTAGCAATATTTGTTAAGGATGCCCTCTAATGATGAATTTTCAAGAGATACTGTTCAATGCACTTTAATAATAAAATGAGTCGTTGATTAATTAGCATGATATTAGGATACTTTATTTTTTTTCTTTTCTACCTTTAATTATAGGAATAAAATATTTTCTTTTATTATAATTGATTGTCTTAGTCAGGTAGCATTCACTTGTATTAATACGCCTTATCATGGATGTAAAGACACTGAAATGCTAAGAACTTCTCTCTCAAGTTCTACATGGTATTAGAAACATTGTTTCCTTTTCGAGGTGGGGTTTTCTCCCTGAAGTATTAGGGTTCCTTTTTCCCGAAAAGAGGCCGAGTTTGCTCTCCTTGAAGCTGTCCGTAAAGGCTACCTATGATGGGATTTTTAGCCTGCTCACCAGGTTTTAGATCATTTCTATCCCAAAGCTAGGTTCCTGGCAGGGTAGACCTGGTTTTCCAGTGAGACAAATCTGTCTGATGATTTTTGCCAGTTTTTTTCTTGGTATAAGACACAAACAAACACTCAAAATTGGCCTTAATGGGCAATTAAGCACTCCAATTTTGAGAGTGCACATTTAGATACCTCAACTCGTCTCTGTTGTGTTAGTTGAACACTCTAACTTGCAAATGCTCATCTAGACGCATCTAAAATTTATGTGTCATCGCAGCGTCTGGTGTCCATGATACCACAGTGGGAACGAGTTGGATTGTTTAGTTGTCAGTTGAGACTAATTGAAGCTAAGTTTATATTATGCCTTTTTTCTTCTTCTCTGTGGGACTTTTCTTTTTGAACTGGTAACTTTTATGTTTCTCACAAACAGTACATAGGTTGTACTGAAAACCATATTTACAAAATTTACTTCACAATCCTGCTAACTCCTACCTAAATTGGATGTAGGACATCAATTATGGATATAGGGTCATTTGAATATATTCGATTACACCAAAAACACAATAACAAAAGGCCGTTTAGCTTTATCTTTTGCATATATTCTCTATACTATCAAAATGTCCAGCATTCCTCTCCTTCCAAATTGTCAACCACATTCTCTGAGGGACTGATTTGAAGATATTTTGCCTTATATAGTCCTAGGAAATTGTATTTTTTGCTTTGAAGTTATATTAAATTTATGGGGAAACGATTTGTTTAGAAACTTTGACTTCTCATGAAATTCAACATCTTCCCGACGACTGGTCAAACTGGACAAAATACATCTAATTATGTGCAATTAAGCACTGCCTTTACTGCCGATCTTAATTCTTGTATTGTTGATTCTGGTGCGGATAGACTCATGAAAAGCTACTCTAAAGCTTACAAAACTACTCTCCTAGTCCCAAACGGAATTATGTCAGAATAGACAATGCCTCTTTAATTCCCGTCTCTAGAACAAGTTCTGTTATTTGTTGTACATCTGATATTACATCATTTTTCATTCCTCATTTACCTGAGTTTTCTGTTAACTTGTTGTCTTGTAGCCTCATCACCAAAGAACTAAGTTGTATTATTGAGTTCTGCCTTGATCATTGTGTTTTAAGGATCTACAAACAAATAGATGGTTGATTGCATGATGACTTGCACATGTTTGCTGCAGTTGAGACTCTAGTCTCTTGAGTTCTGATTCTCTTGTATTTGTGAATTTGAACACTATTGTTCCTCTTTCTTTTGGTTCATGCCAAGTTGTTCTGAAGCCAATACCTTCTATTGCTAATTTTCATCTTGATCTTTCTTGAGACATGTTCCTACATCTTTTTTGTTCAAGACCCTGAATCTTGAATAGTTCATTCCGCAGATATATATGCCAGGAAATTTTGCTTGTTGCAGTTCTTTGGATCATGATTTGGACAAGGCTTTTAGTCAATCTTTTTACACATTCCTGCTCCAGACTTCCACACCTTTAATTTATCTTCTGACATCTCTAACCTTTTTGCTTTAAGATATGGCAGGGATTTGACCAATAATCACTAGCCTGTAATTCTCATGAAGGTGGATAAACAGTAAAGGCCTCAGTAATTACTACTAATTATAGTATTCAGTATCTAATTTTAAAGGAAAAACAGGGGAACTACATGCCTAGGAGTTGCAATCTTCTCGATTAAATTACATTTGTTTGGTGGGAAGTGAATTTTGAAGGAAAGATCTGATATTGATGATATGTCGGGCAAGTTTATTGTTGTTGGAGCTTATATTATGTCACTCTTTTGATAACTATTAATCTTATTATCTCTTCGATATGTTGTATCCCGATATCTTATGTAATCTTTGCTTGTTAATTTCTTCCCGCATTGCCTACATCCGTATCTTGCATCATTTCCTTCATTTGATTATGAAATTTGTCACCCTGAGACTGTTTCATCTTTTTGGATTAATAGTTATTCCTCGAGCAACTTGATAGTGTTCTTCAAGGCAGCGAAGATTCCATAAGGTTTGGTTTTACATTTTCGAATTTGAATTTCAATTTAACTGGGCAAATATCTCAATGCTTCCACTGGTGAACTGTAATCACTACTTAAGGAATAAACTTGGGCTTGTTTATTGCAGTCATGATGAACTCCTGCGCAGAAGTCGTGATCCATCAATTTCGGACTATGGTATGACCGATTGGCGACCTTTGTAAATATGAGATTATAAAGCGCTTTATTCTTCTCTATGTGACCTGATGATGTGTGCTGTTTAGTTGTTATGTTCTTCAGATTTGTAACATCAGGTGAAATAAGGAAGCGCTCTGAGTTTTTCGAACCATTTATACTAGGACTAACAAGTACTTCGGTGGAGCAGGTGTGTTCTTAAAACTTTTTTTGATTTTCCAGACTTATTCTTTTACCATTGAACACATGCTTATAATTGTCTGACTTTAACCATAATGTCCACTAAATAAACTAACCTGTCTGAGTATTTCCTTGCAACCTGTATTATTGAACTGGTAGCTTTTTGGTGTCCCACTGCTATTAGAATCCAGGTGTTGACGCACCTTATTTGAAAACACAGTTTTGCAAGTCAGCAGTGGAACCTATGGGTGAAGAGAGTGATCATGTGCAAATTATAGCCCTATCAGATGCATTGGGTGTACCAATCCGTGTTGTATATCTTGACCGAAGCTCATGTGAGAACAACAGCATCAATGTTAATCACCATGACTTTATTCCTACTAGTGGCGAGGTTGGGAATAGTGGTGTTTCCAAGAGCACAGATCCATCTATCACCTTGTTGTATCGCCCAGGACATTATGACATTCTGTACCCCAAGTGATGTTCTTCAGCCAGCACTTGTTAGCTTGTTTCATTTAGTTTGTGAAAACAATCTTGACAGTGGAAACTCTGCTTATAGACATTGACATGTATGATCAATGGGTATAGAAACTTGTGTCACCAAATCCTCTAACCTATCAATAATCTGACTTGGTTGATCAGGGCTGTATTGTAGATAATCAGAGCTTTCTTAGCTGTGTATAAACTTTGAAGATTTCGTTTGTAAAATTATAATGAAGTAAATAACGTGAGACTTATCGGCAGAGATTGAAACATTTTTATTTTGGTCTTCAAGGAAATGGTAGAAAACGTCAACTTTTTTGTTCCTAAAAAGAAGATTTGGTCAGTTTGATTTAAGCAGTCTGATTCCTTGCCAATTGCAGAACATGGCTGGCTTTCCTTGTAGATTTCTTCACAGGTCGGACGTAGTATTTAGTTTTTATAATCTAATAGAGCACCCTGTTAAGTGATATTTACTTGCCACGTCTTAGATCGTTTCTCCTCTTACATTTTTCCCATTTTTTGATTGTTCCAGTAGTAATTAATCATATAACTTAAAACTTTGCACTTCAAGATTTTATGATTCATGACATCGCTGCAAACTGGCAATAGCTGCACATGAAGAGACAACTCCAAAATCCAAATCTTAAAAGCTATAGGAACAGTTACAAGAATGTGTGTCATAGTTTCCTGTTTAGAATTTGTACAATACCAATATTTGGATACCAGATCAATCCCCATCCTCTGTATCACATCGTCTCGTGGTATTACAAAATTTTTATGCCCTTAATATGAAGAAAGAGATTTTGAATGATAATCTATTTGACCACGTCTAAATATATCTTCTTTTTCTCCTCTCTTTTTCTAATGTCCTCCTGACCATTCTTCTCAAGCATTCACCATGTGTTGTCCAGTTCCTCAGTATCAGTGGGAGGATTAATTTCTTGTTGTGATTTACCTCCTTTATTGTTAAGCGAGGTTCTAACTATTCTATCTTCTCATGTCGCATTAGCAAAGTTATTCACCTCTATTTCCTCCATTTTTGTTGCTTCTGTTGTGACATGATATAGAGCTGTAAGGGAAGTCCAGTTCCAAACCAAGCAGGATTTCCACTTCTAATTTGCCACCGTATCTGGTATTCCGCCAATTCTCTAACTGTAATCATCTTTTTCGCATACTGAAGATCCATACTTGGCTAGAACAATCATCGAGTAATTCTTCTTACAATACTTATTTATCATATATGATGCCAATTGTGAGGTTTATGTCCTGAAATCCCACAAGTTGACAAAACAGAAATTTGAACGAAATTATCCAACTCATGGCCTCGAATTAGAGGTAGTTGTATTTGCTTTGAAGATTTAACGTTATTATCTTTATGGGGCGCATGTTGATATATTCACCGATCGAAAACGCTTGCATATGTGTTCAACAAAAAGGACTTAAATCTTAGGAAAAGGAGATAGTTTGAGCTATCAAATGATTATAATGAGTGTTTTGTACCATCCAAGTAAAACTAATGTTGTTGCTGATGATCTTAGTCGGTTGTCCATGAATAGTGTTGCTTATGTTGAAGGTGAAAAGAAAGAGTTGGCAAAGGATGTTCATAGGCTAGCCCAATTGGGTGTCCAGTTGAGTGATTCAAGTGATGGTGCTGTACTTGTTCATAATGGTTCATAACCATCATTGGTTCAGATGTAAAGGCAAAGTAAGATGTGGACTTTTCCTTGGTTGAGTTAAAGAAGTTGGTTGTTGAAAAGAAGATTGAGGTGTTCTCCCATGGAGTAGATGGGATACTCCGTTACCAAGGTCGTTTATATGGGCCAAATATTGATGGCCTAAGGGAGATGATCGTAAGTGAAGCTCATAGTCCTCAGTATTCTATTCACCTAGGATCCACCAAAATCTATAGAGATTTAAGGGAAGTGTATTGGGAGAACAATATAAAGAAGGATATAGCTAAATTTGTAGCAAAATGTCCTAATTGCCGACAAGTGAAAGTGGAACACCAAAGACCGAGAGATTTAGCTCAAGATATAGAATTTTAGCTTGGAAGTAAAAGGATTTGAATATGGATTTCATAATGGGATTGCCTCGTATCTGTAAACAACATGACTCAATTTGGATGATCAAATATTTTTTGGTTTTAACCCTGCGATATAAGAATATTTTTTTTATTGCGGCGATAGCTCTGAAAAGACCAATTGCCAGTCTTAGAATGACCAAATCAACCTGTTTTCTACCAGTCAAGATTTCCTATGGTGTCGAAGGCTATGTAAAGTTGTATATTTGAGAGTTGGTAAGGCTTCATGGTGCCCTTTTGTCTATTATCTTGGATTGTCGTACTCAATGCACTTTACACTTTTGGAAGTCCTTTCAAAAGGATCTTGGTACCAAAGTTAAGCTAAGTGCCACTTTCAACCTCAAGCTGATAGACAAGCTGAGAGAACAATTCAAATTTCGGAAGATATTTTGAGGGAATGTGTACTTGATTTCAAAGGAATTGGGATGATCACACACCATTGATTGAGATTGCATACAATAATAGTTATCATGCTAGCATCCAAATGAACTTTTTTGAAGCTTTGAATGATAGGAGATGTAAGTCTCCCGTGGGATGGTTTGAAGTAGGTGAAATAGCATTGATAGGACTCGAGTTGGTATTTGATGCTATGGAAAAGGTGAGAATAATTCGCAAAAGGCTAGAGGGTGCCCAAAGTTACCAAAAGTCATATTTGGATGTGAGGAGAAAGGAACTTGAATTTGATGTTGATGATTGAGTCTACTTGAAAATTTCTCCAATAAAGAGTATTATGCATTTTGGCAAAAAAGGTGGAGCTTAGTCCCTGGTATGTGGGCCCATATAGGACTGTAAGGCATACTGGTAAGGTATTCTATGAGCTAAATTTGCCATTGGAGTTGGCATCGGTTCATTTTGTATTTCATGTGTCATTTTTGAGTAATCATTTTTGAGTAAATGTGTTAGTGATCCTAGTGCTATAGTGCCTTTAGGGAGTGTAGGTGTTGAAAATTTGACTTATGAAGAGGTTCCAGTTGAAATTTTGGACCAAAAAGTTTGGAAGTTAAGAAACAAGAAAATTGCATCCGTCAAGGTATTATGGAGGAACCAAGAGGTTGAGAGCGCTAGTTGAAGAAATGCTTGGGAGATCCTAACTTGGTAATCCCTGTGGCGAGCATTGGAGTGAAGGATAGTTTGACCTACAAAGAAATTTTGGTCCAAATCCTTGATCGTCAAATCCGCAGATTGAGAACCAAAGAGATAGCCTCAGTCAAAGTCCTGTGGAGGAATCAATTCGTTGAGGAAGCCACATGGGAAGTTGAGGAAGCGATGAAAGTGAAATATCCACACTTATTTGTGCCAGATGATGAGAATGTTGAAGGTAAATTTCCTTACCTTTAACTAAGTTGATGGTGTTTTCTCAATGATTGTCTATTCTTGAGTCTGAATAGAGATTGTCAATAAAGATGAGGAGTCGAAAGATCGATTGATAGATGTGAATGTTGAGATGAGTTTTGAGTATATTCGTGCCTTGATATCCACCCTTACTCATCATTCGAGGACGAATGATCCCAAGGGGGAGATGATGTAACACCCGATAAAATTATCAAAATATCCCTAGAATAGAGACGTGCACATAATGCATCTTCCCATGCTCCATTTGCGAATTCGAGAATGGATATGCAATCAACATAAAAAATTGAGTGGGAAAATGATCTCGTTCAGATTTTAGAGAATTTGAGTCAAACAATAATTTTTCGTAATTTAATGAAAATAATGTTGGTGCGCGTCCGACGCGCGACGCGCCAGGGATGCGGACAAACACTTTGTTTTTTTAATTATTTTCAATAAGAAATTTTGGAACGGAAATGTACATGTACCGCCTAGTCCTCGATGCGGACTAGGCATTTTCCGGATGAAACTTTTTCTTTTAATTTGAAGGGCATTCTGGTTAATTTCTAACCCCTCCTAAACTAAAAATATGATCAATTTAGGTTGTTTTGATGAGTAAATAGGGTCTAAAACCCCATTTGAAGTCTTTCTTCACAACACTTGAAAGATAAGGCTTGAGAGAGAAGAAAGAAGAACATGAGATTGGAGAATTCAACGAGAATTATCGACGGGTGATTTGAAGAGCTTTACCCCAGGTATGTAAGGCTAAACGAAAGCATGAGATTGTTCTCCCATGTGCCCCAAGATGGTCATAGATGAGTTGAGAGTCCATGAGTCCCCATATGTGTTTCTTGAAAGACCTTAATTATTTTCTTGAAAATTGTATCTATTGCATGTATTTTCATATGTTGATGATCATCATCAACTTGTTTTTCTTGAATTGAATACTTTTCATGTGATATTGTATAAACCCTATGTGTTAGATTTTGAAAGCATGCATGAATGAACCTAGGGTTGGAGTCTAGAGCCTTGACTTGAGTATGTTGATGGAAATCTTGATGTGAATATGAGGTTGAGTTATTTGAGCTTGATGATCCTATCAGTCTTCATAATTGGGTTCTTGAGTTCTATCCAAACGAGTTCTCCTAATTAATGATATGAGTCTTTGAGTTCTTAAATGAGAATTGAGTTTATTGAGATGAGTTAAAGTCCCTAAAATAATAGAGGACGCCCTTGAGTTTGAGTTGACGAGATGATGATAGTCTTCATGAGACTAATTGAGATGATGAATGTCTCCATGAGACCAATTGAGATGATGGGTGCCTCTTTGAGGCTACTTGAGATGATGATGAGGAGTCTTATGATCATTGAGTCTTGGGAGGAGTATCGAGTACCGAAATAAGTAAGAGTGAGTCCCACTTGCACTCACTACCTACGCCGATCCAGGTAGGAGAGGATTGAACCATTACATCTCATGGTCCCCTCTCGAGTTTACATCTCTGAAGCAATAAAGGATGACTGAGTTTAGATTCCTTGTGGATCATATTCGTTCCTTACCTGGCAAGTACGAAATAGTTATGGAAATATCAGTGAGATTGTTGTACAACCCCGGGCTCATAAGTAGTAATTGTCGGTTAAGAGAAACTCCTAATAAGTTTCCAAACAGAGTAATCTGAGTCAAGATGAGATGAGATGAGTTGGAATGAGATGATTTGAGATGAGATGAGTCTGATTTAATTGATGAGTTGATTGGTTGATGGGTCACTTGTCTACTCTTTATTCTTGCTTTAGATAGACATTTGACATGCTGATTTTTACTATCTTTGATGTTGATTGTTGTTTCTATATTATTCTACCTGTTCTAGTTTCATTAAACTATTTTACATACTAGTACATTTCAAGTATTGGTGCCTTCTTTTGTACTGCATTGTTTTATGATGTAGATACATAGGATAGAGGTCATCAGCAGGTGCATCATTGAGGATCTGTAGACGTTCAGCAGATTGATGAGCCTCCCCTACTTCGGAGGATTCATTACCTATTTTCATCATGCTTTACAGTTAGAATAATTTAGCTCTTATTTTGATTGAGGTAGCCGTGGATCTGTCATTGGCACCACCTAATAATGATAGAGGCTTCATAGACTAGAGTTAGATGTTGATGTTGAGACTTGTGAGCTAGTTTCTTTCTACCTGCCTTTCATTATATTATTATTTGAGCCTAAATGCTGAGATGTGCCCATTTATTTTCTTTATGTCTTCCGTTGATTTAATAGAATGTATGAATGTATGAATGAATGAATGTGATGTGACCAAGTGGTTCACTTGGGGACTAGCAATAGTCTTTGAGTGACAGTTACGTCTAGGATACCCTCTCGGGGCGTGACACTAACAATGCATATCAACAAGCAAGCATATAAATTATAATTTAGGTCAAATGTTGTCTAAAAAATTATTAGAATAAATAAATGATCTCAGTAAAAATTTGTAAATAGATATCATTCGTACAATTTTACTCGTATTTTTATTTGAGGTCTTATACGAACACCCAGGTTTCCTTGTTCTTGTAACCACAAAGATCTCCTTAGATGATACAATTTCCTTCTCTCTTTCCTGGTCACATAAAAATAAATATTAAAAATTGCTTAAATAATAGATTAAGTCTCAACAATAAGTAAGAAAACATACCAATTTATTATGGACTAAAGCAAAACTATTTTTGCCGGCGATTTGTGGAATCATCAATTTTTTTGATTTTTAATATTTGTTTCAGATATTTTCTGCAATTAAATTGATCAATACTATTAATCAAAGGTGAAATAAACTCGAATTCTAAACACAAATACTCAAACATTATATAACCATTGATAGATAAATTATAGGGACAAACTTAAGCTCTTGTGGTTCAATCAGCTATTGAACTTGATCAAGCTAATTTCAGAGTATTCCAATGTCGCATCACCCACTTCTTGATTTCACAACCAACACAGAAGTACTTCTATGAATGCACAGTTAATACACAAAATGGTCTCTTAACTTGCTTTGGATTCACAAGAACATCTTGATGAGGTTGGGTGCAGAAAAAAGCATCACAATCCAACTAGTTTAATTTTATAAGCTTCAGAGTTTTTGAGTCCAGGCACTGAAATTCATAATAATTCAAGACAAAGAGATACCAGTAGTAACTTTCTTATAATTTCATAAAAAATACATTTTACCTTGAATTTTTACGAATTCCAATATATAGGAGCTCTCTAAACTGACATTCTAGAATATGACGGGGCTTTTTTACCATTTGAATTTCATCATTGTCATATGGGTCATAATATTTTTTCTTCAACGCAATTCTGTGCCTTCTCCAAGCATCTTGAATAATTAGCAAAACCCAACCTTCTGCAGCTTCAGGAATAATGTATTTCTCCTACAAGTTGGTGTCATCTAGTTAGCGAGTTGACATAAAATATTTTTACAAATAAAATATTAAAAACTTCAAACCTTTGTGTAAACTGTTAGGATTTTGCTTAAAAATGAAAAGGGTCATTATCCCACATTGAAAAATTATTGAAGAGTAGCTTGGAGGCTAGCCTATATAAGGGAGCTTAAGTTATGTTTTCAAATGTAGCAAACCAAATACATTTCTAACATTGTTATTAGGAGAATGTACTGAGATTTTATGTGATTGTAAAAATTTTTCATATAGTGGTCGCTTGTTGTCTTTTGACAACGGTTGTGGTTTTTCCCAGTTTTGGGTTTTCCACATTAAATTCTTGTGTTGTTTTATTTCTCAGTTT
>JAOTQJ010000083.1:10250171-10261551 GCA_025642045.1 Solanum sejunctum
GGAGATTGAGAATGGAAGTTCGAATAGATTACTCAATTATAAATATTCTCAGAAAATCATTGAATTTTTAGATAATGCTCAAGAGGTTTTTCTTCTGAACAAAATGTCATTTACTTTGCTGGAAGACTATATGTATGCAAGAATTTCATATTGGACCAAATGAGTTTTTGATTTGTGCAATTTGGTGTACGAAGATTTTGATACATTATTTTTGCCCCTATAAATTGGTGAAAGATCTTTATGATTTATGCATCGGGTAGAGCTAGATTTTTAGTTATCGAATATCTAACTGAATTTATCAGCAAACGTATTTTAGGCTATATACATAACATGATACATATCATTTATCCAATACAATAACAATAATATATTCATTGTAATCTGATCTTCTTTTTCACTTTTCTATATTCTATAAAGCCTTTAGATTATAGACATTTATTAGCAAACGTTTCTATCTCCTTGCTTGTTTAATTGTGTGCTCGTTTAGTCGTTCTTGTCTCCTTGCTCGTTTAGTCGTTCTTGTCTCCTTGCTCATTTAGTTGTGTGCTTGTTAGTTGTTTCAACTAATGAAGCCCTTCTGAGCTATAACGCATCATGCCTTGTGATCGCGATCTTTGTTGACCTGTTATGCTGCTAGTATATATCGTTCTTGACCTCTCTTCCTTCCCTTTTGTGTCAAGATTCAAGATCATCTTGGTCTGATTTTCCACCCAACGGGTACGGTTTAGTTGTCAATGAAGTGGGTTGAGCACTATGAGAAATCGACTTCAAATCCCAATAGAGACAAAACGCTATTTGATTTTTTTCCATTTGTTCTGTCCTTGGTTGATAGAGTTATCTGGCACTAGGTGGAAGTATCCCGTGAAATTAGTTGAGGTGAGCGTAAGCTAGCCGGGACGCCATAGTTATAAAGAAAAAGGATTCCGCTTCGCTTTCTTAAAAGCAAGGACCACTTTCTTCTTGCTTGACACTGAGTGGTATTTTAATCAATTTCGAGTTGTTTCCAGATTAAGTGTGTCTAAAATGACTCATTCTTTCATGGTTTCCATACTTTAATGGCCATATCCTTAATGTGAGTTTGATTTATGGATGAAATAGCTTTAAATCCATAAGCCTATATAGTGAATCTCTGTTCTATGTCACTGTCTCTGATCTTGCTTGTTTCCTTACTGTAAAATAACATGTGGTTGAGTTTTAACGGTGGTGCACTTGTGGGAAATCTCTTGCCGAGGGCCTGTGCAACCTCGGGATTAGTCGGAGCTCTAAGAGACTCGGACATGTGGTGCAAATAAAAAAAAAAACACATGTGGCTGGGTTTTATGTACATATTTCTTTCCCTGGGATCTGGTTTCACTAGATAAAATTGAGGCGTTAAAATTTTACTTTTTTTTCACTATCGATTGGTTTTCTTTAAGTTTTGTTGCTTATGATTTATGGAGATTTTAGTCTTGTTTCTTAACCTGATCCAAATAAGGAGTTGAATGGTGATACCACGCTGAAGATACTCTTCTTCCACCGAATGTCTTGTTTTACTGTTCGTTTGAAATATAATCCTAAGTTGCTAAGATGGTGCCGTACCTTTAGTTTTCTTTGGTTTCAATAGTCTATTAAGCCTCTAGTTGAACTTGGTGTCATGTTTAAGATTCTCAACTGCTTATGTATTCTTGGTCAAAAGCTCTTCAACTTACCTCCTTGTCAAGAACTATGTTTCTTCTTTGAGATTTTGGTGTGATAATTCATTCACATAGCCTTGCTTGCTTAGCTAAATCTTGTTAAACAGTTAAAATGCTTTTTTTGTTCATTGTTGTTTAAGTTTGATAGTTTCTACTTAGCTTCATCTCTTATAATCGTTCATTTATCTCTGTAATAGCTCTTGAGTACTTAAATGAATTTGGAGCTGTTAATTAAGTTCATATTTTAGTAGACTAATTGACTAACCAATTATATTAATCCATAATGTTTATTTGGATTAATATATTTTGAATTTAATATAACTTGAATCATTTTATAAAATTTATATTTTAATAAATTTTATATAATTACAATCATTCCAACGTTCAGTTTCAGTGGACTGATAGGCCAAATATGTAGTAGAAGCTAGTTAACTTAGAATTAATTCTAAGTATTATCATAATTTAGGACTAAAGAAAAAACATTCGTATTATTCTATAATCTTCTTTATATTTTTTTGTGAAAATTAAGGATATGTTTTATATTCTCCCACATACAATTTCATGTATATTTATGTTTTACAATGATAATAAATAAAGCATATAGTCATACTTTACAATGCAAACATGTAACAATGTCAACAGAAATAGTTACAATCATGGCACAACAATCAAAAGGAGTGAAAAGAGAACACATTGAATATGATTTATAAATAAAAATGAGACGTGATGCACTCTTTTAACAAGTTTGTACCTCATAACATTGTAAAATAAGTTATGATATAATAATGTACCTTATGTGTTACATGATCTAATATGTATATACACGTGCAAAGAAATTAGTATTATCTAAAATAGGATCTTTTAAAGTCATTTATTTAATTTTTGGATTAGATTATAGGGCAAAACTAAAAAATAATTCAAAAAGACATTAAAAAAATTTAAATATAAATGGGATATCACATTTCTATGGTTTTTTTTTAATAGATTAGATACACAGATCCTCCACATAATGTTTGGCTACTTCTGGGCCCTGCCCGAAAGGGGAGGGAAATGTTTCCCGCCATTTTGTACTTAACCATTTATTCATACACACACACTCACACATTTGTGTTGAATCGTGAAATTGACAGGTGAAAGGATGGAAGCCTTACGGTCTCAGAGGAAACCTGGGGTATCGAACGGCGTCGTTTCAACTCTCCCTCTCTATCTCTCTGCCCCTCCTCTTGAAGTTCGTCTTGAAGATTTTGAGCTTTACGCCATCGATCGCCTTCGAGGTATTAAACTGCGAAAAGAGTGACAATTCGTTATCCACCGATCTGTTACTTTTATTTCCTTTTACGGATGTGCTTTTCGTAGCTAATTTTACATATTTTTGTTAACGTTAGATTCATGCCTAATTTCTGTATTTTTATTTTCAATATATAGTTTTAAAAAAGTCCCCTTTTTATTCCTTTCAAAATTTTCGTATTTTGATATCCTTATGTTATTTGTAAATTCATGTGATTATTATTTATTGAATCCAGTTCTTAAAGGAATTTCGGATGCTTTGTCTAGAGGAAAGAAGCCGGATGAAATGGAGAAATTGGTAACTCTATTTTAGTATATCTTATTTCTTCCTACATTTCGATTGATTTTAGTAGTTTCAAATTTATTAGGTGTTGGATCTGTGGAAAACAAATATGAGGCATCAACATTCATCTGAGGTTATTAATAAGGACATAATTTCACATTTCGTCTTGAGACTTGTTTATTGCAGGACGTGAGTACATCTTCTTTGCTTTTTCCATTTTCGACTTTCTCTATAATTCTAACAAAGAATTTGTTTAAATCTTTTAGGGAGGAGTTAAGAAAATGGTTTCTTTCTCTTGAAACTACCTTATTTCGTTATCGTTTCCGGGATGAAGTTCCTGAAGTTCAGGTTTGATATAGTTACTGGCACATTTTCTTTTCCCTTCACAACATCTTTACGCTTATTCTCGGTGATATAATAAATTTGGATGCAGAGGGCGCTAATGGCGGAGTTTGATCTTCCATACAAATCTGTGAGCAATGCTGAGTATGAAGTAAATACGCAACAAGTCACATTTTTAAAGATTTTTGTTCCCTTAAAACCAGTACATTGAAGTTTTACGTTTTGGTGATATGATGAATCTTTTGGTGATAAGTTTTTTCTTTATGCCTGTCTGCTTCTGATGCAGAGTGTGAAGGACAAATTGAACCAAGTTGCACGCGCCATAGGCCAACGTATTGAAAGTACTATTACTCTTTTGCGATTCCAATTGTGAACATCTATTTTGACACTAAGGCATTAACTTCATTATTTTGATTTTGATTATTTGCAGCTAATGCTGTCTTTTACAAGGTATGCTCTTGACTTTTGCAACGCTGAACCCTTTCTCCCTCCCCCATCCACCCAAGTAAAAGAAAAAGGCAGTAATAAAGGAGCCAATAGCTATGTTGCTGGTCCCTTTAAATTTCTGCTGCACCCAAGTAGATCTGATACGATTTGGGTGTAGGATCCGCACAGGACTTGGTCCACTCATTTGGTTACTTTGGCTACATCTATGACCGAGAAATATAGATTGATCCAGTATTTGGTTTGATTTTTGAGTTTGTGGCATACATTCATATAAAGTATGGGTGCTTTGATATGCATGAGATGTCTTATGAATAAAATATTAGGTATTTATACATGTGATATCTTATGAATAAAAATATGAGGTATTTGTAAAGTATTAAATTTATTACTTTTAGTTCAACAACTTTAATTAATCATATATATATATGTAAATGTCATGACACTCATTTATTCACCATATCCCAGCATCCATACCTGCTGTGAGATCCATACCTCTAAATCCTAAAATTTATGTAGCCTCTAGTTCTGCACCATACCCGCTGCCTAATAGCTACATGTGTATAAATCGACAGATTAATTTGCTTAAGAAACTTCATTGGTTTGACTAGCACACTTGTCAGGAACTGTGACAAAGATAGTTGACTATGATTTTGAGTGTAGACCTCTTAGTGTGGCTGAACATTTTTTACGATTGGCTCTGTATTAACTTCAGAGGGGTTTTCAATTCTATTATGCTAGGAAAATAAAGCGGCAAGGACTCTATTTATCTTGTGTGAATGAGATTTAGCTTTTAGTGGTTTTGATTGAGGTTTCTCTTATACTATTTTGGTTTTGTTTACTCAAGGTTCCATTTGAGGAGGTGCCAGAGCTTGTGGCAGGTCGAAGAGTATTTATTCAGAAAGGGAAGGCATATATTGCCATGAATCAGGTATTCATTGTATTTTTATGGAAGCATCCAAATGAATATGTTAATGTTTATACCAATTGCTGTGACATAGCTTATTCTTGCAGGTGGTTTCGCTAGTTATCACACATTTCCGGAGTCATCTTTCGAAAGCACTAGTGTTGACTAACAGGTTGGTCGCCCCATTTTTGCTCTTCATGGAATAATGAGCATACCCATTTTATTAGATAAGCAACATAAGATAACAATTATTGAAGGTACCTTATCTTATTTTTCACTATTTTAAACTTTCTTTCAAGCTTATTGCTTGTCTTAAAAATGAAATCATCCTTTCTGGAACTTGATTCTTAATGATTGCAGTGCCACAAATTAGTTAAGCATGTCACATTAGAAACTGGATACCTGAACAGATCCATTCAGCTTTTCATCCAACAATTTACAGTATATCAGACAACAAAGAGAATTGATTTATTTACTGCTTTAATCGTAAGCCTCTAGACATTAGCATGTGCATTTCCACATTGTGCATCAGATTTGTCATTTTCCCTTGCTTTCTTATATCTTAGTGGATAGTTTAGAAAGACCACACTTGTCATCGGTCAGATTGATTCTATATCAGGAACTCATTAAGGTGACTATGCATTGTCGAGTTCATCTGAATCTCATCTAGCGTGTTGCTTTTGGAATTTCATCTATTTACTGTTTTTAAAATTAAAGCATAGGTTCCATCCTTAGATGTTAGAAGTTTCAGTTTATTGGTTTCAGAAAATGGACCTCGATGATCAGAGAACAAGAGAAGGACCGTTTGGTTCCTGTGAGTATTGAGTAGTTTTGAAGTTGCACTCAAAGAGAGTTTATGTTCCTTAATATATAAACCTAACTCCCCTTCAATATTTTAGATAATTGAAGCCTTATCCACAAGTTACCTGGGTCCTGATTATAGCCAGGTGATTTAGAGCTACTTTATCATCATCTACTTCCTGCAGTTGCAATGTTCTTGTTGGGTTTGCTTGACTAATCCAACCTGTTTCAGCCAAGAGAAAATGCAGAAATATCACTTAAAGACATTGATCAGATTGCTAAGAGTTCATTCCCTCTATGTATGCGTCATCTTTTTGAAAAGGTTAGACGTTGATCAAGAAACTAAGTTTCATTACATCCTATGTTTCCTTTTTGGGTTTACTATCATATTATCTCTTATTAGTCCATTATCGAAAAAATATTATCTCTTATTAGTTGTACTTGCAGTTATGATGTTTTGGTACTACACCTTTTCCAAAAAGTTTGCCTTCACCATGGTTTATGATGTATTGCAGCTACGAGAGGATCATCATTTGAAGCATGGAGGGAGGATGCAGCTTGGTCTATTTCTCAAGGTTACAGTATTAGGGTTGATGAGGATTTTACATAATATATCTTATTCTGCTGTCTAGCAATCCATATTCATCATTTTTGTCTCTGATTTACATCAAATTAAATGACAAACTTTCCTGCTCCTAGGTGATTTGTCTATGCTGAGTCGTATACATGCAGTCATTTCTCTCCCTTTTTGGTTTGGTTTCGGGGGGTTTGGGGCTATTTATGACTATATTCCTGCTTTCCAATTGTTGATCCTAAAAGGAAATTCAATACAACTGAATTTAGAAATCTTCTGCAAATAGTAATGCTTTAACAGATGTTCTTTTAGAAATTTTCTGCAAATAGTAATGCTCCAACAGATGTTCTTTTTTTGTCGAGCATCATGTGCTAGCTATAGCACATGGCATAAAAGAAAATGGATAATTAATAATTTGATAACATACAAACTATGCATTCAAGGATTCTGGTCAAATATATGCCTCTCAGAGAGAAAGATGTGAAGAATAAAAAGCAAAAGGATTTACAAAAGCTAGAAGGTGGTCAGAGAAATGGGTCTAGTCGAGGTTAAGAAGTAATTGCTTTCTAAAATAGAAAACGGGCCAAGTGGTACAGAACAATTTTTATCCTACAGTTTTGAGCATTTGAGAAAGAAAGTAAGTTAAGAGGAAAAAAGAAGAGAGTCATGAAGTTTTCTTTTGTTTTATTAGGGGTCTCTTCTTGTCAATAATTTGTTTAGAGTTACAGATTCTTTGGTTGAAGCACTTGGATATCCACAGTAACATAAATATTAGTTTGAGGTTCTCAACGAGTGACAGTAAGAATCAATTCTACACTGTTCATTCTTTGATAGTGTTTTGCTTGATTTGTAGGGTGTTGGATTGAAGTTAGATGATGCCCTTGCATTCTGGAGAGCTGAGTTCTCCCGAAAAGTAAGCAGTATTTAGTAGTCTTATGTATTATTTTTTACACATTACTAGTGTTTCTTCTGTAGAAGCCTAGAAGGTAATGGACTGAGCATGTTCAATAATGAGCAAGCTATTAGAGCCAAAAGCACTGTGGAGAAGAGTTGTCCTCAATTTTCCTTGTACATGCTTAAATTGTGTCTTAGCTAGAAATACATTACCACAATGGATAAGGAGAGGAACAGACTGAACACACAATTAGAAAGGTTGTCAGATGATATGTCTTGCAACTTCTGAAGAAGTGGTCTCAGATGTGTTCAATTTCTCTGGAAAATCAAGTGCATAATTTTTTCTTGTAGGTTGGTGCTGAAAGATTTGACAAAGAATATGCATATGGCATACGACACAACTATGGGAAAGAAGGAAAGAGAACGGTAAGTAATTTATTTGAAGTTGCATTGTGGAATATGTAGAGTTTGTGAGAACGTCTATGCATTTATACTCCATAGTTTTGATGCAATTCTATTCTGTATTATAACTGAGAATTAGCTTGATGACAAAAAAGCAAATACAACACAATATAGAGCTCTCTTGTATGAAACACCCAAGAGAAGACATACGAGTTAAAATTCTTTAGTTCTGGAATCAGCTTTCATTTCTGTTCTCTGTTTTAGGTAGGAAAAAAGCAGAAGAAATGGCTTTTGTCCATCTTCTTTCAATTTCTCTGTTCCTCTGAATGCCCATGTGTAAGCCTAGAACATTGGAATAGTTTCAAGATTCTGCTGATACATTAAAAGAGTGAAGAAGAATTTATTTCTACATCTTGTGCTATTTGCGTTCTTTTCTGCCATTGGTTTATAAGCAACCCTTATTGCTTTCTTGCAAGAGTGCAGGATTACACACCTTATTCATGTCAAAAGATTATATCGTCAGCTCCTGGAGTAGGAGATCACCATGGCTGTCCATATCGTCATTTCAGGTCACACTGATCTTGTTGCATTTGATCTTGTTCACTGAAGTGAGCAATTGTTGCTATTATACAAAATGAGATGATGATCCCCCATGTTTATTCCTGAAGCTATTAGACAAATTATTTTTCCAAACAACTTGCAATCACTTCTTTCTTCTCCGTCGAGTGACTTTTCATGTGTTTGCTTCCATCTGCATGATGTGTAGGCTGTTGCATGTTCTTGATGCAACATGATGAGAAAATGAGGTCTTCTATTCTTTGTCATCGATTAAGCACAGTTTCTCATTATCCTGCAATTTCCTAACAAATTTTTTGGACATTTAAGCTTCTAGGAAGTTGTACGGGATTAATGCATAGTTGTAAGTTCTATGAAGTCCAATTCATACCAAAAGAAAAAGAAAAGGAAAAAAGAGAGAAAAGACTGAATGTATCAACTATGCAACCTAGTTGATAGTTCTTGGAGTGAGCATTTTGCTTGAATGGTTGGACTTCCTGTGCAAGTTTGGATTATTCTTGCTTGTGTGCTTCTGATACCGATGCCAAAAGGAAAAAGAAAACCAATTAAATCCTTAATCCATGGTAAGGAGAATTGTGACCATACAGGAAACTCAAGAGAGTCTAATCCATATCAAGGTATAGAAAAGGTGAAATTTCCCAGCTCCGCTACCTATCCCCAAGTAAAGAAAAAAAAAATCCCATCTCCTTGATTAGATACTAAATTCTTGATTCTTGTAATGAGCAGTTGTAGTTAGTTCCTTTAGTGTTGAAGTTCTATTGAGGGACGTACACCATTTTCCTTATCTTGAACATGAGAAGTATATTACAGAAGATAACTCTTTTTTTTTTTAATAATGTCTGGCGGAGAGACTCAAACCTAGGACTTTTGCTTGCTCTAATACCGTGATAAGAAAATAGACATCGGGTCTAACTCAATTCCTAAAGCTAGCTCATGAGGTGAGAACTATCCAAGATCTTATAGGGAGACCAAGTATCCATCCCACCACCAATGTGCCAACTGGAGCTTGAACAATTGCCTAACATAGGATAAACCAAGAATTATGATGGGTCTGACGTTGATATCATATTGAAGTGTGACCATTTCATTTAAAAGCTTAAGCTATTAGAAAAAGCACACTTTTATTTACTTAATTCTATTCTCAAAACTTACGATACAAGACATTATTATTAACTTTTCATGTTGTTGGCTTGGGATCCTTGTATCGATGCATTAGTCTTAGTTATGAATGTCAACACTCAATAGTTACAACTTTTTTCACTACACAAACTTGCACTTAATTCCTAGATAATACTGTGTCTTACTTGGATATTCAGAGTTGGCCTTAGAAGTGTTGCATCACAATTTTCACCAAATTCCCTTTTATCTTTGATCGCTTTTTGAATTTTGTTTGTTACCTTTTTTAAATCTCTAATCTCTTCATGAGATTCCATGTTTTTCTTGTATAATGGCACATTCACAGTTTCTCTTTTGAACTCAATAGTTATACACATGAACTGAAAGATGATATAGGTTGCCTGTCTTTAATTATTACTTTTTCTTTTTGCGTGTTGTACCATCCAACAAGACTATGTATGACTATGTATAGTCAAGGTGTTATTTTGTGGAGGACGGAACCTGCAGTTTATTATTAAGGAAGAGAGAAAAGTAATTTGGTAGTGATATTATCTTCACATTGTTCTATGTTTGAAAGATTGAACTAGTAAAAGAAACAGAAGAGGTGCCTTTTCGCTTAAGGCTCTATTTTAACACGAAACAAAGGGGACAACGGTGATCTATTGTTGTCTCTATATGATGATAGAGACTATATCAATTAGCTTAGTAGAGTAGTAGGTACTCAGATTTTAGACAAATATGTTGGAAAACATTGCTCCATTTCTAGACATCTAACATTTGGTCTTAATTTTCCCTTATTTGCATGCCAAATTTGCTTCAACAGTGAGGAGAACCTGAGAGCTGCTCTGACCAGGATGAGAGTAGGCAATCGAGCACTGGAGGATGTCATAGACAAAGTCCGAAATAGACATTACCAGGTTAGTGTATAATTTTATCAGTTTATCACTGCTTTATGTTACCTTATTTCATATGTTGTGATCGTAAAATTGTGCAGTTGGCATGCACTTTAACCTTTGAAGCTGTTCATAGCTCGTCTTGTGATGCCGGGGTTAACCATCCAAATCAGTACTACAATGACAGTCAGAGGATCTTGGAATCACAGGTAAGTTCTTTGTGGAGTTATACTAAGATAGTTTTTAAAGGATGTCTAAGATGGTTTGTAAAGGATTTCTTTTGTCATTGTGAATTTGCGATTATGGATTTGGTGGTATAATATATCATGTGTTGTGATAAAATAGTTTTCCTTTGTTTCTATTACCTGCTTTAGGTAGAAGTACGAACATGCCATGTGGTGTTGGCGAAATGCTTCTTTAATATGTATCTTCTTTTCGTGGTTAATCTACTTTCAGAATAGTTATAGCAAGCCACAAGGAACAACAGCTTCAATGTAGGGCAATATGGACGAGTTGCATCCCTTATGTGAGTCTTCTCTATGAAATTCTGTAGCATTATACTATATTTTTTTGATTCCATGTTTGTTTGTTTATTTATTTATTTCCGTGCATGAACATCCCATGCATTTTCTACACTAATACTAGAGTTAATGAAACGGCAACGGAAGATCTGGTTGACTCACAATTGCAAGTATCCAAACAGAACATGTAGGAGCAAGATGAAAGAACTTACAAAAGGAAAGCAGTATTTTGATTCCATCCCATCGTTTAAAAGCATTGTGGTATGCCTAGACTATAAATATGTAACTTTTATCAACTCAATCGTGTTAACATCTATATATATACTACACATGGGAACCCGTGGCCTAATGTATTATTTTCTGTCTCATTTTATGTCACAATTAAAATTTGGAGAATCATTTAAATATTTATATGTTTTTTAAATATGATAACTTGTTAATTATTGTGATTTATAATAACTAGTATCATGTGGGTTATTATCAACGTAAATTTTATATTATAAATTTATAATATATTTATGATGTATTGAATATTGATCAACTAAAATTAAAAGCAATTATGATAAAGTTATTGAATTTTTTTAGCAAGCATTATTAGCTTACCGGCTAAATATGTTAAAACTATTCTTGAAGTGATTGATCTGTTTTTTTTAGAATGTGTTTTAGT
>JAOTQJ010000083.1:10271675-10299486 GCA_025642045.1 Solanum sejunctum
AGGGCCCGACGGGGTCCTGTCCCGTCAAATGCTATAACCTTTCTGTATAGAGGTCTGTGGATACTAGTGGGTAGTGGGTATTCGAGATATACTTGAGCGCAGGATCTAAAACTTGTTTTTATACTTGATTAGGCGGCAGGACCACATTATTCTATGTATGTCTTATTACTAGGCAGCAGGACTGCAGCGGAGACCTTGTCGGCCCGCTTCAGTTATATCTTTATGTATATTTGTGCTGTATGTATTTTTTGGGAGCTGCTGCAGGTGAGGATAGGGTCTAAAAACAGAGGAAACTCTGCCATAATTTTGGTAGATTTTTGAGGCTTTAAGTTAAGGTTTTGTGCTTTAATGTTGGATTAAGTGCCTAATCGGCATAAGTCATGGCCCCGGGGTTGGACCTTGACAATACATCAGAGTACCAAAGGCAGAATCAACAACACTTACATAGGTAACTTTAGTTTTGGATATCTCCTCATTGATATCCATCCCACCAACACTTGCCAAAGTGTTGATCAAATGCGGTGGGTTGACATAGGCCATAATTTCCTACCCTTTCCTACTTGTTTGTTTCCCCTCTTCATCCAGGAGTGTGTTGATCTTCTCCTGCATTGGACAGTTCCTTGCCTGATGTCCCAATTTTTGATAAGTCCACCAAACTTTTTCCCCACCCTGTTTACTTTAACTAGATGAGTCAACATCTATTTTGCCTTTGCCTTTGCCTTTGTCATTTCCATCAAGATTTTCGCTTGTCTTTTTTCTAATCCTTACCCTTCTCCTTCTTCTTTGACTTAGAAGAGTGAGTTGGGTCAGTAGTAACATTATTTGACCGAAAATCTATCAAGGCATTAGCAACATCAATTGCACCAGGTAGATCATACACTTTCTACCTACGCAATTCATTTTATGCCCAACCTTGCATCCCTGAAATGAAGTTGTGTAGTTTGTCTTCGTCTGACATGTTTTAAATGTCCAACAACAGTGATAAGAACTCCTTGACATAGTCCCGTATTGATCCCACCTATTTCAAACACTTCAACCTGTCCCTAGCAACCTAAGATGAGTTGCTTGGCAAGAATTTTTCATGCAGTGCCTCCCTCAACTATGCCAATGTATTGACCTTATGCCTGTTTGCACTGTCATCATCAGCACACGTTGTCTGCCGCCACAAAATAGCATCTCCACTAAAGTAGCATACAACCATGGTCAGTTTGTCATTTTCAGGAACATGGGCAGTATCAAAATAATGCTCCAAGTCCCACAAGAAGTTTTCTAATAGTTTTGCCCCATGCACACCATCAAACGACTTTGGCTCCGAAATTTTGATTTTGGCATGCTCTTCTCCTCCTGTGGGCAGATTAGCAACAACCAAGCAGAGAATATTTACTTCCGCTTCTAGATCTTCATTTTCCTTCTTAAGACCCTCAGTTTGTGCACTCACATAATCACAAAAGGCCTGCAACTCGGCCAACAGGCTATCAAAAGCACCACGATAGGCCTGTAGCATAGCATTAAGGCCTTAAATTTAAGCCAGGACATCTGTTACGGTCTCAACACTGTCTGTCACGCCCAAAATGGTTTCCAGTCATGCAACCAGTTCTTACAACTCGTTGTATGAATTTTCATCAGCCATTTTCATGTTGAAACAACCTTCGCTCTCTAATACCAGTTGTAATGGGGTCAACCCTTGCGATCTAACCCACTTGGTAGCCTAACTCAGTTATATTCAGGCTCACTTTTCGCTCACTTTGATCAAGTTCCAACACAAACATAGACTACAAAATTAATAACACAAGCACATACAAGAACAAGTCACAACCTTATTAGTTAACTTGTGCAAACAAAGGAAGCACACAACACTTAGCCTACAAAATTCGTCCAGGCCAAATATGTTGTCCATATTGACTATCTATGCCTTTAAATAGTGCATAATATGCCCCATCATGTGCCTGCCAAGTCAGTTGACATCCCCAACTAATAGGCTTTAATTTAAAATTCAAAAAAGCTTATCTTGATATGCTAACTTGTTAAATGATTAGAGACTCTTTTTAACCGCCAACTGCTTATACATATACATGGCACATGCAGACAACCTTCAAATTTTTGTGCCAATGCCTTGCCTTGGCACGCAAATTCGCACCTGCCCTGCATGTTTGTGCCATACCCAAGCCCTGTGCATGTGCCTGTGCCATGGTATAGGTCCATCCCTGCACAACTTGCCATTGGGGTTTGATTTCCTGCACCATTGACCTTGCCTTGCACTTAGCCTCTACTTGTTTAGCCATGACCTTGCCACGTCATAACCTTGCCTTCCCTTAGCTTGTGCAGCCCTCGTCATGCCTTAGCAACGTCCAGCCTTATATCATCTTAGCTTGTCTAACCTTTGCCATTTCTTAGTCACGTCCTGCCTTGCATGCCCTTGCCACGCAAATGCCAAGGTCTTACTTCAATTGAACTTTATCTTGACTAAAGTCATGATACCCTAGCTAGACTCATCAGGTAAATCACTAGCCAAGCCCGAACTACTCGAACCATTGAGTTAAGGGTCTGATAGTTTATATCTTGTAAGTAGTTAGTTTTCTAAGGTAGAGAACTATGTTCATGCTTGTCCAGACAAGTACTTAGCCTCAAAGCATTGCCTAAAGATGTAAATGTGTGATTTTAGTAAAAATCACACTTTAATCACACTTTATAAATTAATCTTAACTTATCCAAGTTATAGCCCGATTCGATTATTTGATCATTCAAGAGTTTTTTGATTAATTTAATACATATATATATATTTCTCGTGCAGGTACGGACTCGATATTGTTCTTACATCATATTTTTACAGCTTGTACAACTAGATCAAGAATGAATTCTGACAAATTCTCTAAATTTCAAGAATCCATTTCAAAGAGCCAACTAAGAAAAAAATTAATGTTTCTTCAACAAGGCAATTCAGCAATTTTTCTTTTTCACATGATCTTACTATAGGGATTATTCAATATTATAAAAATTTATTATTAATATCATTACTTAAAAAAATCAAAAAACAATGCAAAAAAGCAAAGAACTGTGTCGCTTTTTTGGTCAAAAGCGACGCAGTCAGCTTCATCACTTCTTTGCTCGTCACTTTTCAAAAAGCGACAAACAACGTCGCCAAAAAGCGACAAACAACGTCACCAAAAAGCGACAGACAGCGTTGCTAAAATAAAAAGAAAGCGACGGATGGCGTTGCTTTATTTATTTATTTTTTACGACAGACTGTGTCGCAAATATTACAAAAATATTTTTTTTTTAAAAAAAGTGACAGACTAGGTGACCCTTTCCGTTGCTTTTTTGGTTTTATTTTTAAATTCCAGAAAAGCGAAGGACTTAGAGACCCTGTTGTCGCTTTTCTGTAATTTGTTTGACAACAAAAACCTGTAGTTTTTGTTGTCCACCTGCATTAAAATTCAAATCCAATATATACCAATACAGACCAATACAGCACAATCAACAACAACTAAAATATTCAAAATATGTACTAATAAGCACAATTAAACATGAAAAATATAAAATTCATAATTGACAAAATTTTAAATTATTTTAAAGTTCAACAAAAATTCTAAATTGTCCAAAATTTAAACAAAGGGGACTAGGGGCTATTTGCTACAAAATCATTTGTATTCTCGTCAAAATCATCGGGGGAGGGCCGTCGGGCTAGATTGAGCACTTGTCCTTGAGTTCATCATATTTCTAAGTCAAGATGCATCCTATTTGAGACCTTCATGCTTCAGAATTTGCTAATGCACGTGTAAGTTCTTCAATTTTTTGAGACACAATAACCATCTGAACCTCGTCAATAGCCTCATCTTAACGTGACGATCCAATGCCTTGTAAATTGGATTGGAGTGGTCGTATATTATTTTGGGAACTCAATCCATAAACAAGACCTTTATGGCTCCCACCTACAACCTTTTTCATCCAAACTTAAGAAATCCTAATTAAAGTTAATTTTATATTACGTTCAACTTCAAAATTCACAACTTAATATATTCAAGTTAATTCCAAATTAATTCTAAGTTCAAGTTAAACACTAGTAAAGTTCAATTTAGGTACAAATCCTATAGTTGAAGTTTTAAATTATATCTATTCAAAATTTACAACTTGAAGTTCAAGCTAATTTCTAAAATTCCAAAGTTCAAGTTCAAAATTAAATCTAAGTTCAACTTTAAAAAAAATTCTAAAGTTCAATTTTTATATTACATTCAATTTTAAAGTACACAACTTAAAATTCAAGTTCCAATTTTAATCAAAGTTCAAGTTAAACACTACTAAAGCCATAATCTTAATAAATCTTATATTAAAGTTCAAGTTCTGCATTATATTCAAGTTCAAAGTTCAAAAATAAAGTTCAACTTCTAAAATCGTATAAATTCAAGTTCTAATTAAATTAAATCTAAGTTCTACTTAAATAAAAAAATCCTAAACTTCAAACTCAAGAAATTCTAATTAAAGTTCAAATTTTATGTTACATTCAACTTCAAAGTTCACATATTATTAAAATATTCAAGTTCCCAAAATTAAATCTATGTTTAAGTTAAACACTACTAAAGTTCAACTTAAGTACAAATCTTATTATTCAAGTTTTAAATATATCTAATCAGAATTCACAACTTGAAATTTAAACTAAGTTGTAAAATCCCAAATTCAAGTTTAAATTAAATGTAAGTTCTACTTAAAAACTACTTCTTATTCTAACTTCAACAACAATTCTAACTTCAACAAATAATTCAATTCAATTAAACTCCTACATTCTATCATCAACAACAATTTATTTTAACTTCAACAATAATTTATTCTAACTTCAACAACAGTTCTTACTTCATTCTAACTTCAACAGTAATTCAATTCAATTCCAACATTCTAACTTCAGCAATAATATTTCTAACATCAACAACGTAACAACTCAATTCAATTCCAACATTATAAATTCAACAATAATTTATTCTAATTTCAATTTGATTCCAACATTCTAATTAACTTCAACGACAATTCAATTCTAACTAAAAATACCTAATTTACAATTTCATTCAGAAAACCCCCAAATTCAACCTAAAACCCTAAAAATTTTATTTACTCACTACTTCACACAACATATATAAATTAACTATGCTAATACCATTGTAACTTCATGTCATGCCCCAGGAGGGTACCCTAGTCGTGGCCGGCACTCCAGAGACTATTGTTAGTCCCCAAGCCAACCACTTGGTCTCATCATATTCATTCAATCAATAAACTCTACTAATCAGCGGAAGACAAAAGGAAGTAAATGGGCACTTCTATCCAATCTCAAGGTAATATAATGTAATAAATGAAAGGCTAGTGCAAAGAACTAGCTCAACAATTATTAACAATCAACATTTGAATCTAGTCTATGAAGCCTCTATCACTATCAAATGATGCCAATGATAGACCCATGGCTACCTCAATTAAAATAAAGCTAATCAAGTCTAACTCTAAAGAAAGATGAAATTAATAAAATGAATCCTCCGGAGTAGGGAAGGTCCACCAATCAACTGAACATCCTAGATCCTCAATGATGCGCTTGTTGATGATCTCTAATCCATGTATCTGCATCATAAAATGATGCATCACCGAGTGACATCAATACATGGAATGTACAGTATGTAAAATAGCTGAATGAAACTGAAACAGATAGAATAATATGAAACATCAATCAACTCAAGAATAATAAAGAAAATCAAGCAGTCAAATATCTATCTAAAGCACGAGTAAAGAGTAGACAAGTGACCCATAAACCCATAAAACCTCATCAATCAAATCTGACTCAACTTAATAGAACTTTACTCAAGTCATCTCATCATATCTCATCTCATCTCAAATCAGAGTGCTCAAGGAGGGAACTTTCTGGGAGTTTTTGTTATTCGACAATAATCACTTATGATCCAGTGACTGTACAACAATCATGTATATGTTGCCACAGTAGTTCCATACTTAGCAGGTAGAGAACGAATCAAAACCAAATGGACAAGTCCAAAATTGAGATGGCAATCTACAAGTCCTCTATTGTTTCAAGGACTTCTAATCAGAGAGAACTCAATACTTTATACTCCTCCCAAGATTCAATGCTCATAAGACAATTCATCCAATCAAATAATCTTAATCAACTCATCTCAAATCAGCCTCATAGAGGCACTCATCATTCTTGTAGAGACGCTTATCATTTCATCAATCAATATCTCAATCAATAACTCAAGGCCTAGAAAAATCATTAGGAAATAATCGAATAGACAAATCATTAGAGTTCATTTATGGAGACTCATGGGACTATCAAGTTCTATCAATTCGTCATCATTCTCACATCATAATCACAATCACAATCAACATTCTCACATCAAAGCTCTAGACTCACTCCCTATGTTCGTTCATGCATGCTTTCAAAATTATCATGTAGGGTTATGCAATATCCCATGAAAATATTCAATTTAAGAAAGATAAGTTTATGATGCTCATCAACATAAGAAAATATATATAATTAATATAACTTTCAAGAAAACCCATAAAGAATCATGTATGTAAACTCATCAGACTTTCAAATCTTCTATGACCATCTATGGGGTACATGAGAGAACAATCTCATAATTTTAGTTTAGCCTTATAAACCTGGGATAAAGCTATCAACAATCAACTTCAAGAATTTTTCCCTTGAATTCTTCAATCTACGCTCCTCTCTTTTCTTCTCTCAAGTAATTAGAAAAGGACACAGAATAGGGGTTTCTTAGACCTTTTTACGCCCAAAATGACCTATTCTAATAGTGTTTCAAGTTTAGGAGGGATTGGAAATTTTCCAGAATGTCCATCACAAAATTTAAGAAAACTTTTCACTTCAAGAAAGTGGGTCGGCGGACCTGTGATGCAGACCCGTCACACTGTAGTGTATTTTTTCCTAGAAATTATTCGAATGAGTTTTCAATCTCCATCAAAAATTAAATCAAATACAAGTTAGGTCCATGACCAGAGCGCGTCGTCTGTGTTGCGCACTAACCTATTTCTGCATTTTGGATAAAAAATTATCTTTTGATCCAATGGCTTTAAAAATAGATTGAGACTATTTTCTCTCTCAATTTTTCATGTTGATCGCATATTCGGCATTAGAATGTGGAGCATGGGAAGACGTGTTATGCGCACATCTCTATTTTAGGGATACTTTGATAATTTTATCAGGTGTTATATCATCTACCCCTTAGGATCATTCGTCCTTAAATGATGAGTAAAGCTGGTTATCAAGGCACGAATAGACTCAAAATTCACACTTATCAACCAGACTCACGACTCTTTCTCCAACATCAATCAACTTTATTTGGACTCAAGAATAGACAATCAACTCAAGAAAAGACAATCAATTTAATTAAGGTAAGGAAATTATCCTCAACATTCTCCTCTTTAGGCACGAATAGGTTCAAATATTTTGCTTTTATCTTTTTCTCAGCTTCCCATGTGGCTTTTTTAATGAATTGATTTCTCCACAAGACTTTGACTGAAGCTATCTCTTTGGTTCTCAACTTGCGAATCTGGCTATCAAGGATTTTGACCAGAATCTCTTTGTAGGACAAACTATCCTTCACTCCAACACTCTCAACAGGGATCACCAAAGCAAGATCTCTCAAGCACTTATTCAACATTGAAATATGGAACACTGGATGAATACCATCTAACTCGTAAGGCACCTCTAACTTATAAGCAACCTTCCAAATCCTTTTCATAGTCTGATAAGGTCCAATATAGCAAGTAATTAACTCCCCCTTCTTCCTAAATCTCATGACACCGTTCAGAGGTGAAACTTTCAAGTATACCTAATCATTCACCTCAAACTCTAAGTTGCTTCTCCTCATATCGGTGTAGGATTTCTGGTGTCTTTGTGCAATCTTTAACCTCTCTCTAATGACCTTAACCTTCTCCATTGATTTGGACAAGATCAGACCCTATCAACTTTGCTTCTCCAACTTCGGACTACCCAATTGGTGATCTAGATCTCCTCCCATACAAAGCTTCGTAGGGAGCCATTTGAATGCTTACATGATAACTATTGTTATATGTAAATTCAATTAATGGTAGGTGATCATCCGAATTTCCTTTGAAATCAAGAACATAGGCTCTCAATATATCCTCTAACGTTTAAACTGTATGCTCTTCATGGCCATCTATCTATGGATGAAAGGTCGTACAAAAAATTAACATTCATACCCAATCCTTCCTAGAATGATCTCCAAAATTGCGAGGTGAATTGAGCTCCTCTGTCCGAGATTATGGACAAAAGAACTCCCTGTAAACTCACAATCTCTTGGATGTACAATTTGGCATACTTCTCTGCAGTGTAGTTGTCTTAACTGCTAAGAAATGATCCAATTTAGTCATTATATCAATTAACCCCCAAATCGAATCATATTGCTTTCGTGACTTCGGTAGACCAATAATGAAGTCCATATAAATCATCTCCCACTTCCATTCAGGAATCTCAAAGTTTTGAGCCAATACACATAGTCTTTGATGCTCAAGTTTCACTTGTTGGCAATTCGGGCACTTTGACTTGAACTCAATAATATCCCTCTTCACTCCATTCCACTAATAAACCTCTCTAAAATCGTGGTACATCTTGGTAAAGCCGGGATGATTGGAATAGATAGAGCTATGGGCTTCAGTGATGATCCTTTCTCGAATACCATCAACATCTGGGATGCACAATCTACTCTAGTATCTTAACACTCTATCTCCCCCTTTGGACAAGACCATCACTTTTTGTTTGTGGATAGCCTCCATCAATTGAAGTATGACAGGATCTTAGTCTTCTTTTTCTTTCACCTCTGCAAGTAAGGATAAAGCAGACTCGTTCTGATCACTAACCCCTCCCTCATCATTCTCCTCAAGTTGAACTCCCAATCGAGCCAATCGATGCACTTCTTTAGCAAGTTCCCTCTTTTCTTCCTCAACATGGACTGAGCTACCCATTGAAAACTTGCTAAGAGCATCAGCAACGATGTTAGCTTTACCTGGATGGTATAGAATACTCATGTCGTAATCCTTATGCAACTCTAACCATCTCCTCTATCGTAGGTTGAGCTTTTTTAGATTGAAGACATACTACAAACTTTTATAGTCGATGAACACATCCACATGCACTCCATACAAGTAGTGGTGCCAGATTTTAAGTGCAAACACCACTATTGCTAACTCAAGATCATTGGTCGGATAGTTCCTCTCATGAACCTTAAGTTTCCTGGAAGCATAGGCTATCACTTTCCCTCTCTGCATCACCATACATGCTAATCCAACTCTCTAAGCATCACAATAGATTACAAAGTCCTCTATCCCATTGGGCAAGGTTAAAACTGGTGCAATAATCAATTTAGTTTGCAACTCTTGGAAACTTTTTCACATTCGTCGAACTATACTTGACCTTTTTCTGAGTCAATTTTAGTTAATGGTGTGGATAGGGAAGAAAATCCATCAACAAAATCATGATAGGAGTCTGCCAACCCCAAGAAACTTTTTATATCAATTGGAGAGGTTGATCCAGGCTAGTTCTTAATCGCTTCAACCTTTTGAGCATCCACTCGAATACCATCACCGGAGATCACATGGCCTAAGAAAGCCATTGACTTAAGCAGAACTCATATTTTATGAATTTTGCATACAACTCATGGTCCTTCAGTGTTTGGAGAACAGCTCTGAAGTAATTTTCATGCTCCTCCTCATCTCTTGAGTACACCAAAATATCGTTGATGAACACAATCACAAACATATCAAGGTATTTTCTGAATACCCTATTCATCAAGTCTATGAAGGCTACAGATGCATTCGTCAATCCAAAGGGCATGACCAAGAACTCAAAATGCCCATATCGTGTCCTAAAGTCTGTCTTTAGAATATCACATTCTCTCACTATCAACTGATAGTAACCAGACCGGAGGTCTATCTTTGAGAAACAAAAGGCACCCTGAAGTTGGTCAAAGAATCATCTATCCTTGGGAGAGGATATTTATTCTTTATGGTGACCTTGTTTAGTTGTCTATAGTCAATACACATTCTAAGAGACCCATCTTTCTTTTACATGAATAGGATAGGGGCACCCTAAGGAGAAACATTTGGACTTATAAAGCCCTACTTTAACAGATCTTTCAATTGTTCCTTTAACTCTTTCAACTCAGCGGGGAACATCTTATAAGGTGGAGTATAGATAGGCTGGGTATCGGGAAGGACATTAATCAAAAATTCAATCTCCCTATTTGGAAGGACTCTGAGCAAAATCCTCAGGAAACTCATTTACAATTGGAACTGACTCTAGAGTAGGAGACTTAATGTCATCAGATTTAACCCTCACAAGGTGGTAGATATAACCTTTGGAAATCATTTTTTTAGCTCTAAGATATAAGATAAACTTTTCCCTAGGTGCAACAAAATCACCCTTCCACCCTAGAATTAGTTCATTCAATGATGGCATAATAGGCGTGAGCCAATCAATGCCAAGGATCACACAAAAACCAATCATCTTTAACTCAACCAAATTAATAATAGTATCCTTGTGACGGATGGATACTATACAAGCTCTATAGACTGTCTCAACTCGAATAGACTCACCGACTATAGTAGAAACATAAATGGGTTTAAGAAGACTTAGAGGGGTTCTATTAAATATACTAGCCAAAATAAGGAGTCACAAAAAATAGTGTGGCACCCAAATCTATCAAAACATAACAATCAAGAGAAAACACTCGAATCATACCTGCCACAACATCTGGGGAGTTCTTCTGATCATGGTGTCTACCTATGACATACAAATGATTTATGGGTCTTCTTGCGCCTAATGTAGTACCTCTTTGGTTTCCTCTAGATGGCAGGCCTGGTCTAATAGATTAAGTCCAATCAGCCTACTTTGGACAATCTCTCTAATAGTGACCCGCTTGGCCACACTTATAGCATACATCACTCCCCTCACGGCATATCCCCAAGTACAATTTTCCACACTTACCACATGTTGGTTTACCCAGTAAATCTTGAGTCACACTGGCTTGTGACTGAGATCCATGGGCTCCAACATTCTGGGACCTCTGATCATTCCTAATTCTGGGCGCAGGTGCACTAGCAGATGATGGTGCTGGCCCCATCTGAAACCTGTTACCATTCTCCTTCATTCCAACCTCATGGCTGGATGTTTTAGCTCTCCTACTCCTAAACTCTTCTCTATCATGATATCTCCCCTCATCAATTTATCGCACAAAGGTCATCAATATCTTAATATCTATATCATTCATAAGCCTCGCTCTCCTCCCATGTCTCTTCGGCCCTTTGTTCAGCACATCCACATGTATTCCTATTCTCCCACTTATATCAACAACCATGTCCGAAACATATTGAGACAAATGAGTAAACTTCAACCCATACTCTTGCACAGTCATAGAGCCTTGTTTTAAGTTCAAGAACTCTCTTACATTAGCCTCACTTCGTTCACTTGGTAAGAAGTGCCTCAAGAAAGCTTTCTCAAACATTGCCCAAGTCAGTATTAGGCATCCTCCTCTACCTTTCTTCCATTGGTCGAACTAAAGTCTGGCCACACCCTTGAGTTGGTAAGCATCTAGTTCAACCGTGTCAGCATCAGCCATATGCTTGGAACATTTTCTAAAGTTCCTCCACATAGTTCTTAGGATCCTCAGTGGATGCAGACCCTGTGAACTCAGGTGGATTCATCCTCAAGAACTGCCAGACTCTTGATGTGTTATGTGCATCCTATCTACCCGTTCTTTGTCTTGTAGCAGGTGTTGTGACAACCTAGGCTAAGGTTTGAATAGCCTAATGTAGCTCAGTATTGAGGACCTCATCTTGTGGGGGCTATTCGACTTGGAAAGCTAGTGCCACGGGCTTCTCATATCCTTGAGGCTCAGGTTGGTTAATATTCTGTCTAGCAGGATGTTCTCTACCTCTTATGGCTCTTTCGGGAGACATGATCACAATTCTTCAATGCACAAAGCATGAATTAGAGGAGGACTTTTCATAGAACATAACTCTATAGCACGATTTAGAACATGAAAGAAGTGAAATAATTTCTAAATGTCCTATATCCTCCAAATTATGGATGTGGAGCTCTTCACAACAATAATAAGACTCTACTAGACACGACTTCATAGACTCTCTAGGACACTTAAACTCGTGCTCTGGTACCAAGTTTGTCACACCCTGGGAGAGTACTCTAGACGTGACTGGCACCCAAAGACTATTGCTAGTCCCCAAGTGAACTACTTGGCCTCATCACATTCATTCAATTAATATACTCTACTAATCAACGGAAGACAAAAGGAAGTAAATGGGCACATCTATCCAATCTCAAGGTAATATAATGTAATGAATGAAAGGCTAGTAGAAAGAACTAACTTAACAACTCTTAACGCTCCACATTCGACTCTAGTCTATGAAGTCTCTGTCACTATCAAGTGATGCCAATAACAGACCTATGACTACCTCAATCAAAATAAAGCTAATCAAGTCTAATTCTAAAGCAAGATGAAATTAAGAAAATGAATCCTCCGGAGTAGAGGAGGCTCACCAATTAGTTGAATGTCCTAGATCTTGAACGAAGCACCTGTTAATGATCTCTAATTCATGTATCTACATCATAAAATGATGCAGCATTAGGTGACATCAGTACGTGAAATGTACGACATGTAAAATAGCTGAATAAAACTAAAAAAGGTAGAATAATATGGAACATCCATCAACTCGAGAATAATAACAAATCAATATGTTAAATGTCTATCTAAAGCATGAATAAATAGTACACAAGTGACCCATCAACCAATAATACCTCATCAATCAAATCAGACTCAACTCAATAGAACTCAGCTCAATCATCTCATCACTCTCATCTCATCTCGACTCAGAGTGCTCATGCTAAAAACTTTCTAGGAGTTTCTCTTATCCATCAACAATCACTTATGACAGTAACTGTGCAACAATCACACCAATATTACTACAGTTGCTCCTTACTTGCCAGTAGGATTGTTCATGGTTATGGTTAAACAACCAAATTGAATTGCAATCTGAACCATATTGATTGAAGAATTTGATATTTGATTTGATTTGGTTAGGTTTGATTTTTAAATTTTAAAAACTGATACGATTTGTTTTGATTTTGATTTTACTAAAAGAAATGCAAAAATAACCAAACCGAATCAAATAATTATATATATAAATTTTATAATTATTTATATAGTATTCATAAATAATATATAAAGATTTTGTTATATTTAGTTAATTTAAATCTTTTACTTTACCATTTATATTTGAAAATTCTCTTGTTAGTGTTCTGAAATATAATTTTCTTGTACCCCCTCCCCCGAGTAGTTATTTGATTATTGAGCTTGGATTTTTTTATGAATATTTGATCTTTGGTGTATAATAAGTTTAGTATTGTTTAATTAAATCACTTTATTCGTGTATAATAAATTTAGTATACTTAACTAAATTAGTTTGTTCATGTAATAATAATTCTCGTACTATTGCTTAATTGAAATGATAGTAGCCTTCTATGGATTATTTATGTACTAGGTGTTTGTGTCTATTGAGATATGTATGCCCTTAACAAGATTATCACTTTCAAATCAAAAAATAACCCCAAAAAAACAAAATCGATCTAAACCGATAATATTCAAACCGACAGTTATTTCTTTTTATTTGATTTGGTTTGATTTTAGAAATTTAAAAACTGACTAAATTGGTTTGGTTATGTTTTATTCAATAACCGATCCAAACAGAGCCATGAGCACCCCTACTTGCCAAGTAGAGAACGAACCAAAATCAAATGGTCAAGTCCAAAATGGAGACGACAATCTACAAGTCCTCTATTATTTCAGGGACTTCTAATTAGAGGGGACCTCAACATAAGGTGATGTGATGGTCCTAATCCTCACCTACGCTTAGCTATGTAGTTTGACGAGCGCAATTTGGATCGACTCTTACTCTTGAAGTGCTCAATACTCCTCCCAAGACTCAATGCTCATAAAATAATCTATCCAACCAAATCATCTCAATCGACTCATCTCAAATCAGCTTCATGGAGGCACTCATCATTCAATCAGTCTCATAAAGACTCTCATCATCCTATCAATCAACATCTCAATCAACTAAATATCTGGTCATGGAGTTGCAAACGGAGCATTGGAAGACGCATTATGCGCACGTCTCTACTCTAAGAATATTTTGATAATTTTATCGGGTGCTACACTTCATAACAATAGTATTCCAACACAAAAGTACCCAATTCATAAACTAATTTTAAAAAATCAAATTTAAAGTTTAGCCATAAAAAGAAAAAAATAATTTAATTACATATTCATAATACAATACACAAAATAAGTTTTGCAATATCATGTAGGGATGGCAAAATTAAGTCCAACCAACCCAACCCGTTGAAGTTTGGGCAGGTTATTCTCAACCCAATCCATTACAACATATTTAAAATTGGGTTGATATACAACCCGAATTGGCTTAAGAGAGATCATGCTAAAATATTTTTAACACACCTTTTTTAGTTTGATATCTTATATATAGCCATAATAAAGAAAAATATAAAATAATATAAGTATTAAAATATTTAAAAAGAAAAAATAAAATAAGTAAACTTAGTATAAATTAGGTCGGTCGGATTTTTTGTTTCAAAGAAGTAGGTGGTTGTTATCCACCGAAGTCTAGTTTTGACATGCTCTATAACCCATTATTCAACTCATTTTGACTCAGCACATTTTGTTCCAAGCAAATTTGGTTTGGGTTAGGTCTTGACCCATTTGTTGTCTTGAACTATTACAACCCGCTCAAGTTTAACCCAACCCGCCTAATTACCACCTCTAATATGATAACATCAACAAGAAAAGTGAAATGGCTACAAACTTTAAACTAGTACCTTAGGTGTAGGGGAAGAGGAACCAGCATTTGGCGGTGGCAACGGCAACCAGCGATGGAGTTAAGGGAGGGGCCGATGGGTTTGGGGAAGGGGGTTAGGGCTTTTTGAGAGAAAATAAAGTTTGAGAGGGAAAGAATAATGAGAATGCTGGCCAAAAAATTTTTTCCTATATAAGCTTAGGGGCGACGGACAGGCTCATTTTGTGTATCACCCTTCATTAAAAATTTTGACCATTTGACCTAAAAGCTGAAGGACTAGACGATGTCGTTTGTAGCTATTTTTTTAAAAAAAATATATAACTAATTTAATAAAAATAGTGATAGACAATGTTGCCTTGTCTGTCACAATTTTTAAAAATTAAAAAAATAAAAAACATTGTGACGGATGGCATTGATGTGCTATTAAATAGTTATATATTAATTAAAAAATTGACAAAAAATTCTACCAAAAAATGTGATGGACATGTAGACACTGTTTGTCGCTTTTAATTATCAAAATTTTTAAAAAAACTAAATAAAAATGCGATGGACTGTGTCCGTTAGTCCGTTGCTTTTTGGAGAGACATAGTCCTTTGCTTTTTTGTCCATCAATTTTTTGGCATTTTTTTAGTAGTGTACATATATCTATCCGTATCTATTTATTTAAGCATGAAGGCCTTAAAGATATTGTTTCCTTCATTAAAATATTTTGCTTTAGAAAAAATTATTTTTAAACAATTCTCTAGAGTTATTATTTTATCTTTTATTTATTTAATAACCAGTTTCACATTTGAATTATAATTTCTTTATATTTAGAATTCAATTCAGGACAATTCTATATAAATAATTGTCTAGGCTATAAAAGTAAAAAGAAAAATATTATTATTATTCTAATATTTAAGACTTTGAACAACAACAACAACAACAACATACTCAGTAGTTTCCCACAAGTGGGATCTGGAGAGGATAAAATGTATGAAGATCTTACCGCTACCTCGTAAAGGTAGAGAGGTTGTTTCCTGTGAACCCTCATATCAAAACCCAAATATTAAAGACTTTAAAGTTAACTAAAATTTAGATTATCAAATATTTTATTAATAAAATTATGTAATCTACCAAATTTAAAAAGGAAAAAGAGTAATTAAAATTATGTTAAAGCATTAAACTACTCCTTTTATATTTAAGAGCTTTTTCTGAAAATGAAATTTTAATCAATTAATTATATAACTCTAAGAAAATAGTAAATTTAAAAAAATACTTTTATTTTTATTAAGAAATGAGAGCCAAGTAAATTAACTATACTGAATTTAACTAGTTTGATATAAATCTAGGTATTGATAATAAGTATTTACCCTTTGGGCCTTCACATTCAAGAGAGGGAAATACAAGAAAGGAGATTATTTAGGGATAATTACACTGAAGACTTAAAGTAATTATAACAAAATAGTCCTTGTTGTATAGACATGCATAGTCAGTATATATTTGTATATCATAATGTATATTTAGTGTATAACTTATGTATAAATAATATATATTGCATAGTAGTGTATACGTTCTATAACTTTTGACAAAATATATTGTATAGCCATGTATAATTTTGTGTCATGCCTCGGGAGGGTACCCTAGGCATAGTCGGTACTCAAGAACTCTTACTAGTCACCGAGCAAATCACTTAGCCTCATCGTCACATCTTACTCAACAACAGAAGAATACTCAATGGAAACATTTAGAAAAAAACTAGAGATATCATAAATAGTTTTTAAAATAAGTCAAGTCTGAAATTAAAATACTCAATCATTCTCCACTCTAGGTCTATAAAGCCTTTACACTAATCATCTAAAAGGTAGTACGATAAGCCATGGCTACCCAACTCAACAAATAAATAACTACATTAAATAAGAACTGGCTCCTTTGAAAAGTAAGAAAGGCTCACCAACCTCTGGATCTCGAAACTCTGAACCTCAACAGTGTGTCTGCTGAAGTCCTCTATCTCTCGTATCTACATCATAAAATGATGCAACGCCAAATAGCGTCAGTACATGGAATAGATGGTATGTAATTGGCTAAAAGTAAATAGATAAGGCTCAAATCAATCACAGACTCGACTCAAGGCTCAATTCTTCATCTCATAACTCAACTCAAGAAACCATGCAAATTTTTAAGTTTGAAATCATGCTTCAGAAATAGGCCTAGTCTTTAAGTGCAACCCAGTTCAAAAATTATGATATGCTCAACTCAAGTGTTGCTTGGAAGTTTCTCTAACTAGCATAACTGTCCACCACCATGAGTTTTTGGTGATGTACAATGAATGTGGCATTGTTGCCCCACCCGTCCTTAACTTTCCACAGAAAAGGATGTGTCAACCTCTACCTCTTTTTCTCGGATCATAAGAGAGTGTTCCTCTATAGGGACTTAGGCCACCAGAATTATACTGTGTGACCATCTTATGCTGGTTATGTAGTCCTGGGTGGTTCTTAGTCACCTAACTTGGTGCACAATACTCCTTCCAAGTCTAAAACATTGTTCATGGAATTAACTCAAGCTCAACTCTTTAACTCATCTCAATTAACTCAACATCAACTTCCTCGATTAACTCCATGACTCAGAATGTGAACTCAAAAGAATGCAATTCAAGACTCTAATCCACATCATGCAAGACTCTCATGAATTACGATCAAGTGACATCATATTATCCATGCTCAACACATAAGACATGATGGATACTCATTACATGCATACATGAAGCAAAAAACCATACATGAAGAAAACATATTTCTTAGGTTCACATTATTTAGTTTAGTAGGTTGGGCTTATGATTTCAATTAAATCGGTAAGCAAGGAAAACACTAAGTGTAGGTTTAATGTATCAAGCATATGAAATACATTCATAATTCAAAGCAACAATAGTGCAACTCATGAATTGACTCAAATATATTCAAGAAACTCAATCTTGTACAAGAATTTAAAACATAAGAACCATGGGATTTAAAACATGCAATTTATATTCATGATTTCTGGTTCAAGTAAACAAAGGGGCACGTGGATGAATGTAATCTACCACTTTAAGTAGCCTTACATACCTGAAAAGTTGATATTACCATCGAAGTTTGATGAATACTCGCTTTCTTGGAGAAAATCCTTAATCTTGGTAGTTCTTTTAAAATGAAAGGACTTGGAAGGACACTGGTTGAAAGAATTCTCTTTGATTCTTTAATTCTTGACTTAGACTCTTTAGAGTTCTTGATTAAAAAACATAATTCTTGAAGAAGATGAGACAAGAAATACTCTCTTGGGATTCTTGAATTCATTTTCTTGAAATTCTATGTTATGATTTATAATCCTATTAGAGATTCATGAATAGATGAAGCAATTCGGGTTAGGTAGATTAAAATCTATGAGGAATAACTTAACTTGAGGGTGAATCTTGAAAGCTAATCCTAACTTGATGACTTTCATGATGATTCTTGAGCATTTATGTTCAACAATAAAAGAGAGGGTTTTTAATTATAAAAACTAACGTTTTATGCATTTTGGGACCTTAAATAGACCCCCATAGGTTTTAGAACAAAAGTATCCTCAACATTAAAGAACGAAAATGTCATTAGCTTATCCAGTAAGGGTCCACGTCAAGTCCGCGACGCTCTCTAGGTGCGGACCTTCAAACAGTTCTACACTCCTCCACTAAAACGGTCAAAACTTTCTATTCTGAACTTTGATTAAGGCAAACTTAGATACGTTGGAAAGCTAATTCAAATATCTTCAATTTGATATATTATGGGTCATTTAACTCATTATGTTTTAGTAGATATGGTCATTTGAAATTGACCCTTCTATCGGCTCATATAAAACTTAGTTGCTAAAAATTCTTTGGACTTGGCTTGATGTAAAAGATCCTTTATATTCATTTATTGAACTTAGGAAGGGTTGGGGAATGACCAAAAGGCCCTTTCTGTAAAAGAAATAAGATTTCACTCTGTGACACCATGTTCGCGTCATGCCTAGGGCGCGAACATGTGTATTTTCGTGAATTTTCTCATCATACATTCTTTCCAATTTAAGAAGGAAATTACCAAGTGTAAATCTGTGTCGTGGGCGTATCGCGCCCTAGGCGCACACTCACACTTGTTCAAGTTTTAATTATGAAAAATTATCTTTTGACTCTATCATTCTAAAATTCAATCGAGACCATTTTTTCATATAATTTTTTCATGCTCATTGCAAATTCGATCTTGGACTTTTCATTGGAGCTTGGGAAGACGCATTATGCACATAATTCCATTCTAGGAGTATTTCAAAAATTTCATGGGGTGTTACATTATCTCCCCCTTAGGATCATTTATCCTCGAATGATGAGTGGAGATTGACATCAAGGCACAAATAACAATCAAAAACTCCTCTCAATGCTCACTTAATCAATCAAACTCTTGACTCCTCATCGATCTTAACAATCTATATTCAGACTCCAGAGTATACACATCAAGAACTTAATTACTCAAATACTCCAAATAATGAGTGAACATCAACTCAAAAGAAAAAAACTCAACTCATTAGAGGGCATCATGATCTATAGCTCATAACTCTCGTTAAGGCCTAAGTTTTACTGCATACTCTTACCAAAGTCAAGCCTAACTCAAGGTTACCTTATGCTACCTCATAAGTAAGTCACAATCCTACAATTATCCCATAAGGTTCTCATTTTATACCTTAGACATCCTCACGGGCAAGCACGAAGGGGATATCGGAACTTGAGCGAATTCAAATAATTCGAATGCCTTGTCAATCAATTTTTTGGACTCAAGAAGGGGGTCATCAACTCTAACTGATAATGGGACCATCGTGATATGCAAGACTCTATGTATACTCTCGAGTTCAACTACCCACCTCTGTACTCCCTTTCATGGCACTCTACTCTCTCAACTTAGGCTTATAGCTCTTACTTAAATTTCCATCTAACTACCTCTTCCTCTTCTATTCAAACCTACTTCTAAGCCTCAAGATGTTATTCATGAGATGGATCATATTCATACAAAGCTAATCCTTAATACTCAACTCTAAGCTTCCACAGGCTTTTATTAAAAGATCACTAATCTCCTTCACTACTTCACTACTCTTTCTCGAACCCTTATTATAAAGTCTTCATTAATCTATCATCGACATTCGCCTAACAACAGCCACAAATTTAAGTCTATCACTCTAACCACATCAACTATGTCCTAGAATCTCCAAGCCTACTTAATACATCTATCTCCATCATTCAATGCGCTCCACTCAAAGACACACCATCACCCTCTTACCTATCTATTAGACATCATAATCTCTCATCTCTCCCCTGCTCACTACATCTATCCAACATGACACAAGTACCACACTAATGTCATAATAAGGATACATTCACTCCTTCTCATCTACCCTTATCCTCAGGCTACTACTATTAGCATCACTATTTAGATCTAGAGGAACTCACCATCTCCCCCTTTGGCCAAACCTCAAACTACTACCTCTCCATGTAAAACAAGCACAAATATCATCAAGAATCCAAATACTCAGATACTCGAATACTCATTCTCAAGAATAGACTTCGAACACAATGTCTAAAGTTTAAACTTTATCTCCAACATCATTATTAGGCACGAATACTATCAAGACTTACATACTCAAGTATGCAGAGGCTCAAAAGAAATGTCAACTCGAAGATAGGAACTCAACTCTAATATTCACAATTCAGGAGCACCCATTCTATCCCATCACCCATAACTCATCCACTATCACCAATACTTCTATCAAAACTGAAAAGCTGGATTTCTCAAAGGGCTTGGAACGGAGATCATTAGCACAACTCAATCGAAAAAATTCTTATCTAAGGACATTCATATGAAGTACAATCTCCCTTGTCTATTAAAATCCACTCTGAGTTCACAGAACTATACGTAGTGTAAAACTCAGGTCATATCTTATTCAGCATAGGACTGGAAACTCTTGGATTCATGGGGTAAGATCAAGATTAATGAATGAATTCATCACTTCTTATCGTCGAAACTCAACATAAACGGGAATCAATATGATGTGCATGGGACTATGCCATAGGTACGACAGTCATACACCCGAAGGGAATAGAGTATCACCTCAATTGAATGGTAAAGATCGTATGAGATGGAAAAAAGTTGATATCTCATATTGATCAACCCATCATTATCGAAGACTCAAAATCTACACCTGGTTTACACTTCATCATCTCCCCATTAGCTCTCAACTTTCCTCAACCTACCTTCCAATCTAACCAACTGATAGGTCCCACTAGTCACCTCTTTATCGCCCTTATCCATATATGCTAGGCTACCCCTAGGTACCCCACTTAGCGTATCAATCATAACATTAGCCTCAATGGGGAAATGTGGCACACTTATATCACAATACTTAAAGAGTTCTAATTAACCACATACTTGTCATCCTCAACTCACACCTATTATATTTAGCAAACAACCTCTCATTTCCCAAGACTTGCAACTGTAACACCCCATATCTTACAATACTAGGACTATGCAAATAAAATATGATATGGTTTGGTCAAATTACCGCCCATTTTAATCTCATGTTATATGGCAATATGTGCGTCTAACGCTAAAGAGGGTCGAGTGTAAATAAGTTTTAAATCAAATTGAGGAAATCACGGCCTTAAATAAAGTGAAAAAATTGAGGTGCTTGTAGGACTTAGGAAGCTAGCAGGTGAGTCACCTACTTGCTTAGCTTAAATTTGCTAGCTAAACAAAGACGAGGCCCGACGTCAAATTGGTCCAAGTCCAATTAAGAATAAAGCCCATGTTAAGGGTGTAACTTTACCCATGTTTTAGCATCATCAATGGATATTATCTTCAGCCCAATAAGGATATAAAAAGGGACCAAGTATATCACAACCCACTTAACCATTTGGGCCCAAACTAAGTGAAGAGAAATTTAAAAAATGAGCAGTCAAAGTCCATCAACTTTGAGACCCAATTAGTCCCAAGTCAAAGGGCCAAACTGCTACATCACCACCTTAATGATATAAGGCCTAAACCATACAAGAAAGTCGGCTAAAAGCCCCTTTACAAAGGCTTACAAATATCACCTTTAAGTCATTCTTAGACTTGGAAAATTTCAGCTTTTATAAACTTTCTCCCTACACTTTCTTAACCTAGCAAAGCAACCACAAAGGGACTTCTAGGGTTCTTGGAGAAGCCGTACACCTTGAAGGTAGTGGTTATTAAGTTTATATATGTGTTTAGTATGGTTTTCTTATGAAAAACAAGAGACTATGTTGGTTATGTTTGTGCTGAAAATTTGGACAGCATGTTTTCTAAGGATTGATGTGAGCTTTTCTTGTTGTTCAAGAGGATTTTCTCTTCTTGGTTGGCTGTATTATGAAGTAACACTCATGTATTTAACAAAGGTTTGTTTGTTAATAATGAAACCAGGCTGATGCACCACTTTTACAGTCAGCAAAAAATTAGTTATTGTACAACATCTTAATTGTGCTCTTAAAAGAAACTTGTGGGCTGATAATTTGAAATTGTTGTTTTGTGACCTTCACCTAATTTTGGACCATTTGTGGACTATTGTAAGACTAGTTTTATGTGTAAAAACATTGGATACATTTTGGGTAAATTTGAAACAAGTTCGGAATTGTTGACATCAAAATATAGCAAAGTGATGTAATGTTATGCCGCTTATTTGTATGTAGTGTAGAATTATTGTGTTGTACTTTGTGGTCTATCGTAAGACTGTTATGGCACTAGAACAGGTTGCACATAATATGTATATAAGAATGTGTATTAGAAAATATGATTAGGGTCAGAAAGGTTGAAAGAATAGGCTCGAATTTGTAAATACCCGCTTGTTGCCCGTATGTTATTTTTTTTATGAGTTGTCTGCCAAGATGTATCTATTGGCTACTAATACTAGTTTTATCACCTATTATATTGTAGATAAATATTTGGAGGAAGGTAAGGTTATTTTGAGGTAATAGCAAGGTCGTATAGCGAGGTATGTAAGGCTATGTAATTTTGTATTACTGGGCATGAAATCTAGATTCTTCCTTGGCACATAAAGGTACTTATCAACTCCAACACAACTATTAACCATGTCTCCACTCTTTTACATGTTCATATGCTCCCATACATAGTCACCTCTGAATCTACATACATAACTAGATACCAAGTTACATGGGTTCTTGTTGGTAAATAAAGTCCATGAGTTATTTCATCTCATACGCATTTCATTATTTATCCAACATACTACTTTTATTGTCATATTGTCTTGTATGATTATGTACATATCACATGGTACATATGCAACCTTACAACTCTAATATTATGACCACCAAAAGAATTATCTCAAAGGTAATTGAAAGATAAAGTAAATTATATTGCTTATTGATGGGTGATAGCCCAAAGGGTGAAAGAATCACCTAGCCAGGGATGATCCTATCACGGGGGGTAGCCCGAGGGGTTAAGGAAAAGCCTATCCAGGGCCAATCTTGATACAGTTTTATCACTGATCAACTGGTCATTTGTATTACATGTGGTGCATAGATTATACAGTAAAGGTAAAGTGATAAAAAGAACATAAAATACATTATCCCATAGTACAACTAAAGGTGGTCTCTTATCCTATACCAGTGCATAATTTTATTTGAGTTATTACTTCAAATATAGTATACCCTATTTTACATATTCAGTACATTATCTCGTACTAATGTCCCTACGGGGGACCTACATTTTATGCTGCAAGTACAGGTGCTAGTAGCTCTCCCTAGTATGAGTAAAAGATTTCTAGCTGCTATTACCAAGCTCCAAGTTGCTTCAGAGCTTTGCATGTCTAGAGCTTATATTTTGTATTGTATAGTTAATCGAGGCAAGGCCTGTCCTTACCCTTATTAGATACTTTTCCTTATCTAGAGGTTTTGTAGGCTATGTAGATTAAAGTGGAGTTATGCCTCATACTTTAGATACTGTAGCCCCAACGGCCTAGCCATATGTGTTTCCATTTGGCTTATTATCACTGTTTATTTTCTCAAAGGCATGTCAAATATAGAAATCCCTTATAATATATATAGAAAGCACATAGATACAGGATGGTTCTTCCGAGCCTTATTGGCAATAGTTGCCAATCCTCCTTAATGGGACTTAGGGCGTGATAGATGTGGCATTAAAGTAGGTTATCCTAGGGATTCTACAAAGCCATGTCTATGTAGAGACTTGTTTATTGATGTGTTATGTACTACATTTATAAGCAGGAGGCTACGTGTTATTTAGGAGTTGTTACTTTCTTTTTGTTCTTTAGATCGTGACATAGAGCTAAGTATAATAGGTAAATTATGTCTAACCCCTAAATTATTTGGTATAACAAGTATGCCAAAAACTAGGCAAAACATAGGTAAAGGGAAGGGAGTAAAAGTGGTGGTTGGTATACCCAGTCAGGTGAGACAATGAAATGAGGTTCAAGAGAAGTCTCAGTCACAAACATCTCCAACTCCTCCGGCTCCCGATGAACCCAGAAGTAGTGAATTCCCCCAGAACCAACTATGATGCTACCGTGCAGGATTTGAGAAATGTAGTCCAGCTATTGACCCATATAGTTGCTGGCCAAGGTCAAAGACAAGAAGGTCCAGTTATAAGTGCAAGTGCTATGAATAGGGCAGTTGGCATGAAGATACGTGACTTCCTTAATTTGGACCCTCCATCCTTCACTGGGTCAGATTCTAATGAAGACCTCCAGACTTTATTGATCAGATTCAGTGTACTTTAGATGTTATGCATGTGAGTGGTACAAAAGTTGTCGAGTTAGCGACATATAGGTTGAAGGGTGTGGCTACATTGTGGTATGAAGCTTGTAAGCAATCTAAGGGTATAGATGCAGCCTAACTACCTGGAAAGAATTCAAAGAGGCATTTCTTGACCATTATTTTTCCATTAAAGATCCAAGAGGCCCGTGCAAATCAGTTCTTAAACCTCCACCAAGGGAATATGAGCATGAGGGAGTATAACCTTTAATTTAATTCCCTGGCAAGGTATGCTCCTATTGTAGTTGCTACTATGGCAGATAGAGTTCATCGATATGTAGATAGGTTAGATACGTATATGGTCAAAGATTGTACCATTGCTTCCTTGAACAAAGACATGGATATAGTGAGAATGCAGGCTTTTGCACAGAAATTGGAGGATCAGAGGCAAATGAGAAGGACACTAGAGTTAGAAAGGGCTCAATCCAAGAGGGCCAAGTCTACAGAGCAATTTGCATCATCCCAAGGTGAGCTTAGGCCTCAGTTTTCTAATAAACCTCCTAGGCCATCATCCTCCTACTCTGTAGACAGTGCTCCACCACAACTTTAAGGGTCTAGAAGAAATCGGTTTGGTCCAAGAAGTGAAGGGCAAAGTGCCTAGACAATGGGATATTTAGCAGGCCAAGAAATGACTCCTACGCAGCCTTGTAAATAGTGTGCCAGAAGTCATTCAGGTATATGTTATGTTGGGATAGATGCTTGTTATTGGTGTAGTGCGCCAAGGCATATGGTAAGAGATTACCCGAGGAAGCGCAAGGGTGATATAACATAATCTACTAGGTCAGCTGTTGCATCATCATCGTCAGTTCATCCAATAGGTAGGGCTCAATAAGCACCTATGGGTCATGGTAGAGGTGTTAGAAGGGTAGCTAGCTCTAGTGGAGTCTAGAATCGCACTTATACACTTGGGAGTCGGAAAAAATTAGAATCTTCACATGATGTGGTCACAGGTATATTGTCCATCTTTTCACATAATGTATGTGCATGAATTGACCCTGGTTCTACACTATTATACATTACCCCACTAGTTGTTGGGAAGCTTAAGAGGACACCTAAATTATTGGACAAACCATTTGAAGTGTCTACACTAACCGGCGAATATATTATGGCTAAAAGGGTTTATTATGACTGTGTAGTAACAGTTTGTAACCATGACACATTGGCTGACCTTATTGAGATAGAAATAGTGGAATTTGATATTATAATAAGTATGGATTGGTTAGCTTCTTGCTATGCCATCGTGGATTGCCGAACTAAGAGAGTGTGCTTCCACTTTCCAAATGAGGCAGTTCTTGAATGGGAAGGCAATGTTGGGGCACCAAAGGATATGTTTATCTCTTATTTTTAAGGCAACAAAGATGATATCTAAGGGGTATATCTATCATTTAGTTAGAGTGAGAGATATGGAGGCAGAATCACCAACTATTCAATCAGTTCAAGTAGTGAATGAATTCGTTGATTTGTTCCTTGAAGAACTTCCAAGCTTACCTCCAGAACGAAAAGTAGATTTTGGTATTGACTTACTTCCAAGCACTCAACCTATTTCCATCCCTTCATATAGAGTGGCCGAGGCAGATTTGCATAAATTAAAGAGTAGTTAAAAGAATTATTGGAGAAGGGTTATATAAGACCTAGTGTGTCCCCTTTGGGTGCACCAGTGTTATTTGTACGCAAAAAGAATGGCAACTTGAGAATGTGTATCGATTATCAACAATTGAATAGGGTGACAATTAAGAATAAATACCGCCTCCCCATGATTAACGATTTATTTGACCAGTTATAGGTTGCCAAATGCTTTTGAAAAATTAATTTGAGATCTGGTTATCACCAAGTGTGGGTAAAGGAGAAAGATATACCTAAGACTACTTTCAGAACACGCTATGATCACTTTGAATTTCTTATTATGTCATTTGGGCTAACAAATACACCAATAATTATTATGGATCTGATGAATAGGGTATTTAAACCATTCTTGGATGTGTTCATGATAGTATTTATAGATGACATTTTGGTATATTCAAGATCATAAGAGGACCACACAAATCACTTACGATAGGTGCTACAAGTTCTTCGTGATCGACAGTTGTATGCCAAGTTTTTTAAATGTGAATTTTGGCTAAAATCAGTGGCATTCTTGGGTCATATTATATCTGATGAGGGAATAAATGTTGATTCACAAAAGATAGAGGTTGTGAAATATTGGCCTAGACCAACAATACCCACATAAGTTTGGAGCTTTCTATGTTTGACAGGTTATTACAAGAGGTTTGTCAAAGGTTTTTTATCTATTTCTGCAGTCTCTAAAAAAGTTGACACATAAGGTGACCAAGTTCCAATGGAATGATGCATGTGAAAGGAGCTTCCAAGAGCTGAAAAATAATCTAACTTCTGCGTTTGTGCTAGTACTCCTAGAAGGCACCAAGAGGTATGCAGTGTATTGCGATGCTTCAGGAGTTGGCTTAGGGTGTGTACTAAAACAACATGGTAGGGTAATTATTTATGTATCTAGAGAGCTATGGCCATATGAGAAAAAACTATCCAACACATGATCTTGAGCTAGTAGCGGCTGTATTTGATCTGAAACTATGGTGCCACTATTTATATGGGGTTAACGTTGACATATATACTGATCATAAGTGTCTGAAATACATTTTTCAGCAGAAAGACCTAAACTTAAGACAGCGGTGATAGCTAGAGCTAATAAAGGATTATGACGTTGATAAACTTTACCATCCGGGGAAGGCAAATATGGTAGTCGATGCTCTGAGTCATAAGGTAACCATGAATACTGGTGATCAAGCTGTGGTGAGTCAAGGACTAGCTAAGGATTCACGTCAGCTAGCCAATTTAGGAGTTTGCCTTCTTGAAACTCCAAAGGAAGGGATTATTGTACATAATACAGCAACGTCTTCATTAGTAATGAAGGTGAAAGAAAAATAGTTCGAGGATCTTGTTCTATGATAGCTTAAGGAAAAGGTAAGTCAAGGTATGATAAAGGATGTTGACCTTACATAAAATGGAGTACTTTACTGCCAAAATAGATTATGTGTGCCTGATATTAATGGATTAAGAAAGAGGATAATG
>JAOTQJ010000083.1:10301293-10378234 GCA_025642045.1 Solanum sejunctum
CTAATTAGATTCCCCGCATACAAAACCGCTTATGTTATTACGTTATTTCATTTAGTCTCGCTTTATTTTGGAAAACATTTGCACTAAAAATAAAAAATAAAAAAATAATAAAAATGTGATTTTTGAACATAATCAATTTTTTTTTCTTTCTTAAGTTTAGTCAATTGATTTCAAAGCTAGTCAAATCTAGTCAAAGTTTTAAAAGTCAATCAATTTCGAAAAAAATAGTCAACTTTGTCAAGCCAAAAGATAGTCAATACCTAATCATCGGATAACCGCATTTAGCGGCCATTTCGAGTGCGTAAAACCTTCTCGAAGTGGAAATGTAAACCCGAACCTATTCTTTGGATTGAAAATGATTTTTCTGTTAGATCTTTTTAAATATTTATTGGTTTCCTAATTATTCGCAAAATTAGGTGGCGACTCTGTTTTCCTTTCGAATTTCGAGAATTGATTTTTTCTCAAATTAATTGAGTTTAAATTAATTTTTGGTTTTCGAATTATTTTCTTTTCAAAAAGCCATTTTTCGGTATAACATATAGTTTTTTTGGTCATTCTTTTTCAAGAATGCCAAGAACACATGAATGATACCAAAAATTTCCAAATTTTCAACTTCTTCAAATCTCCATAAAATTACCTCAAATTTCAAGAGTAATGTTCCTTCGAGCTAGATACCAAAACTCAATATCTTTTGAGCTTGGAGTTAACCTAACTCAACAAGAGCACTTCAAATTTTTCTTCAAAACTAATAATATAATAAGCCCAAAATTGTTGTATAATACGATATCTATTTTAATCTACCCAAAATATAAGAAACTTAAAATCGTTTTCTAATGTTCTCTATAATAACAACACATATTATAATTAAATACTATTTGCTAAAACTATTTTCTAATCTCTTTGTATAAGACAATTTTTTTTCCTTAAACCACAAGGGTCAAAATGCAATCTGTCCGCCAAGTACATAATTGTTTCGTGTACTTTTTAAAAATGAATACCAGCTAATAAATATTTGATTTTCCTTGAATAATTGTGAAACTACTCCAGGATTATAGCTAGGTCGTTTTGGTACGGAAAATAAGGCATAATAAATTAAAATAAAATGTGAAAATTATTTTATTTTTTATTTAATTAGTCCAAATTATTTATTTCACATAAATAATAAATGAGTTGATGAATCGTGTCATCTTTTTTATTTTTATCGAGCTCACTGCACTAAATTTGTCTGTTGCCGAATCCCATGTGTTTTGGATATTACGTTGCATGAACATATAGGCCACAAGTGGCCACTGGCCAGGCTGGCATGTGCTTGTCGTATATTTACCCAATTGCCCCAACACAACTGTTTTTCTATATCCAACTAAAGCAAAATTGAGAAGCTTTGGGCCTTTGAAAAATTAATTAGTACTATATTTTTTTCATGGGAAAACTAGGGACATTAAATTAAGGGTGGAAAAAAATTTTAAAATTAAAAAAAAGACTTAACTTTTAAGAATTAAATGTAGGTGACAAGTTTACAATTGAGAGTTAATAACATTTGACTATTTTCATATAAGTTCCCAGGTTTGTTTTCTTTACACTTCAACCATTAAATAAAATACTCTATTTTCTCAATTTGGAATATATTTTCAATGGCTCCTCCTCCTCCACTTCTTACCTAACATTGGAGCTTCAAATTTAAAAGGAAAAAGAAATCAATTTTTGGAGCATTTGTTCATATAGCTTTGAAAATTACTTAAAAGGTAACTTTTAATCATTATTATGACTAATAAAAGTGATTGTGATGTTGTTTATTTGAGTTTTGTGTTTTTATTGTTGTTTCCGTCATTATTGCAATTTTTCACAGTTGAGATATTTTCAATGACGTTGCAGCAAATGCTGAAATAGATTTAGCAGTTGCTGAACGATATAGAATAATAGTCAAAATATTTTTATAGCAACTGATTCACTTCTGCAGCAATTTTGAATTACTACTAAATGTACTACAATATGTGCTGCATCTGATGTTTTAACTGGTGAAGTAACTACTAAATTACATATAGCAGTTGTTGTATTTCTGTACAGTTTTGTCATACTGCGCTTTTAATTATTATTTATTTAGGTGCCTTCAACATCATCAATGGGGAAAAAAATAATATTAGAAATATATTGTCATAATGAATGGGTTGAGTCCAACAATTATTTTTTTACATTGTAAAGACAAAGAAATAATCGAGACGATAGCGATGATTGTGAATCGAGACATCACATATGAGAATTTTGTGAATCAAATTACTACCAGCTTTGAATTAAATTGTGAGCCGAAAAATATCGCCATCACTTACATGCATTCTTGTGGCAAAAAATAGATAGCGACTCCATTTAGAATAAAAATCAAGTGAGTTTACAGATTTATTTGGAAGATGAAGGAAGACCCATTCCACATGTTGTGCCGGGAAAGGTGAGAAGAAAGACAAAGAAGAGACGGCCAAGTATTGGACAATCATTTCCAAGAAAAAAGAACAAGTGTTCCATATGCAAAAGAGTTGGACACAAGAGAACTACATGCTCAGAGCAAAATGTTTCATAAGAACACACACTTTTATTTGGTGTTTGTGAACTTATTTCATTTTGCATAATTTTATGCAAAAATATTATTTGTAAAATTAACATTTGTTGTTATTTAATATATAACTATTATTATTATTTGAATACATTGTTCATCGAATGCTTTAGGTATTAAGAAATTGCATTTTAAACTATCAACAGTTTTACAGAAATTGTTACTCCATTTATAACAATTGTTATTGATATTTCAGCAATTGCTATTTAACATATCATCACACATCCTTAGTCTCAGATGCAATAAAATACAATAAAAAATTATAAATAGGGACAAACGGGGCTAAGGGACAACTTTTATAACATAATCATCAAGTGTTATGAGGGAGTCAAAGCTCATAGCACAATCCATAACTTGTCCAGCAATACCTTTACTACATAGAGAAGAGCGGGGGCCAAGACAAGCAATCGGGCTCACCCTTATAGTCAATACATAAATAAAAGTAAGGTAGTCTTAAAGCATAGCAAGAGATCATAAGCAACATCCCCTGAATGGATGACTCGCCAACAAGCTTAAGAGACAATCGTACTAGCCACATCGAGGAGGAGGATGATCAAACGGTACTCCAGTTTTTACATGGTGACATCATGTAGGAATAAAGTATACGTTAGTATATTTGAATGCACTAAGTATGTAGGATGCAATGCAACAAGAGATAGGTAACATAAACACAATGCATAACATACACAGTTATTAGCATATAACAATATGACATGTATGAAAGATGCTTATAGTAAGTCATGCTTATATCTAACATAATACAAGTGTAAGGAGTGACCATCATAGTGATATCCAAGGCCTAAGAGCTCCTTGGAGAGGCGCCTGAGGTACAAACCCTTTCATGTGGTTGATGAGGTACAACCCTCCCAACATGGTTGATGAGTTACACCCCCCTAATATAGTTGATAAGGTATAACCCCCCCTCCCAACATGGTTATCAAGGTACAAACCCCTCGACATGGTTGCATAGGCCTGCTACCTCCCGATTAAGGTGATCGAGGTACAAACCCCTCAACATAATTACGCGGGAATACAACCTCCCGAGTGAGGCTTAGTCATTTTCCTACACTATAGAGATAATGTCATATACATACATTTCTTTCATTATCGTATCATCATTCAACTCATAAGACATGCATTGGGCCTTCAATTCCACAAGAAATCATAACCAGATATTTTATCAAACACTTGGCAAGTGTGTAGTGCTAGTGTAAAACTATGCAATCAAGAGTGTTATCATGCTAGAAAATCCAATGTAAAACCATCAATAGGTACTTGGTAATACCCTCAAGAAATATACATCAAAATTCTTCATCAAATCTCACAATAGATCTTAGATTCATAGCTCAAAACATAGTAAAATAGTTACAATTTCATAAACTCTAACATAGTGTGTAGTGATTTCATAAAAAATAAGACCCATGAGTAAATCAACTTTAAATCATGCAATTTTTAAGTAAAAGGACGCTTGGGCATCATGGGTGAAAGTAACCCATGAAAGAAACCCACATGCCTTAACTTTGGAGAATAGCTTGATGAAGATTGTAGATGGAGACTTGAAGCTTGATTGAGAATCTTAAGATCCGGATGAGTTTTGGGACTTGGATTTAGGTATGAAATATTTAGCTAAGTATTTGAATGAGTATTGAGGAATGTCATGTGTGATATGAGGGTGAAATATGACTAAGTATAGATATTTTAATGTATGGTAACACTTAGGCCAAAGATCCAAGTGCCTTGTATTGAAATAAAAAACTACACAAAAAAATACACTGAGGCGCACCCTTGGCGCGTTGCGCCAGGGGTGTGAAAACCTCTATTGAATTCGATTCTTGGGAAAATAAAATTGTGATTCGTTTGCACTAAAATCAGGGTTAGACCCATTTTCAACTCAATTTGACCCCCTGATCAAGAATATAAAGTTGGATATTTGACATCACGCATGAAATTTGAGATATATGAAAATTACGATTCCAACCACTTTCGAGGCACATTTTCGGGCACTTTTTAGGGTTGTTTCACTTTCTCCCCTTAGGAACATTCATCCCCAAATATCAAATAAGCATATATGATAGACACAAATATGATAATTTCATCCCACATAAGGATGCAATAATGCACTTAAACATCATTTCAAAAATCTCATTATAAGTGTAAAATCATAATGAACTTGTCAATTTAAACATGAATGTATGCAATGACATGAGAGCTGAAATTAAGACTTGAGATCATATAGAATACTCAGATCATTACCTTAGGCTTGATTGGAGTGGAAAAGGTAAGAATATCGCTTTTGCATGTTCGCTTTGGCCTCCCAAGTAGGACTCTCAACTTGTTGATTCCTCCAAAGGACCTTAACGGAAGCCACCTCTTTATTCCTCAACCTTTGCACTTGTGTATCCAAAATCTGAATCGAAACCTCTTCGTAGGTCAAATTGTCTTCAATAATACACATAACATCAAGAGACACAATAACATTCGCATTACCTACGCATTTCCTCAACAATAGACACATCGAACACCGGATAAACCAAACCCATTTCACTAGGCAATTCCAACTCATAAGCTACATTGCCAATTCTCCTTATTACCCTATAAAGACCCACATATCTTAGGTCAACTTGCCCTTATTTCTAAAAGGAACCATACACTTCATGGTTGACACCTTGAAATAAATCCAATCACCAACTTTGAATTCAAAATCCCTTCTCCTCACATTGGCATAAGACTTTTGGCGACTTTGGAAGACTTTGGGCCATCTTCAACCTTTCTCTAATCATCCTAACCTTCTCAAGAACCTCCATAATCATATCTGGTCCCAACAAAGCCACCTCACTAACCTCAAACCACCCAACTGGTGATCTACAATGTCTATCATAGAGAGCCTCAAAAGGAGCCATACCGATGCTAGAATGATAGTTGTTATTATAAGCAAACTCAATAAATGAAAGATGATCATCCCAAACACCTTTGAACTCTAACACATAAGTCTTAAGCATGTCCTCAAGAGTTTGGATAGTTCTTTCAGCTTGACATCCGTTTGAGGGTGAAAGGCCATACTAAGTTTAACTCTTATACTAAGACCCCTTTGAAAGGGCCTCCAAAAATATAAAGTAAATTAAGCGCCACGATCCGATATGATAGACAAAGGAACTCCATGCAACCTTACCAAGTCATGAATGTACAACCTAGCATAATCTTCAGCCCCATATATGGTCTTAACCGATAGAAAATGAGCCAATATTATCATCCTATCAACCATAACCCAAATGGAATAAAAATCCTTCCTAGTCATGAGCAACCCAACCACAAAATTCATATTAATATCTTTCCATTTCCAAGTAGGAATCTCTATGTCTTGGGTTAGGACACCTGGCCTTTGATGCTTTGTCTTGATTTGTTGACAATTATGACAATTGGAAACAAATTTGACAATGTCCCTCTTCATGCCTCCCCACCAATACACATCCCTTAAGTATCTACACATTTCACTCGGGGTGGATAGAATAAGAAGACTTATGGGTATCATCAAGGATTTTCTCCCTCAAACTGAAACGAGCCCAAAATGTGTCTGAAAACGTGCCTCGGAATACTCAAAATTTTAAATTTCATATATCTCAAAATCCATTTGCTATTTCAAAAATTTGACTTCATATTCTTGTTTAGGGGGTCAAAATTAGGGGAACAAAAGTTCTAACCTCGATTTTAAATCGATTAAAATAATTTATGAAATTGCACATGGTGCAATTTCCAGTGAGCAAATCGCGATACTTCCGTGATGTGCACTGGTTCAAAAAGTGGCCTGTTTTTCCATCATTGGACCAAGACATTAAGTCTTGGGCCTAGAAGTTCTCATATGTATTATTACCTATACTTAGCCAAATTTCACCGTCATACTATCCTAAACATTTTCCAATACTCACTCAAATACTTAGTTATATTTTCACTCCCCAAACTTAAGTCCCAAACCCTCATCCCAACTAAGGTTCTCTTTCAAGGTTCTTCTTCAAACATCAAGTCTCCATCTCCAATCTTCATCAAGTTCATCTCTATGCTAAGGAATGTGGGGTTCTTTCATAGGTTCCTTTCACCCATGATATGCAAGCCTCCTTTTACTCAAATTGCATGATTTAAGTTGATTTATAAATGGGTCTTGCATATTATAAAATTCACTACACACTATTTTAAAGTTATGACTGTTTTTGTATGGTTTGAGATATAAAACTTTAATCTATTGTAAGATTTGATAAGGATTTTTGATGTATATGTCTTAAGGGTGTTGTAAGGTATTGATTGATGGTTTTATGATGGATTTACTTGCATGATTTCATCTCTAAATTACATGGTATTATACTACCATTTCACATCCTCTAAGTGTTTGATAAAATGTTCAGATGTGATTTATTGAGGAATTGAAGGTCCAAAGCGTGAGATATGATATGAATGACTATATGATGCTGAAATGAGATTATATATATAATATATTCTATATAAACTGTTGCATTATACCATGCGCAATCCAGGTGCCTAGTTGTCATGACTCAAGCCTAGGGTCTAGACGTGACCAACGAATAGGAAACCCGAAAGAACCCCAAATAAGCCTCCTAATATATTATTACATCCTTAGTCGCAAAAGTAATATAAAACATCACACAAAACATGTACAAGGGTAAATGGGACTAAGGGAGAGAGAGAGAGAGAGAGTTTAATATTTAAATAACATAGATGAGTCAAAGCTCAAACATAATACATAATGTGTCTAACAACACCTCTAAACATAGATACTTAGTAGGGGCCAAGACAAAGCAACCGAGCTTACCCTCATAGTAAAAATAGCAATAAGGAAGAAGGAATCAATACATACCATAAAAAACACAAACTAACTTCCTCGGAATGGAGGACTCACCAACAAGCTTGAGTGAGATTGTACTAGCCACGTTGGTAGAGATGCTCAAGCGGGGTTTCGGTTCCTACATGGTGATATCATATAGGCATAAAGTATGTGTTAGTACATTGGAATGTACTAAGTATGTGGGATGCAATGCAACAATAGATAGGCTTCATAATCAAAATGCATACAATACACAATAGGCATAATATAGCTAAATGACATGTATGTTATATGCATAAGTAAAACATGCTTAACTATCTCATGCTTGTATAGGGCATATCATATATGTGCGAATAGACCATCATATACTGGTGTGAGGTACCAACCCCTCACTTGGGTTAATGAGGTACCAACCCCTCACTTTGGTTCAATGAGGTACCAACCCCTCACTTTGGTTAATGAGGTACCAACCCCTCACTTTGGTTTAATAAGGCACCAACCCCTCACTTTGGTTAATGAGGTACCAACCCCTCACTTTTGTTAATTTCATCACTATTGCTACCTTCCATGAAATCAACTAATGAATACCATACTCTTATCATCATAAAGTTATCATATACGTTCAGTTCCTCTCATCATTATACATCATATACGTACCATTTTTCCATCATCATTCAATCATCATTTCGTCATCATATAATCATCATAGCATTATTCAACTCATAAGACATGCATTGGACCTTCAATTCCTCAAGTAAACCTAGCCAAACATTTTATCAAACACTTGAGGTGTAGTAGGGGCAAAAGAACATGTAATTTAGAGATAAAATTATGTAAGAAAATATGTAGTAAAACCATCAATCAATACCTTGCAACACCCCCCAAGACATTCACATCAAAACCCCTCATCAAATCTAACATTAGATCTAAGATTTAGAGCTCAAAATATACTAAAACAACCATACTTTCGTGAACTAAAATCACTGTGTAGTAAATTTCTCAATATATAAGACCTAAATATAAAATTAACTTTAAATCATGCAATATTAGTAAAAAAGAAGCTTAGGCACCATGGGTGAAAGGACCCAATGGTTCAAGGCCACATACCTTGACTTTGGAGAGCCCTTGAAGAAGATTGGAAATGGAGACTTAAAGCTTGAATAAAATCATTTATGAAATCCTTAAGATCAGTCTTAAGTTTGGGACTTAAATTTAGGATAAAATATGAGTCTAAGTGTTTGAGAGGATGTTGGAGAACATTACGGATGATATGAGGGTGAAATAAGGCTAAGTATAGGTAAAAATAAGTATGGGAATTCGTGGGCCCAAGACTTGCATGTCTTCGACCAAACTAAAAAAAATAAGGACAAAATAACACTGGTCTATGTCGCCTTCGTGACGTGGATAGCCACTGAAATATGCATTTTCTACACGAATGAGAGTTCTACAAAAAGGAACATAAATCCTTCATACAAACTCGTAATGAGGTGAAATGAAGTGAGTTAGAAAACAAATTCAAAGGGATTTAACTTGGTAGATCATGGGCTACCTAGTTCTTTGTGTGCTAATAGATATGCCAATTCAAAGTTGATCCTCCTAAATAGTATTCTTTGCGATTTTTGCATTTTTATACAGTTGCTCTAATATTCAGGTTAGACCCATTACCCACTCAATTTGACCCCCTAAACAAGAATATGAAATATAATTTTTAAAATAAAAAATGGATATTTAGATATATGGAAATTACGATTGCAGGTACTTCTGAGGCATATTTTAGAGCATTTTTTGGGGTCATTACACTAGTTGAGGGGTCAAATCTCAATCACTAGGGTGATGGGTGCTATCATAACTAACCTTGATGAGGGGTGTTTCCTTCACACACTAGGGTGATAGGTTATATCATCACTAACCTTGATGAGGGGCTTATAATTTATACACTAGGGTGATGGGTTCTATTATCACTAACCTTGATGAGGGGTTTGCACCTCACACACTAGGGTGATGGGTGCTATCATTACTAACCTACCAAGAGGTTTGTACTTATCAAATCTAGCTTGGTGTCCTCTACACATATGATATTCTATATGATCATGAATTATTTAAGCATATTTTACTTATGCATTGATCATACATGTCATATTCTTATCCATACTCTCGGTAAAGTTTGGAAGTCACATTATGCTATTTATTGTTTATTATTGTTACACATTTTGATAATGATGCTCAATTCTTGTTTACATTGCATTCTATATACTTAGTACAATCAAATGTACTAATACATACTCTATGCCTACATGATGTCACCATGTAAAAACCGATGCCCAAGTTGATCCTCCTCCTCCTTCACGTGGCTAGTCGGTGCTATTCAAGCTAGTTTGTGTGTCCGATACTATGGGGACCTTAGTCTATGATTCTCCTATTATGTATTGAGATATTGATCTTTATTGTGTACTTCAACTATGAGGGTGAGCCCGACTACTTTGTCTTTACCCCCGTTCTTATCTACGTATAGAGCTGTTTATTGGACATGTTATCTATCTATGCTAAAAGCCTTGACTCTATGGTTCTTGATGTCTGTGATATAAGCTTGTCTTTTGTCTCTTACTTGTGATGTTATGTAAGTTTTTGCCTAGTCCCATTGCCTTATTCTTATACATTTATGTTGTATCTATTGCCTCCGCGGCCAAGGATGTGTAATGATGTTCTAAGAGGCTTTCTTAGGGTCCCTTTGGGTTTCGCTTGCATTGTGTCACGTCTAGGTCCTAGTCTTGGGTTGTCGCAAACTTGGTATTATATCACTAGGTTGATAGATCCTCGTTTTCCAACATACCGTATCGATTAGAGTCCCATTTATGGTTGTGAAGCGGGCCATGACTATGAATAGGAGACTATGAGACATTTTAAGAAATGTTTACCTTTTTCATGTTATATGTCATGCTATATAGTTGCAGTGAGTTTTTCTCCCCTAATGATTATTTTTTGCTATGCTAGACCATGCCAAACACTCGAGGACAAAGGGCTCAAACTCCTGAGGAGGAACCTACCAATAGTGAGCTCCGGGATGCTCTCACTATTCTTGCCTAAGTGGTGGCCAACCAAGTCAATCAAGGGGCCCAAGCACCTCATGCTATTACTTGGGAGCTAGGGTAAGACACTTCATGAGGATGAATCCTCCAATTTTCTATGGGTCAATGATAGATGAAAATCCACAAGAGTTCATTGATGAGGTCTACAAAATCTTGAATATCATGGGTGTTGGGCTAAATAAAAAGTTGGAGTTAGCGGCGGACCAACTCAAAGAGGTTGCTCAAATATGGTATGATCAATGGAAGGGTGAGAAGAGGGTTGGTGATGTAGTGCTTTGGAAGGATTTCAAATTGGCTTTCCTTAATCAGGTTTTCTCTCTTGAGCTTAGGAAAGCTAACTTGAAATAAGGTGCTATGAGTGTGAGGAAGTATGCCCTTAAGTTTAATCAACTTTTAAAGTATGCTCCTCATTTGGTGGCCGATCCTAGATCTAGGATGAACAAGTTTATGATTGTGGTCTCCGACTTGGTAAGTAGAGAGTGCTGGTCCGCCATGCTAATTAGTGACTTGGACTTGTCTTGGTTGATGACCTATGCCGAGCAAATGGAGGAAGAAAAATTGAGGAAGAGAAGGGGGCATGAGGCCAAGGGGGCCCGTCTTGGAGGTAAGTTCCAAAGGGATGGCCGGTTCCATCAAGGCCAAGGGTCTCACCATGCTACTAATAGGGGGTTTGCCAATGACCTCCGTAGGCCTCAACGTGGTAGTGTTATGGCTCCTATTGATGTGTATCCTAAATGTGGAGGGGGTCATAAGGGCCCATGTTTGAGGGGTTCTAATGGTTTCTATGAATATGTAGAGTTTGGTCACAAGAAGGTAGATTATCCAAGAAACCGTGGTAAGGGCTGGGGTGCAAATGCGGTTCCATTAGGTAGAGGTGGTCTTCAAGGTGGTTCCCTAAGGCACAACTGGTTTTATACACTACATGGGAGGCAAGGGGTTGGTGAGGTCCCCCATGTTGTTACCGGTATGTTGAAAATCTTTGACTTTGACGTGTATGCTTTGATTGATCCGGGTGTCACTCTTTGTTTTGCTACCCTTTTTGTTGTTAAAACGTTTCATCTTATCCTAAAGTTGTTGCATAAGTCATATGAAGCGTCTACTATTATTTGTACCTCTATTGTTACTAGGAAAGTTTATAAGAGTTGTCCTATTTGCATTTTGCATAAGTTGTTGCCTTGTGATCTTGTTGAATTAGACATGGTAGATTTTGATGTTATTCTTAAGATGGATTCGTTGCATGCCTACTATATGTCTATTGATTGTAGAACCCGTAAAGTCAAGGTTCAATTTCCTAATGAACCTTTCGTTGAATGGTAAAGTCAAGATATGGTGGTCAAGGATAGATTCATTTCATCCACTAAAACCCATAAGTTAATTTCTAGGGGATGTTTGTATCATCTTATGAGGGTTAAGGATGTGGAGTCCTAAGTCCCTTCCATTGAGTCAATCCCCATTGTAAATGAGTTTCTTGATATCATCCCAAATGACCTTCCTGCTGCTCTTTCTGAGAGGGAGATAGATTTTGGGATAGATCTCCTTCCCAATACTCACCCTATCTCCATTCCCCTTTGCCGTATGGCCCTGATGGAGTTGAAGGAGTTAAAGGAGCAATTAAAAGATTTGTCGAAAAAGGGATTTAGTAGACCTAGTCAATCACCTTGGGGTGCTCCGGTGTTGTCTATGAAAAAAAAGGATGGGTCACTTAAAATGTGCATGGATTACCAAAAACTCAATAGGGTCACTATAACGAATAGATATCCTCTTCCAAGAATTGATGACTTGTTTGACCAGTTGTAAAGGGCTAGATTCTTCCCTAAGATTGATCTTTTGTCCGGTTTCATCAAGTGAGGCTGATGGAGTGTAATATTCCTAAGGCGGCCTTTCAGACTAGATATGGGCATTATGAGTTTGTTGTAATGTCATTTGGGTTGACTAATGCACTGGCCATTTTCATGGATCTAATGAATATGGTCTTCAAATCTTACCTTGATTCCTCTATTGTGGTCTTCATTGATGATATTTTTATCTACTCACATAGAAGGGAGGAGCATATGTGTCATTTGAGGGTTATGTTGCAAAGGTTGAGGGAGGAGAAATTGTATGCTAAATATGACAAGTGTGAATTTTGGTAGAAGGATGTTGTATTTTTGGGTCATGTGGTGTTGGGGGATGGTATAAAAGTGGATCCTAAGAAAACCAATGTAATTAGGAATTGGCCTAGACCATTAACCCAGTAGGATATTAGTTGCCTCTTGGGTCTTGCGAGTTACTATAGAAGATTTGTGAGTGGGTTCTCCTCCATTGATTCCCCTATGACCAAATTGACTCAAAAGAAGGTTAAGGTTGAGTGTATCTATGATGTGAGAGAAGCTTCTAAACACTGAAGGACAGGCTTATGTCTGCTCCTATATTGTCAGTACCATATGGGCTTGAGGTATTTATGGTGTATTGTGATGCTTCCAGGGTCGGTTTGGATTATGTGTTGATGCAAAATAGTAAGATCATAGATTATGCTTCTAGGCAACTCAAAGTGCCTAAAAGGAATTACCCTACCCATGATCTAGAGTTGGCCACTGTTGTGTTTGCATTAACGATTTGGCGTCATTGCTTGTATGGGGTGCATATTAATGTCTTCACCGATCATAAGAGCCTCCAGTATGTCTTTACTCAAAAACATCTCAATTTGAGATAACGAAGGTGGCTAGAACTTCTCAAAAATATGACATGGGTGTGCATTTTCATCCGGGTATGGCAAACATGGTAGCGGATGCTTTGAGTCGTGTGTCCATGGGTAGCCTAGCTTATGTGGATAGTGGTGATAGGGAGATGGCTAGGGAGGTACATAGGTTGGCTAGATTGGGGGTTAGGTTGGAAGAGGTTAGTGATGATGGCATTGTGGTTATTGTGGGTCTAAGTCTTCCTTAGTTGATGAGGTATTAGCAAAACAAGATCTTAACTCTTCCTTGCTTGAATTGAAAGCCTCGGTGAAAGAGGGAAAAGTAGAGGGTTTCTCCCGAAGGGGGAGATGAGGCCCTAAGGTACCAAGGTAGGTTGCGTGTGCCTTGTGTTGATGGTTTGAGGGAGAAGATCCTTGATGAGGCCCATAATTCTTCTTATTCTATTCACCCTGGTTCCAACAAAATATATAGAAGCTTAGGAGAAGTGTATTGGTGAGGAGGAATGAAGAGGGACATTGCCAAACTCATTTTTGGTTGCCATAGTTGTCAACAAGTCAAAGCTGAACATCAAAGGCCGGGTGGCCTAACCCAAGACATAGAGATTCCCTTTTAGAAGTGGGAGGTGATTAATATGGATTTTGTGGTTGGGTTGCCTAAGATTAGGAAACGTTTTGATTTGGTTTGAGAGGTGGTTGATAGGTTGATGAAATTGGCTCACTTTCTACCAGTTAAGACCACATATAATGCCAAGGAGTATACAAGGTTGTATATCCATGAGATAGTAAGATTGCATGGGATTCCTTTGTCCATCATATCGGATCATGGTTCATAATTTACTTCATACTTTTAGAGGCCTTTCCAAAGGGGTCTTGGTACAAGATTTCACCTTAATATGACCTTCCACCCTCAAATAGATGGCCAATCTGAAAAGACAATTCAAACCCTAGAAGATATGCATAGGGCATGTGTATTGGAGTTGAGGGGTAGTTGGGATGACCATCTTCATTTGATTGAATTCGCATACAACAATAGCTATCACTTTAGTATTAGTATGGCTCCTTTTGAGGCTCTTTATGGGAGATGATGTAGATCACCGGTCGGTTCATTTGCGGTTGGAGAGGTGGCTTTTTTGGATCCAAATCTGGTTATGAAGGCTCTTGAGAAGGTTATGATGATTAGGGAAAGGTTGAAAACAGCCCAAACTTGTCAAAAATCTTGTGCCAATGTGAGAAGAAGATACGTTGAATTAAAAGTGTGTGATTGGGTTTATTTGAAAGTTTTTCCAGTGAAAGGTATGGTTTGTTTTGGTAAAAAGGGGAAGTTGAGTCCAAGATATATTTGTCCTTATGAGGTCTTGAAGAAGGTTGGCAAGGTAGCTTATGAATTGAAGTTGCCTAGTGAAATGAATTTGGCTCATCGGGTGTTCCATATCTCTATGTTGAGAAAATGTGTTGGTGATCCTAATTCTATTGTGCCTCTTAATGCTGTGGGTGTTGTTGAGGATAACTTGACTTATGAGGAGGTTCTAGTTCATATCTTAGATAGGCAAGTGAAGAGATTGAGGAACAAAGAGTTAGCATCCGTTAAGGTCCTTTGGAGGAACTAAGAAATCGAAAGTGCTACTTGGGAGGCCAAAGAGGACATGCAAAAGAGGAATCCTTATCTATTCCGCCACACTTAAGCCTAAGGTACTAGTTCTAAGTCCCCTATGTGATTTTAAGTCTTATGTATCAGCCCCTATGTTATTCATATGCATTCATGTTTAAGTTGACAATTTATGATGATTTTACACTTGTGTTGAAATTTTAAAAATGTTGTTTTAAATGTGATGTTGCATTCTTGTTAGGGTGGTTTGTTTATGATCATTCTTGTCTTGTATGTTTCTTTTAATTCGGGAATGAATGTTCCCAAGGGGGATATATTGAAATGATCCTCAAAAGTGCCCAAAAACGTGCCTCAGAATGCCCAGAATTTAAGTTCCATATATCTCAAAATTCATTTGCTATTTCGAAAATTCGACTTTATATTCTAGTTTAGTGGGTCAAAATTAGTGGGAAAGGGGTCTAACCTCAATTTTAAAGTGATTAATATGATTTATGAAATTGCACATGGTGCAATTTCCAGTGAGCCAATCACGATGCTTCCGTGACGTGCACTGGTTTAAAAACTGGCCTGTTGTTCCAACTTTGGTCCAAGATTTTAAGTCTTGGGCTTAAAAGATCCCCATACATATTTTTACCTATACTTAGCCAAGTTTCACCCTCATACTACCTTAATCATTTCCCAATACTCACTCAAGCACAGTTATATTTTCATTCCCCAAACTTAAGTCCCAAACCCTCATCCCAAGCTAAGGTTCTCCTTCAAGGTTCTTTATCAAGCTTCAAGTCTCCATCTCCAATCTTTATCAAGTTCATCTCTAAGCTAAGGTATGTGGGTTTATTTCATAGGTTCCTTTCACTATGATACCCAAGACTCCACTTACTCAAGTTGCATAATTTAAAGTTGATTTGCAATTGGATCTTGCATATTATGAAATGCACTGCACACTATATTAAATCTATGTAATGTTGTGACTATTTTGCTATGTTTTGAGCTATAAATTTTGGATCTATTGAAAGATTTGATGAGCGGTTTTGATATATATATGTCTTAATGGTATTGGAAGGTGTTGATTGATGGTTTTACAATGGATTTCGTTGCATGATTTCATCTCTAAATTGCATAGTTTTATACTACCATTTCACACATTCTAAGTGTTTGATAAAATGTCCGAATGTGGTTTCTTGAGGAATTGAAGGTCCAAAGCATGAGATATTATATCAATGATGATATGATAATGAAATGAGCTTATGTATATGATATATTCTATATAAAGTGTTGCATTAGACCATGCTCGATCCGAGTGACCTAATTTATTGGTCAACATCTCTACCATGAGAGTGATGGGTGCTATAAGCACTAACCTTGATGAGGGGTTTGTACCTCTCACACTAGGGTGATGGGTGCTATCATCATTATCCTTGATGAGGGATTTGTACTTCACTCACTAGGGTGATGGGTAATATCATCACTAATCTTGATAAGGGGTTTGTACCTCACACACTAGGGTGATGGGTGCTATCAACACTAACCTACCAAGGGTTTTGCACTTTGGATATCTAGCTTGGTCTGTCCTACAGATATGATATTCTATATAAGCATGAATTACTTTAGCATGTTTTACTTATGTATTGATCATACATGTCATATTGTTATTATGCTATTCATTGCTTATTATTGTTATGCATTTTGATTATAATGCTCAACTCTTGTTTATATTGCATCCTACATACTTATTACATTCAAATGTACTAATGTATACTATATGCCTACATGATGTAACCATGTAGGAACCGGTGCCCAAGTTGATCCTCCTCCTCCTCCGTATCGCTAGTTGGCGCTATTAAAGCTAGTTGGTGAGTCCTTCACTATGGGGACCTTAGCTTATGATTCTCCTATTATGTATTGAGACATTCCTCTTTATTATCTACTTTGACCATGAGGGTAAGCCTGGATACTTTGTCTTGGCCTCCGTTCTTATCTATGTATAGAGGTGTTTGTTAGACATGTTATGTATCTATGCTAAAAGGTTTGACTTTATGGTTCTTGATGTCTATGATACGAGCTTGTCTTTTGTCTCTTGCTTATGATGTTCTGCAAGTTTTCCCCTAGTCCCGTTGTCCATATTCTTATACTTTTATGTTGTATCTATTGCTTCCGCGACCAAGAATGTATAATTATGTTCTAAGAGGCTTGCTTGGGGTTCCTTTGGGTTCCACTTGTGCCATGTCATGTCTAGGACCTAGGCTTGGGTCATGACACAAACCATCAACACAAGGCACACACAAACCACATTGATACCTAAAGGAAGCATCTCCCTTGGGGATAAAACCTCCACCTTACACTCTTTTACCAAGGCCTTCAATTCTATCAAGGAGGGAACATGATCTTGCTTTTCTTTCACCTTATCAACCAAGAAAGACTTAGAATAATCAACAACAATAACATCACTTTTTATGAACCACTTCCAACCTAACTCCTAATATATCCAACCAATGCACCTCCCTAGCCACCTCCTTATCACCACCATCAACATGAGCTAGGCTACCCATAGATACCCTACTCAAAGCATCCGCCACCACATTAGCGGTACCGAGATGATCTCATATCATAGTACTTATGAATTTCTAAACACCTTCTTTGCCACAAGTTGAGATCTTTTTGAGTGAACATATATTGGAGGCTCTTATTATCGGTAAACACTTCAACATGCACTCCATACAAATTATGACGCAAAATCTTTAAAGCAAACACCACGACGGCTAATTCAAGATCATGAGTAGTATAATTCTTTTCATGTACTTTGAGTTGTATAGAAGCATATGCTATTACCTTACTATTTTGCATTATAATACAACCCTAACAAATTATAAAAGCATCAAAATACAAAACAAACCCCTCTAGCCCATCCTATAGTGACAATATAAGAGCGGAAAGAAGCTTATCCTTTAATATTTGGAAGATCCTCTAGCACTTATCAGTCCACACAAGCTTAGACTTCTTTTGAGTCAATTTTGTCATAGGAGAAGCAATAGAATAGAACCTATTCACCAACCTTCGGTAGTCACCCGCTAAGCCCAAGAAGCTCTAAATATCTGATGGGGTCAATGGTCTAGGCCAATTTCTAATCACATTTGTCTTTTTAGGGTCTACCTTAGTACCGTTCCCCGACACTACATGACCTAGGAAGAAACCTCTTTCAACCAAAATTCACATTTTTCATACTTAGCATACAACTTCTCATCCCTTAACATTTGCAACACTACCCTCAAATAAGCCACATTCTACTCGTCACTATAAGAATAGATCAAAATATCATTAATGAAAACTACAACAAATGCATTAAGGTAGGGTTTAAAGACCCTATTCATTAGATCCATGAAGATGGCCAGTGCTTTGGTCAACCAAAAAGACATAGCCACAAATTCACAATACTTATAGCTAGTTTGGAAGGAAGTCTTGGGAATGTCACAGTCCCTCACCTTCACTTGATGATACCCTGACCTAAGATCAATCTTAGAGAAGTGGCTAGCCTCTTTCAATTGGTCAAACAAAGTATCAATTCTTGCAAGAGAATACCTATTTTTGATGGTGACCTTATTGAGTTGCTGATAATCAATACATATTCTAACAGACCCATCCTTCGTCTTCACAAATAACACTGGTGCACCCTAATATATTGACTAGGCATAATAAAATCCTTGTCCAACAAGTCCCTCAATTGTTCCTTCAACTCTTTTAACTCCGTCGGGGCCATATGGTAAGGGGGATAGAAATGGGTTGAGTATTGGGGGGAGTTATATACCAAAGTTTATTTCTCTTTCGAGAGGAACACCAAGAAGATCATTTGGAAAGACATCAAGAAACTCATTTACAACTGGAATTGACTCTATAAGAAGGACTTTGGATTTCACATCCTTAACCCTCACATGATGATAAAGATACCTCCTAGAGATTAACTTATAAGTTTTAATGCAAGAGATGAATCTACCCTTGACCACCACATTTTGACTCTCTTACTCAGGAACATGCTCATTTTGGAATTAGAACTTGACCCTATAGGTTCTATAATCAATAGAAGCATAATGTGCATGCAACCAATCCATCGCAAGAATGACATCAAAACAACCATATCTAACTCAACAAGATCACAAGGCAAAATTTTATGCAAGATGCAAATGGGACAATTTCTATAGACTTTCCTAGCAACAATAGATGCACCAATAAGAGTAGACACCTCATATGTCTCACATAACAATTCGGGTTCAATGTGGAACTTTTTGACAATAAAAGGAGTAAGAAAAGAAATAATGTCACCCAGATCAATCAATGCATTCACATCAAAATCAAAGATTTTCAACATATCAGTAACAAGATCAGGGACCTCATTAACCTCTTGCCTCTCATGCAAAGCATAAATCCGATTGTGCCTTGGGGCACCATATTATCGGTCACCTCTTCCCAAAGTAACCATATTATCACTTTTGGATAAACCTCCTTACCCTTGTTGTGATTTCAAGGGAAGTCTGTCAACTTATGCCCAACTTCCCCACAACCATAACAAGCGTTAGTGTTCCTCATGTACGGGCTACTATGGCCCCTACGTCATTTTGTACACCCACCATTAGGAACTATACCCGACACCTTGGACCCTTTGAAAGTCATTAGCAACCCTTTTCTGAAATGCTTGAGAAGGCCCTTAGCCTTAATAAAACTGGCCACCCTTTTGCCTTTGGAACTTTCGCTCAAAACGGGCCCTCTTGGCCTCATGACCCCTTCTGTTCCTAAATTTCTCCTCTTCTATTTTTTTGGCATAGGTCATTAAATGGGATAAGTCCATGTCCCTAAAAACATAGCAGACCAACATTCCTCACTCACTAAGTTGGATACTCCCATCAAGAACTTGTTCATTCTAGACCTTGAGTCGGCAACCATATGTAGAGCATTCTTTGAGAGGTGGTTGAACTTGAGGGCTCACTACCTCACACTTAAGGAACCTTGTTTCAAGTTCATGAACTCCACCAATTTAGCTTTTCAAAGCTCAAGAGGTAAGAACCAATTAGAAAGGTTGCCTTTAACTCTTCCCATCGAACCACATTGTTGACTCCCTTCTCTTTCCATTGATTATGCCATATTTGTGCTAATCCTTTGAGTTGGTGGGAGACTAACTCCGCCTTATCTTCCAATCTCACACCCATGATAGCCAACACCTTGTAGACCTCATCAATGAACATTTGATGGTCTTCATCTACCTTTGACCCATATAATTCTAGGGGATTCATTCTCATAAAGTCTCTCACCCGAGAAGTCGGTGTAAGAGCATGAGGGGCTTGGGACTCTTGGTTGGCTTAGTTAGTGATCTGCTGTCAAAATACAAGATATTTGTTGCCTAAAATAAGGGATTTTGTGAGTTCTTAATGTAACATTTTATGGATTTTATGTGGTTTTATGTTGTTATTGCAGAAAAGGTAGGTTGACATGATTTTGGGAGAAAGTTATAGAATTTGCTGAAGTACAGGACATATGAACCTTCGTATGAGTCGTAGCCCAAGCTATGAGTCCTAGGGTGATCTCATAGTAAGAAATAAAGAGCAAAAATTAGAAATCTGCTAAGTGGAGGTTAGCCTTATGAGGCAACTCTATGAGTTGTAGATCTCCCTATGACTTGTACAGTTGGGTTCGTAGTTAGAAATAGAGAGCCAAAATTTGGACCAAGAACTGAAGTCCTAGATTAGAAGAAGAGTGTACAAGTCATAGCCCAATTAATGACTCACACAAGTGGGTTGTAATAGTCAAGTACAAAATGCAAAATGCTTGATATAAGATACCAATTATGACTCGTTAGTCACCTTATGAGTCGTACGAGTTATACCTGTGCGTACCTTCTGCCAGCTATCTTTTCTATTTAATTTTTAAGTTGAATTTGTAAATACTATAAATACTTTATGATAGGGTTTATTTTTTGGATCCCAGTCTTGAATCTTTGAGTGAACACTTTGAATATTCTCTCTATAATATTTTTAGGGTTTAGTATAGATTTCAATTTTTTAATTGGAAAACACACATTTAGGGTTTGCAAGACTCACATTTTATTCACTCTCTATTTATCAAAGCTTTGGGTTTGCAACTTGTGGTGCTGTTATTCTTCAATGCTTTAGGTAAACTCTCAACTATGTCATTTATTTTCATTATTATTGGTTTTACCTTAGCCATGACTAGCTAAGCACCCATAACTTGGGGTTGTGTCTACCATGGGTAGTTGACTTGAAATAACCTAGGGTTCGTGCATTTATATGATTGGGATTTTACATGTATTTTTTATTTCTCTTCATTTTGATTGATGTTTGGTGGTGGCCAAAACCAAACTCTGCCTACTATCACGATCCTGACCAAGGTAGTTACAAATAGGAAAAGTGAAGTAGATGACAGGATTTGATTGATGTGTTCTCATCTAATCAACCAAACTTGACCAAGAGGAGGTTGACTATGATATTGGTCAACTGTTAGTTGGCACACCATGGTTGAGATTAAGGGCCAGGGTTAAATTCCACTTTCAGCTTCACAAGAGGGCTGGATGAGCCTAAGTTAGCGTCCTATATGTGAATTCCCTATTAGAGTCATGTTGTCCAGGGTATTTGAGTCAATGAACAGTGGGGAACACAATTCCCTAGTTGTCCCTAAATTTAAGTGTTTTCTTGCATAGTTAGTATACTTTTTACTTTTATTTTTTTCTCAAATCACAAAAACTCCAGTTTAGGGATTTTAGTTACTCATGCTTGAAATGATTGATAGTGGATATCTAGTGTCAATCCATATTCCCTGTGGATTTGATCTTAACCTTCGTTTAGGTTAATTACTGACGGCGATTGCTTTCTTATTGGAGCATGAACATCATAAAATATTATGGCACCGTTGCAGGGGAATACAACTAGGTTTTCACTTGATTTCACTATTAGTTAACTCAAGTATTAATTTCTAGATTCTCTTGTATTTTCACTTTTACTTTTCCTTTTTTGTTTGATTATATTTGCAGGGTGTACTAGGTTGTATGCTTAACACAAGGAGCTAAGGTAATCCCTTAGCTTCGATCAATTTGGAGATCCATCAACTCTTTAGAACAATGGCTCAAGTGAATGAGGATGGTGCGATTGATGAAGAGATAAACATTAATGATGATGATATGTGAAGAGAAGAGAATCCAACAAGAAGGGACAACAGGCCACAATTTAGGGATATTAATGAGAATGTATATGGATGGAATCAATATCATTTGAACCCTATGGCTATGGATGTTACTAGTGCTATAGTTTTGCCTCCATCACCGGTAGAGACTATGTTCACAGTATCGAATGGATTATTCCAAATGCTCCAAAATTGTGGTTTATTCATAGGCTACCTTCAAAGGATACCCACCGTCATCTCTATAATGTCATCTTCATTTATAAAAGTGCTATGGGCACACAAAATCTTTCTTTTGATGTGGTTTGTGTGAGGGTGTTCCCATTGTCACTAATGGTCAATTTAGCTGTGAGGTTGTCGGAGCTTCCTCCGAGTATAATAATAAGTTGGGCAGAGCTTCACAGAGTGTTTTAAGAGATATTTTCCAAGATTAAAGAACCTTAATCTCAAAGACCAAATAAATAATTTGAGCAATTATCCGGTGACTCTATCATTACAACATGGGAGAGATTCATAGAATGCTTAAGGATGGTCCTTGATCATAAGATTGTTGATGATGCCTTGGTTAAGGTTTTCTATCAGGCGCTTAATGAGAATAGCTAAGCTTCTGCTGACACAATCATGAGAGGCATATTTATTAACCAACCTTTTGTATGGGTAGCCACAAGTATGGAGCAAGTGGTTAAAAAAAATAGATGATGGGGTCAGAGAGAGCATAGTGTAACAAAGAGCTCTTGTGCGGCCACCACCAACAATGAGCAAGCAAACGTCAATGAGGAGATCATGGAATAACTTTCTCAACTTCGCATGAGTATGGGCTCGATCTTAAAGTAAAACCAAGCGAGTGTTCAAGAAGTGACTCACCAACCTCTAAAGATTCCTATGTATGAAGATCCATTCTTTTATAAGGATGCTTGCTTCATGAGCAACAAAGTAGTGGGTTTCTGAAACAACCCCCAAGAGTCCAACTCGGACAATTGGAGGTAATGTTTCGAGAATCAAGGTCAGAATTACAATTGTGAGGGTCCATATAGAGATAATCGAGGTGGATACTATGAAAGGGAGAGAGTGTTGGATGCCAAATGGAGTATATGAGATGGCTATAGGAACGATCATTATATAATACCTCACAATTGTGATGCTAGGTCATATAACTCTATGATTGAAGAGATGTTTGAAAAATTGTTAGCCGATCACCAAAATGAGACCTTGAAGTTAATGAAAATAGATATTTCAAGCATTAACCAAAAGATAGAGTCTCACTTTGTAGCAATAAAGCAATAGGAACAACAATTTGGATAAGTTTCTTCATAACTGAACCAACGCCAAAAGGGTACCTTACCAAGCAACATGGTTCAAAATCCTAAAAATAAAGGGCATTGCATGGTAGTCCTGACTCAGAGTGGCAAAAGCACCATCGATCCCCCTATGCCAGTGGTTGAGGATGAAATATATGATAGGTTCACTGATAGCAAGGTATTGACTGAAGAAGAAAGTCTAGAGAGTAATGGACTGGAAAGCAAAGAGGTGGGAGAGCAAGAGAAAGTCAAGGTGATCCCAAATCCACCACCTCAGTTTTCTCAAATACTTAAAAAAAGAGTAAGATAGAAAATTCAAGAATTTCCTCTCAATTTTAAAACGATTGTCCGTTAATATCCCCTTCTTAGAAGCCTTGGAGAAGGTGCCCGGATACGCCAAGTATATGAAGGATTTGGTGACGAAGAAGCACACTTTAAGACAAAAGCTCTCACAAGAGCTCAAGAAATATAGTGCAACCATGACCAACTGCCATGTTAAAAAATGAGAGGACCTCGGTGCATTCACCATCCCTTGCACCATTGGCGAAGTCGAATTCACAAAAGCATTATGCAGCTTAAAAGCAAATGTTAATCTAATGCCTCTTGCCATATTTAAAAAGCTTGGTCTTGGCACCCCTACTCCAACAAGAATATGGTTGCTCATGGTGGATCGATGTCATAATCCAAGCATTTGGCCTAGATGTGACCGATGAATGGGGAACCCGAAGAAATCCCAAACAAGTCTCATAGCATATCATTACACATCCTTGGTCATGGAATAATTAAATAACATTTGAAGAATGGAAATAAGGAAAAGAGACTAAGGGAGAACTCATCATAACATAGAGTCAAGAGATAATAGAGTCAACTCATGGCATAAAATACATAGCTTTATCCAACAACACCTCTACTACATAGATAATGGCGGGGGCGAATACATACAACCCAGCTCACCCTCATAGTTATAAGTAAATGACATGTTAAAGAGAATATTAATACATAGTTAATAGCAAGATAGACTAAGGTCCCCGAAATAAAGGATTCACCAATAATCTTGGAATAGCACCACCTAACCACAGGAGGAGGATCAACTTTGGCATCGATTCCTACATGATAACATCATGTAGGCAAGAGTATGCGTTAGTATATTGGAATGTACTAAGTATGCGGGATGCAATGCAACAAGGAATAGACATCATAATCAAAATGTGTATCAATATGGAATAGACATAATATAGCAATATGACATGTACGATCATTGCTAAAGTAAAACATACTTAAGTAAATCATGCTCGTATAAAATATCATATGTGAAGAAGAGACCAAGCTATCTTTCCAACCTTGGTTGGTTGATGATGGTCATACCCCAAACATCCTAGGTAATGAAGTATAAATCCTTCACATGGTTGATGATGGTCACACCCTAATCATACTAGGTGGTGATGTATAAACCCATCACATAGTTGATGAATACAAACCCCCAACTCGGTTGATGATGGTCACACCCCATCATCCTAGGTGGTGAGGTATAAACCCATCACATGGTTACCCGGGCTCTTATCCCCCTAGATTGGGCATGGTCTAGTGCATCACTTTATATAGGATTCATCATAAGCACTGATACAATACTTGATGCAGGAGCATCATGTACATAAGCTCATTCATCATAACAATATCATTCATATCATATCTTATGATTTGGACTTCAATTTCTCAAAAAATCATAATCAAACATTTTATCAAATATCTTGAGGATATGTAATGGGGCTAAAAGAGAATGTAATTTAGAGATAAAATCATGCAGAAAAATTAGTGGTAAATCCTCTAATTTATATCTTGCAACACCCCTAAGATATTTACATCAAAATCCCTCATCAATTCTAACATTAAATCCAAGATTTGAAGCTCAAAACATGCTAAAATAATCATACTTTCATGTAATAAAATCGTTTTGCAGTAAATTTCTCAATATACAAGACCCACATGTAAAATCAACTTTAAATCATGAAATATTAATTAAAAGAGGGTTTAGGCACCATGAGTAGAAGTATCCAATGATTCAACACCATATACCTTTTGTTTAGAGGTGCTTGGAATTGAGACTGGGAAGAATGGATACTTGGAAATGATCTTTGAATCCAATCTTGTTCTTGGGTTTCCTTGAAATTGGAGTGGAGCTTGATGGAGGCTTTTGAGAGAATTTATAGTGTATTTGAGATAAGAGTAATGAGTTTTGATCCTTTGTAAAACTATTTAGGTCTTTTAGGAAGGTTAAGATAGCCTAAAAAGGCGAAACGTTTCATTAAGATAATTAGAATTTACGAAAATATCATTAGTGAACGGATGGAAAAATTGGCAAAGTGTCATCTTATCAGAGGCTTCACTAGTCGTGTGGCACTCACAGGTCATCTGGGTTCCCATGTGAAGTGCCTTAGTGAAAAAAAATAAAGTTGGGAAACTTGGAAAAATTGATGTCTCATCACCTTGATGAATCATTTCACAGGACCATGTGTTGTCACATGGACCGTGTAATGATCCATCCCACCTTACTTAGCCAAGAAAATGTTGCTTCCCACCACACTCCTAGGTGACATGGCTCGTACCCCTTCACACAATATGTATAAGGCCACATCGCTAGTATGGGTGCCCGTGGGGCTTCACTGCATGGGAGGGTCTCACAAAAATGGTCATAACTCCTTCATTTAACATCGGAATGAGGTGAAACAAAGTACGATGCGAAGCTAACTCAAACTGATTTGATTTGAATTGTTGTGGGCCACCCAGTTCCTAATATTCTAAGAGATATGCTAGTATAAATTTGACCCTTGTATGGAACAACACCCAAAACTCAACTTAAAGGTAAGTCTTGAACTCGTTTAGGTACTAGGGATATCCCATGCATCTAGTACAACCACAACATAACCAAATGAGGGTTGAAACAATGATACATAAGAGCATAAAGTTATGGGGTGCTACAATATCTCCCCCTTGGGAACTTTCGTCCCCGAATGTAAGAGAAACGTACACAAGGAGGGTAGCCATGAAGATTTCTTTTTAGCCTAACATGGATGCAACAAATGTATCAAAAAATGATTTTCAAAAAGGTCTTACTATGAACATCAAAATTTACCATAAACTGTCCCATATAAACATAAATACATGCAATGGCTTAAGGCCAAAAATTAAGAGTTGAATTCGCATAGGGGACTTAGGATTAGTAATTTAGGCTTGATTGGAGTGGAAAAGATAAGAATATCAATTTTTTGCATGTCCGCTTTGGCCTTCCATGTAGCCTTTTGACTTGTTGGTTCCTCCAAAGGACTTTAATGGATATCATCTCCTTGTTCCTTAATCTTTTCACTTTCTTATCTAAAATCCGAACCAGGACCTCCTCATAAGTCAAGTTATCCTCGACAACACCTACCACCTCAAGAGGTACAATGGTACTAGGGTCACCCACACATTTCCTCAACATAGAGATATGGAACACCAGATCCAATTTCATTTCACTAGGAAACTTTAACGCATAAGCTACCTTGCCAATCCTTTTCAAGATCTCATAAGGTCTAACCTACCTTGGACTCAATTTCCCCTTTTTCCGAAATAGGCCCCGCCTTTCATTGGAGAAACCTTCAAATAAACCCAATCACCCACTTTGAATTCAAGGTCTCTTATTCTCACATTGACATAAGATTTTTGATGACTTTAGGCCATTCTATCTTAACCTTCTCAAGAGCATCCATAACTAGATTCGATCAAAATAAGGCCACCTCTCCAACCTCAAACCAACTGACCAGTGATCTACATCACCTCCCACAAAGAGCCTCAAAAGGAGCCATACCAATGCTAGATTCATAGCTATTTTTGTATGCGAATTCAATCAAAGAAAAATTTTCATCCCAACTACCTCTCAAATCCAATACACGTGCCTTAAGCATTTCTTCAAGGGTTTGAATGGTTCTTCTGGCTAGGCCATCCATTTGGGAATGAAAGGCCACACTAAGTTGAACTTTCGTACCAAGACCTCTTTGAAAAGACCTCCAAAAGTGTGAAGTGAATTATGCTCCCCGATTCGATATGATGGATAAAATGACCCTATGCAACCTCATTAACTCATAGATGTACAACCTTACATACTCTTTGGCCCCGTATGTGGTCTTAACTAGTAGAAAAAGAGCCGATTTTGTTATCCTATCAACCATCACCCATATAGAATCAAAACCTTTTCTAGTCTTGGGCAATCCAATTATAAAATCCATATGAATCACCTCCCACTTCCAAGTAAGAATCTCTATGTCTCGAGTTAGGCCACCCGGCCTTTGGGTTCGGCTTTGACTTGTTGACAACTGTGGTAATCAAAAACAAATTTAGCAATATCCCCCTTCATGCCTCCCCACCAATACACATGGCTTAAGTCTCTATACATTTTGGTGGAACTATGGTGGATAGAATAAGAAGAATTATGGGCTTCAACAAGAATTCTCTCCCTCAAACCATCAACACATGGCACACACAACCTACCTTGGTATCTCAAGGCCCCATATCCCCCTTGGGAGAAAACCTCTATCTTGCGCTCTTTCACCAAAGCCTTCAACTCAAGTAAGGAGGAGTCTAGATCTTGCTTTGCTATCACTTCATCAACAAATGAAGATTTGGAGATATCAACCATAACAACACCACTTCCCACATCTTCCAACCTCATCCCAATCTAGCCAACCTTTGCACCTCCCTAGCCATCTCCCTATCACCACCATCCACATGAGCTAGACTACCGATAGACACCAGACGCAAAGCATCTGCCATAATATTTGCCTTACCTAGGTGGTAATGCACAATCATGTCATAGCGCTTAAGAAGTTCTAGCCACCTTCTTTGCCTCAAGTTGAGATCTTTTTGAGTGAAGACATATTGGAGACTTTTATGATCGGTGAAGACATCAACATGCACCCCATACAAATAATGATGCCAAATCTTTAATGGAAACACAACGGCGGCCAATTCAAGATCATGGGTAGGGTAGTTCTTTTCATTTTCTTTGAGTTTCCTAGAAGCATAGGCTATAGACTTACCATTTTGTATAAGCACACAACTCAAACCAACCTTACATGCATCACAATACCATACAAATCCCTCAAACCCATCTGATAGTGACAATATAGGAGGGAAGCTTTCCTCACATTTATCGATTCACATAAACTTATCCTTCTTTTGAGTCAATTTTGTCATAGGGGAAGAAATGGAGGAGAACCCATTCAGAAATCTTCTATAGTAAGCCGTAAGTCCCAAGAAGCTCCTAATATCTGATGGGGTCAATGGTCTAGACAATTCCTAATAACATCAATTTTCTTAGGATCTACTTTTATACCATCCCCTGATACCAGATGACCGAAGAATGCAACCTCTTTTAACCAAAATTTATACTTTTCATATTTAGCATACAATTTCTCTTCCCGTAATTTTTGCAACGCAACCCTCAAATTGCTCCATATGCTCCTCTCTACTATCTGTATAGATCAAATTATCATCAGTGAAGACCATAACAAGGAATAAAGGTAGGGTTCGAAGACCATAATTATTAAGTCCATGAAGATGGCCGGTACATTGGTTAACCCAAAACATATAACAATGAATTCATAATACCTATATCTAGTCTGAAAGGCCATTTTGGGAATATCACACTCCCTCACCTTCACTTAGTGATACCCGAACCAAAGATTAATCTTAGAGGAAAAACTAGCCCCTTGCAATTAGTCAAACAAGTCATAAATCTTTGGAAGTGGATACCTATTCTTTATAGTGACCCCATTGAGTTGCCGGTAGTTAATGCACATTCTAAGTGACCTATGCTTCTTATTTACAAACAACACCGATGCACCCCAAGGTGATTGGCTAGGCCTAATAAATCCCTTCTCTAACAAATTCTTCAATTGCTCCTCTAACTCACTCAACTCCACCTGGGCTATGCGATAAGGGAGAATGAAGATAGGTTGAGTATCGGGAAGGTGATCTATGCCAAAATCTATCTCCCTTTCTGGAGGGACACTAGGGAGGTACTTTGTTAGGACATCAAGGAACTCATTTACAACTGGAACCAACTCTATGGAAGGGACTTTGGACTCCACATCTTTGACTCTTACAAGTTGATACAAACACTCCTTGGAAATCAACCTCTAGGCTTTAATACATGAAATAAATCTATCCTTTACCACCACATCATGAGTTTCCCACTCAAGGACGAGTTTATTTGGGAATTGAAACTTAACCCTATGGGTTCTACAATCAATCAGAACATAGTATGCATGCAACAAATCCATCCCAAGAATAATATCAAAATCAACCATATGTAATTCAACAAGATCAGAAGGTAAGTTTTTATGCAAGTTGCAAACCATACAGTTTCTACACGCTTTCCTTGCAATAATTGATGCACCTATAGGAGTAGACACCTCATAAGAGTCGTGCAACAACTCTAACACAACATGAAACTTTTTAGAAACCAAGGGGGTAACAATGGAAAGGGTGTCACCCAGATCAATCAAAGCATATACATCAAGATCAAAGATTTTCAACATATTGATAACAACAACGGGAACTCACCAAGACCTTGCCTCCCATGTGGAGAATAAAATCGGTTGTGCCTTGGGGCACCACCTTAACGACCACCTCTACCCAATGTAATCGCATTTCCACCCTGGCTATTACCATGGCTTCTTTGATGATCTACCTTCTTGTGACTAAGCTCAAATTCAAAGCATGCATTAGAACCTTTCAAACATGGACCACCATGCTTCTTTCCACATTTAGGACACCCCTCTATAGGAGCCACTCCACCCACACCTTGAGGCCTAGGGAAGTCATTGGCAAATCCCCTATTAGTAGTATAGGAAAACCCTCGGCCTTTGTGAAATCTAGCACCCTTTTGGAACTTACCCTCAAATCGGTACCTCTTGGCCTCATGGACCCTCCTCTTTCTTAACTTATCTTCTTACATTTGCTCAGCATAGGTCATCAATCGAGGCAATTCCATATCACTAATAAGCAAGGCAGACCGACATTCTTCACTTACCAAGTCGAGAACTCCCATAACAAAATTATTCATCCTTGACCTAAAATAGGCCACCAGGTGAGGAGCATACTTTTAAAGTTTATTAAATTTGAGGGCATACTCCATCACACTCATACCACCTTATTTCAAATTCATAAACTCAACCAACTTTGCTTCTCAAAGCTCAAGATGGAAGAACCGATTAAGGAAGGCCAATTTGAATTCCTCCCAAAGCACCATATAGTCATTACCCTTCTCACACTTCTATTGATCAAACCAAATTTGAGCCACCCCATTAAGTTAGTATGCGACCAACTCCGTCTTTCCATTTGGTCCAATACCCATGATAAATAAAATTTTGTAGATTTCCTCAATAAATTCTTGTGGATCTTCATCCACCTTTGATCCATGAAAAACTGGAGGATTCATCCTCGTGAAGTCCCTTACCCTAGCTTTTGGCATAGTAGCATGAGGGGCTTGAACCCCTTGTTGGAATTGGTTGGCCACCACTTGGGCAAGTATAGTAAGGGCATCCTGGAACTCACCATTGGTAGGTTGATCCTCGGGAGTTTAGGCTTGTCTTCCTCTAATATTCGACATGATCTAGAATAGAAAAGAATAATCATTAGGGGGCAAAATACTTATGACAACTTTATAGCATGACTTAGGACATGAAGAAGGGAAATATTTCCTACGACGCCTCATAACCTTCTATTCATAGTCATGGCATGCTTCACAACCATAAATAAAACTCTAATTGATGTGGTGCATTAGACTCTGAGGATCTATTAACCTAGTGCTCTGATACCATCTTTGTCATGACCCAAACCTAAGGCCTAAACGTGACTGGCGAATGGGCAACCCGAAGGAATCACAAATAAGCTTCATAGTATATCATTACACATCCTTGGTCATGGAATAATTAAATGGAATTTAAAGAATGGAAATAACGGAAAAAGGTACTAAGGGAGAACTTATCATAGTATAGAGTCAAGAGATAATAGAGTCAACTCATGGCATAAATACATAGTTTTGTCCAACAACACCTCTACTACATAGATAATGGTGGGGGCCAAGACCAACTGGGCTCAACCTCATAGTCATAAGTAAACGACAAGGTAAAGAGAATTTTTCTACATAGTTAATAGAAACAGAGAATAAGGTCCCCAAAATGGAGGACTCACCAACAAACTTAGATTAGCACCACCTAACCACATGGAGGAGTAGGATCAACTCGGGCATCGGTTCCTACATAGTGACATCATTTAAGAAAGAGTATGTGTTAGTATGTTAGAATGTACTAAGTATGCGGGGTGCAATGTAACAAGAAACAAACATCATAATCAAAATACGTATCAATAGATAATAGGCATAATATACCAATATGGCATGTATGATTATTACTAAACTAAAACATACTTAAGTAAATCATGCTCGGATGAAATATCATATGTGAAGAAGAGATCAATCTAGCTTTCCAACCTTTGTCGGTTGATGATGGTCATACCCCAATCATCCTAGGTGGTGAAGTATAAACCCTTCACATGGTTGATGATGGTCACACCCCAATCATCCTAGGTGATGAAGTATAAACCCATCATATAGTTGATGAGTACAAACCCCCAACTTGGTTGATGATGGTCACACCCCAATCATCCTAGGTGGTGAGGTATAAACCCATCACATGGTTACTGGGACTCTTATCCCCTTAGATTGGGCATGGTCTAGTGTATAACTGTATATAGGATTCATCTTAAGCTCTAATGCAATACCTCCTGTAGGAACAATCATCTATATAAGCTCATTTCATCATCATTAAATCATTCATATCATATCTCATGCTTTGGAATTCAATTTCTCAAAAATCATAACTGGACATTTTATAAAACATCTTGGGGATGTATAATGGGGTAAAAGAGAATGCAATTTAGAGATAAAATCATGCAAAAAAATAATTGGTAAATACTTTAGCTTATACCTTGAAATACCTCTAAGACATTCATATCAAAACCCCTCATCAATTCTAACATTAGATCCAAGATTTGAAGCGCAAAACATGTTAAAGCAATCATACTTTCATGAACTAAAATCATTGTGTAGTAAATTTCTCAATATATAAGACCCACATGTAAAATCAACTTTAAATCATGCAATATTAATTAAAAGTTAGTTTAGGTACCATGGTTGGAAGTACCCAATGATTCCACATCACATACTTTAGGTCTAGAGTTGCTTGGAATTGAGATTGGGAAGAATGGAGACTTGAAAATGATCTTTGAATCTAATCTTGTTCTTGGGTTTCCTTGAAATTGACTTAGAGCTTGATGGAGGCTTTTGAGAGAATTGAGAGTGTATTTGAGTTAATAGTAATGATTTTCGATCGTTTTGAATATTGTTTAGGTCTTTTAGGAAGGTTAAGATATCCTAAAAAGTCAAAAAGGGTCATTAGGTTAATTAGCATTTATGAAAATACCATTAGTGAATGGATGGAAAAATTGGCAAAGTATCATCTCACAAGAAGCTTCACTAGTCATATGGCACTCCATGGGTCATGTGGAGTTCACCTGTAAAGTGCTTTAGTAAAAAAAATGAAAGTTGGGAAACTTGGAAAAATTGACATCTCGTTACCTTGACAGTTCATGTCATGGAACCTGGTGTCACACGGACTGTGTAATGGTCCATCCCACCTTTTTTAGCCAATAAAATATTGCTTACTACCATACTCCCAGGTGACATGGCCCTTACCCCTTCACACGACCCGTACAATGCCACACGACCTGTATAGGTGCCCATGGGCCTTCACTACATGGGAGGGTCTCACGAAAATGGCCATAACTCCATCCGACATCAGAATAAGGTAAAATAAAGTGAATTGCGAAGATTACTCAAATTGATTTCATATGACATGTTGTGGGCTACCTTATTATGATATACCAATAGTTATGCTAGCTTAAATTTGACCCTTGTATGGAATAACACCTAAAACTCAACTTAAAGGTAAGTCTTCAACTTGTTTAGGTACTAGGGGTCTCCCATGCATCTAGTACACCCCCAACATAACCAAATGAGTTTTGGAACAATGATACATAAGAGAATGAAGTCACGATATGTCACAATCAAACTATCAAAAAGCTAGAAGGAATACTTCTTGATGTGCTTCTGAAGGTTGATAAATTTACCGTTCACGTGGACTTTGTGATGCTTGGTTGTGAGGTTGGTTTTAAGGTGTCTATATTATTAAGAAGACCATATCTTACCACTGGTAGAGCCTTGGTGGATATGGATTTGGGTTAACTTTGGTTCATAGTCAATGATACAATGGTCGTCTTTGACATCCACCAATCAATGAAACACTCGGATGAGTTTAAAACTAATGTTTGGGCCATTAATGACTTATTATGATAGAGGATGATAAAGTTGAGCCACGATGTTAAACAAGGTGTTTCTTCTGAAGTATCCTAAGTATATTTAATGTTTTTGACTTGTTTCTAAGTTTATTTGGTCAGTTGAATTCTTAGGTAGAAAGTTTCATGTTTGTCTTGTTTTATAGACATTGATTCAAATGTGGTGATTTGAAGATTGGCGCATTTTGAGGTTAGAGATTGCAGACTGAAAGTAAGATCTATAGGTGTGAGGAAAAATTGTGTTAGGAGCAGCACCTAGGATTAGGCCTACGAGTCGCAGGAGCATACTACAATTCGTAGTCATGCCTCGTAGGGGGAAACGGTAAGGAGTAAAGATTGGCACACATACTATGAGCTAAAATTACAATTTATAGGATCCCCTATGAGTCGTAAGTAAGGTTCATAGTGCCCAGGAAGAATACCTCCAAAGGATAAATGAGCTATTAATATATTTCAAAGGAGGTTGGTTGATGAGTCCTCCGAGACTAAGCGATCCGAGAGATTTGTGGAAGTTCACAGGGTTAGAGTAGACCCAGAGGCTAATGTAACTTAGACACAGGCTCATACAACATAGGCTCCGATGGTAGTCTGCAGTTCCTCCCAGTTTGAAGAGGAGGGTAGAGGAGGTTGGAGTGAAAGTGCCTCACCACAAATGACTCTTACACATACTGAGACAACAACACTGGAGGAGGAGCCGACACCAGAGGAGGTATAATAAAAATCACTTCTTATGGAAGCTTTAAATAGAGATCGGTAGTAATGTACTGCACATGGACAAGGTAGCTAACATGCAGCTACAGCCCAGACTACTGAGGAGGAGACCGTAGCTCAGGACCCTGCTTACCAGACAGATGTTGGTGATTTAGCACCATGATATTTGCTATTTTGGACCCAACCCTTACTTACTATTTATGGATACTTTGTTCTTTTTCGTTAGACAATATTTTCTTTAAGTTGGTTTTGGATATTTTAAATGTTTTTTGTTGAATTTTGTTTTTCCTTTTGTTTTGGATATTTGGTTTTGAAATGTTGGTTTCCGTATATATATATATTTATATATATGTATATATATATTAGTTATTCATATTTAGTATATGTATTTACTTTCAAGACAAAGTATTCTCTGTTGGTAGGGTATGGGAAGTTATAGATTAAGGTGAAGTCTGAGTAGTCTCGAGTCCATAACTTCCCGTTTTGGGATCCCAAGGTTTTCTTATGGTGTTTCCTTTTCCTTGTGGATATTTTAATTTCTATTGAACCAGCATGTCTAGATAGTGTAAATAATTTATAGATATATAGTAGCATTATCTTTCGGCATATACATAGTCTTTCAATTCTTTTTAAATTTTGTTGAAAATTTGGTAACCTCAAAATTTTTGAGATTATTGGTTATTAGGGCAATCATACATATTGATTATCAGGTAATGTCCATTCTGATAATGAGAAGGTAAGTTGATGCTTGAAGCATGACCTGTGACTTATACTTGATTGTGTGTGAGATGTCATATGTATTGTGAGCTTATTTTGCCGCATTCATTTATTATGTACAGACTCAGAACTTGCCTTAGTACTCTAAGATTGGTTTGGTAATATGGTTGATTTGAAAGGGATCTTAGGCCTTTGTTATTTTAGTGAGCCAACTTTTGCCTAAATGACTTACTAGATGTGTAGTTGACTCCTTGTTCCTATTGTTTAAGCCTCTCTTGCACTCATTCTTTCTTGACACCTAGATAGCTTAGACTTGTTTTATGAAATACCTTGTTATTGGCCCTAGTCTATCCTTGAATATGTAAACTTTGATTGAGGCTAAAAGCCTAAGTTGAGGGTGGCTACGAATAATGGCCTTAGTTTGGGAAATAGATATTGTGTTCTTTACCTCAGGCTAAAAGCCCAAGTTGAGAGTGACCTTTGTTGTGGTAAAGCATCGAAAATAAGGTGGTTAGTTGTGAAAGAAACAATGAAATGAAAAGTTAGGAGCTAGGGTGAGAAAAAGGAAAGAAAAGTGCTTTGGATTGAAGAGAATAGAAAAAATGAGTTCAAAAATAAGGCACAGTTGAAAAAGAGATAGAAGGCACCCGAGAACAACTTGAAATAGGAGAATAAGGGTGGTTTTAGTGAAAATGGTTGGGTTATGAATGTAAAAGTGTTGGTAAACATGGTTCAAGGATATCTTTTAGTAACTACTTGCCTAAAATGTCATACCAAAGCCCCATGAGCCTATGTTATAAGAAATTAAATAATAAAGTGAGCCAAATCCACTTTGTCACCATTATGGAAGGTGAATATAGAGGCAAGCTTATTGTGTTATTCATCTTCATGAATTTCATTTGTGAGAGTTAGAGCGCTAGCATAGTCCCTAATTTTGAGTACATTTTGAGTGATATAGCGGGACTTCTTTTCTGTGAGGGCATTTGCACTTCTTGATTGGCATATGACTAACCCAGTGATTGTGGATGGTTGATATTCCTTTGCTTGTCATTGTTGGATTACCGGATATATCTTTGTGTTTTAGTTTGCTAAGTAGCCTTGCAATATGGTTTTGAAAATGAGAGTTGGCTACCTGAATTAGAGTAAATGATGTATATGCCATTAGTGTAACTACTATGTGTTTCTCATTATCTTCCTAGATTGAGTCATCTCTTAAGGTCAAATAACAATTCTAAGTTGAGGGTGTTGATGTGCTATCAACATACAACATATTTGATGCCTAAAACAAGGGATTTTGTGAGTTCTTATTGCAACTTTTTATTGTGTTAATGTGTTTTTCTGTTGTTATCGCTAAAACGGTTTGTTGGCATGATTTTAGGAGAAAGTTGTAGATTTTGCTAAAGTGCAGGACATATGAGCCTTCCTACAAGTTGTATTCCAAGCTACGAGTAGTAAGGTGATTTTATAGCAAGACAAAGAGAGTAAAAATTAGAAATCTGCTAAGTAGAGGTCAGTTGTATGAGGCAACTTTACGAGCCATAGCTCTCCCTTAGACTCATATAAGTGGGTTCGTAGCAAAAAATAGAGAGCCAAAATTTTGGACGAAGAACTGAAAGCCTAGACTATGAGAGGAGCATTCGAATTATACCCCAAGCAACAAATCATACCAGTGGGTCATAATAGTCAAGTAAAAAATGGAAAGTGCCTGATATGAGACCCCAATAATGACTCATAGGTCACTCTACAAGTCGTACCTATGCGATGTACCTGTAGGGTTGAGTTTTTAAAAGATATAAATACTTTATGATAGAGTTTATTTTTGGGATCCCAAACTTGAATCTTTTTTAGAACACTTTGAATATTCTCTGTAGAGTATTTTTAGGGTTAGTGTAGATTTCAATTTTTAATTGGAATATCCACTTTTGGGGATTGCAACACTCGTATTATATTTCACTCTCCATTCATCAAAGCTTGTGGTTTGCAACTTGTGGTTCTCTTATTCTTCATTGCTTAGGGTAAACTCTCAACTATGTCATTTATTTACATTATTGTTTGTTTTGCCTTAGCCGTGAGTAGCTAAGCACTAACAACATAAGGTTATGGGAACCATGCGTAGTTGACTTGAAATAAACTAGTCTTTGTGCATTTCTATGATTGGGGTTTTGCATGTATTGCTTATTTCCCTTCATTTTTATTGATGTTTGGTGGTGGCCAACACCAAACCGTGACGACTATCATTATCCCGACCAAGGTAGTGACGAATAGGAAAAGAGAAGTACACGATAGGATTCAATTTCTGTGTTCTCATCTAATCAACCAAACCTAACCAAGGAGAGGTTGACTGGGACATTGGGTAACGGTTAGTTGGCACACCATAGTTGCCGACCATGTGCCATGGTGAAATTCGGTCTTCACATTCACAAGAGGACTGGAAGAACCTATGTTACCATTCTGCATGCAAATTCCCAATTGAAGTTATATTTTCTAGGGTAATTTAGTCAACGAACCATGGGGAACACAATTCCCAAGTTGTCCCTATATTTGAATGTTTTCTTGCATAGTTTGTATAGTGTTTATTTTTATTTTTATTCTCAAATGCCAAAAAAAACCCATTTAGAGATTTTAGCTATTGATGCTTGAAATGATTAATGGTGGATCTCTAGTGTAAAACCCTGTGTTTCCTGTTGATTCGACCCTAACCTTTGGTTAAGTTAATTATTGACAGCAATCGCTTTCTTATTAGAGTGTGAACATCATCAGTTAGCCATAACTTGTGCAAGAAACATGAGAGCATCACGAAGCTCTCCATGAGCCAGTTGCTCCTTGGGTGCATAGGCTCATCTTCTTCTTTTGTTATGCATGATCTAGCATAGCAAGGAACAATCTTTATGGGGGAAAAACTAACTTTAACTCTATAACATGACTTAGAACATGAAGAAGGAAAACGTTTCCTAAATGTCTCATAGCCTCTTACTCATAGTTGTGGTGCATAACAGAACCTTGAATATGTGTCTAATCGATGCGGTGTGTTGGACTCCGAGGATCTAACAATCTAGTGCTCTGATACCAAGTTTGTCATAACTTAAGCCTAGGGCATAGACATGACACAACTCATGTGAAACCCAAAGGTATCCCAAGCAAGCCTCTTAACATATCATCACATATCCTCTTCTTCATTACATTCCACCAATAGACTTCGTTTATGTCATGGTACATATTTGTGGAGCCAGGATGAATAGAATATCAGGAGCTATGAGCTTCAACCATGATTCTCTCTTGAACATCATGGACATTGGGAACATGTAATCAACTTTGGTTTCTTAATACTCCATCTCCTTCTTTGGAGAAAACCATCACCTTCTACTTGTGGGCATCTTCTTTCAATTAGAGTAATAAAGGTTCTTGGCCTTGCTTTCCCATCACCTATGACACTAAAGATAAAGCAGAACAATTTTGAACGTTGACCCGCCTTTATTATTCTCCTCAATAGGCACTCCCAGTCGGGCCAATATATGCACTTCCTTAGCCAGTTCTTTCTTCCCTTCCTCTACATAGGTGGTGCTACCCATAGATAACCTACTAAGAGCATCAACAACAATGTTAGCCTTACTTGGGTGATAGAGAATGCTCATGTCATAATCCTTAAGCAACTCTAGCAATCTCCGTTGCCGTAGGTTCAGATCTTTCTAACTAAAGACATAATATAAGCTCTTGTGGTCATTAAATACGTTCTCATGCACTCCATACAAGTAGTGGCGCTAGATCTTAAGTGCAAACACCACTGCTGCTAATGCGAGATCATGAGTCCAATAGTTCTTCTCATCAATCTTAAGGTTCCTGGAAGCATAAGCTATTACCTTACCTCTTTGCATTAGTACACAACCCATTCCAACTCTGGATGTATCACAAAATATCACAAAGTCTTCTATCCCACTGGACAAGGCCAAAACTAGTGCGACAAATAGTCTAATCTTCAACTCTTGAAAACTTAACTCACATTTATTAGACCATTGAAACTTGGCCTTTTTGTGGGTCAACCTCGTTAATAGTGCAGACAAGGAATAAAATCCATGAACAAATATATGGTAGTAGAATGACAATCCCAACAAATATCTTATATCAGTTGTAGAGGTCAGTCTGGGCCAATTCTTAACCACTTCAATCTTTTGGACATCTACTCGAATAACATGTCCTGAGACAAAATGACCTAGGAAGGGTACTGACTTGAGCTAAAACTCACATTCAAAAACTTTGCATACAATTCATAGTCTTTGAGAGTTTGCGAAACCACTCTAAGACGATTAGCATGCTTCTCTTCATCCTTAGAATATACAAGGATATCATCAATAAATACAATCATGAACATGTTAAGGTATGGTCAGAATACCTTGTTCATCAAGTCCATGAAGGCTACAGATGCATTAGTTAACCCAAAGGACATGACCAAGAACTCAAAATGGCCATATCTTATCCTAAATGCTATCTTGTGAATGTCACATTCCCTTACTTTCAACTGATGCAACTCGATCGGAGGTCTGTCTTGTAGAAGCAAGTCGCACACTGAATTTGGTCAAATAGATCATCCTGGGGAGGGGATAGTAATTCTTTACTGTGACCTTGTTTAGTTGCCTATAGTCTATGCACATTCTGAAAGACCCATGCTTCTTTTGTACGAATAGGACAGGAGCACTCCAAGGAGAAATACTAGGTGTTATGAAATCCTTCTCTAATAAGCCTTTGAATTGCTCTTTCAACTCTTCCAATTCAATGGGGGCCATCTTATAAGGTGGAAATGAGATAGGTCGGGTATCAAGGAGAACATCAATCCCAAAGTCAATCTCCCTATTTGGAGGGACTCCTGGCAGGTCCTTTAGAAACACTTCAGGGAACTTATTTACAATTGTGACCGACTTTGGAGTAGGGGACTTAACATCATCAGACTTAACGCACAGGAGATAATAGATACAACTATTAGAGATTAGATTTCTAGCTCTAAGATAGGAGATAAACTTGCTTTTAGGCACAATAGAACTCCATTTCCACTCTAGGATGGGTTTATTAGGAAATTGGAACATAACAACTCGGGTCCTACAATCAGCAAAGGTATAAGAGGCATGAAGCCAATCCATGCAAAGGATGACATCAAAGTCAACAATCTCACACTCTACCAAGTCAGGTAAGATATCTCTTTGATAGATAGATACTACACAATCCCTGTAAACCCTCTCTGCTAAGATGGACACACCAATAGGAGTGGAAATTAAAAAGGGTTCAAGAAAATACTCTGGAAGGATTCCAAATCTACTAGCCACATAGGGAGTTACAAAAGAGAGAGTGTCACCTAAGTTAACTAAGTCATAATAATCAAAAGTAAAGACTCGAAGCATACCTATAACAATATCTACTACTGCCTCCTATCCTGACGATTAGCCATGGCATAAAGACAATTTTTCCAAACTGCTGTACCCAGAGTAGGACCCCTCTGATGACTGCTAGATAGGGATAGTGCGGGGGAATTTTCTTTATTGCTTCCCTCACCTTGCCTCATCTTTTTTCACTTATACTGGAAGTGACCAGTCTGCCAATATGAGTGAAAAACATCTTTGCCCACATGGCACTCACACAGATGAAGTTTGCCACAATGTGGCTTTCCCTTGGTACCATGGGTCACAGTAAACTGAGATTGAGAACCCTGAGCCTTGAAATTTTGGTGACCATAAGACTTTTCATCATACTTGTGCTGTTAGACGGTGCACTCACTGCAGAGGGTACAAAATGGAAGACCTATTCTGAAAGTAAGACTTATCACCCTTATTTTGTCTCTGTTGTCTAGGCTCATATCCTACTGACTTGGCTCTCCAGCTCAGGTGCTCTTCCCTATATCTCTTCTTATATTCTTTATGTTTGGGCATATACTATTTTCCTAGAGATATCCATACCTAGGATCAACAATGTTGCTTTGCATTCCTTCTTCACATGCTTGCCCAATCCCAACATGAACTTTCTCATTCTTGCCCTTATTTCTTGGAGCATATTAGGATCATATCTAAACAACTTAATAAACTTGAGACTATACTCAATAATCATCCTCTCTTTCTTTATGTTCAGAACTCATCAACCTTCGCCTCTCTCAACTCTTGAGGAAAGAAGTGGTCAAGGAACACAACCTTAAACTCATCCCACTCAGCAAGGCTAGCATCTTCACCTTGAATATCCTCCCACTTGTTATACTAGAAATTTGCAACATCTTTCAGCTGATAGGAGGCAAGCTCAACATCTTCAATCTCGTTAGTATGCATGACCCTCAAAACCTTCCATATCTTATCGATGAAGTTCTGAGGGTCCTTCTCAACCTTTGACCCTGTATAAACTTGTGGGTTGAACCGTAAAAAGTCTCTAAGACTGGTTGCAGCTATGGACTCTTGGGACTAGAGTTCAGAGCTTGGGAACCTCGACTATTACCATGGGAGACAACTAACTAGGTGAGCATAGTAATGGCTCCCCTGAACTCTACCTCTAAAGTGGGGATTGATTTTGGCTATGTAGGGGGCACTTGTTGAACCTGAGCAGGCCTGGCAGGTAGACCCCGTCACCTCATCCTCATCTTAGTGGGGACCTTCAGTGGGAGTTCTCAGTAGTTGGAGTTGAGGCATCTCTCTGGGCAACAGTTCATTTTTGAGGCATGATTTGTAAACGTGTAAGACACGAATTAGAAAGGAGTTTTCATAGAGTTAAACTCTATCACACAAACTCAAAACATAGAAGAAGGGAAACTTTTCTTAATGTCTTATAGCCTCCTGCTTATGAAGTGTGGTGCATAACAAACCTATAAATAGAACTCTACTAGACATGGGTTCATAGACTTACTAGGACACTTGAACTCTGTGTCCTGATACCAAGTTTGTCACGCCCAAGGGGGATACACTAGGCGTAAATGATACTCAGAAACTATTGCTAGTCCCCAAGAGACCATTTGTCCTCATCATAGTCATTCCATCAATAAAATACATCAGGGACATCAAATGGCATAATAGTGGGTAACTCTATGCCATCACGTCTACATCAAGAATAAGGGCTATAAGCCTCAAGACTAGTCATCAATATGCATAGCTTAAGATAGAATCAAGTAAACTCAGTTAGAAAGGGGAAAGACCCTAATATCAAATAATCATCTCTATGTCTATGAAGCCTCTACTTCTACAGTCAATGAAGGTACCATGACAGGCCATGGCTACCACAAACTCAAAAGGCGATGACTTAAAACATATGAAAGGGAATAAATAGCATCCTCCAAATGCAGGGGAGGACTCGCCAAATCTCTAAACTAGGAAGTGCTGAACCTCAACAGGACATCTGCCAAAGTCCTCTGTGTGTAGTATCTGCGTCATGAAATGATACAATGCCAAATAGCATTAGTACATGGAATGGATTGCATGTAAAATGGTTGAATATAAATAGTATAGATAGGATAAAAGGAAACAACATCAACACATAAGGATTCTCATCTCAGGTCAAGGTAAGAAGTAGACAAAAACATCACCAGCAACATTCAAGACTTATACTATCATATGAACATCATAGTACTATCAATGTGGAACCTATCTGGGAGTTTCTCTAACAAACAACCATAATATATGAGCTGGTGATGGTACAATGAAGCAATGTCATTGCCACATCTGTCCAATACCTTTCTAGGGTAAAGGATGTCTCAGTCGGTGGATCTATAATAACATAAACTCCTCTTTTGGGACTAAGGAAACATCTGTTTTCACGGTTTAATCCTCTCCTATGATGGCCACATAGTTAATGAGTATGAGCTAGACTCACTGTATCTCATTTCGATGCTCAACACTCCACCTAGGACTCTACATGCTCATAAGCTATCAAACATCAAGATTACTCATCACCTAGTCTTTTTCGGATAAGGACCATCTACTCACCTTATCAATTATCCCCTCAATGGATTAGGAGCATTTTTTAAGATTAAGCTAAACCTCATTATGACTCTATGGACACCCATCTCATCATCATCATCATAAATACACTATACTCAGGACTAATACCACAACAATATGCATATTTATATCATCAAGGCTGTAGACTCATTCCCTAAGCTAGTTTTTGCATTCTTACAAAAAGTAATCATGTAAAGTTTCACATAATAATTTAATTAAACCATTTAAGCACTGAATCAAGTTTTTGATGATAATCAATTTAGTAAAATTCTTAAGCAAGACATAGTTCTCAATAGAATACTCAAGAAATTTCATATAAAGACCTCATTACATTAAACTATCAACCTACTTCAAACAAGGGGCACATGGAAGAATAATTCTTGCGTTAGGTTAGCCTTACATACTTCGGGTGAAGAACAACTTAATCTTCTTCAAGGAATTGTCCCTAAAACTTTAAATCCCCAAGCTTTCTCTTCTTTTTCTCTCAAGAACCCTTGTTTAGAAACTAGGAAAAATGGGTTTTAAAACTCTTAATCTGATTAAAATGAACCTTAAGCACATTTTTTGTCACAACCCAAGCCTAGGACCTAGATATGACACGATGATTAGGGAACCCAAAGGAACCCCAATCAAGCCTCTCAACTTATTATTACACATAATTGGTCGTGAAAGTATGTAAAAGACATAAAACAAGCATAAGAGGCAAAGGGCCTAATGGATAGCTTGCAAAAACATTAGCATCAAAGACAAGGAGTCATAGCTCAAATCATAATTACATAACTTGTGCAACAAACACCTCAAGATACATAGATAGAGAAGGGGTCAAGACAAAGTAACTGGGTTCATCTTCATAGTCAAAATAGAACATAAGAAAATATCTCCATACATAGATAATAACAATCATAAACTAAGGTCCCCCCAATAGAGGACTCACAAACAAGCTTGGAATAATATCGACTAGCCACATGGAGGGGGATGATGATCAACTTGAGCACTAGTTCCTACATGGTGACATCATATAGGCAAGAGATGCATTAGTACGTTTGAATAAACTAAGTGTGTGGGGTGCAATGCGATAATAGACATATATCATACTTAAAATGTATATATTAGACAATAGGCATAGTATAACAATATGACATGTATGATCAATGCATATGTAAAACATGCTTTTAGTAACTCATGCTCAAATAAGTTATCATATGTGTAGAACAAACCAAGCTAGAATTCCAACTATGGTTGGAAGATGCCATTCAAACGTAGACACCCTGGTGGCAACGTACATGCCCCTCACATGGTTTATGCTATTCACACTTGAACATCCTGGTGGAAAGGTACATACCCCTTACATGGTTATCAGGGCTCCTATACTCCCCGGATCGGGCATGGTCTAATGTAATACATTATGTCGAATATATATATATCATGTACATAAGCTTATTTCATCATCATAACATTAATCACATCATATCTCATGCTTTGAAGATTCAATTCCTCAAGAAACTATAACCAGACATTTTATCAAACAACTTGGGGTGCGTAATTGGGGTAAAACACCATTCATTTTGGATATGAAATCATGCAAGAAAATCTGTAGTAAAATCATCAATCAATACCTTGCAACACCCCAAGACATTCACATTAAAACCCCTCATTAAATCTAACATTAGATCCAAGATTAGAGCTCAAACATGATAAACTTTAAGATTGTCTTGAGTTTGGGGCGTGAATTTAGGAGCAAATATTTGGCTAAGTGTCTTAGTGAGTATTAGAGAATATTTTGGGTGATATGGGGGTGAAATAAGGCTAGGTATAGGTAAAAATACATTTTGAAAAACATAGTCCCAACACTTCGAAAACGTCAGGATGGACTAAAGAATACAGTGCATGAAATACACCTCTCTACATCATGGAGAGGACGCGGAGGCTCACTGGAAATTACACTAAGTGCAAATTTCATAATTCGATTTATTTATAGTAGTTTGGACCTCCTGAACAAGAATATGAAATAACAAATGATTTTTTAGATATATGGAAAGCAAGATTCCGGGCTCTTCCGAGGTACATTTTTAAGTACATTTTTGGGTCATTTCAATATATTCCCCTTGGGAACATTCGTCCCCGAACGTAGAAGATATGTAAAGACAAGAAGAATCATGAATAAACCAGCCCCTAACATGGATGCAACATTACATTTAAATATCACTTTACAAATTTTAACATATAAGTATAAAATCATCAAAATTTGCCAATTTAAACAAGAATTCACATGAACGATATAGGGGCTGACATATTAAGACTTGATATCACAAATGAGACTCAGGATTAGTAACTTAGGCTTGAATAGGGTGGAAGAGATGACAATACTTATTTTGTATATCCGCCTTGGCCTCCCAAGTAGCACTTTTGACTTGTTAGTTCCTCCAAAGGATCTTAACGGATGCCACATCATTGTTCCTCAGTCTCTTTACTTGCCTATCAAAGATTTGAACTAGAACCTCTTCGTAAGTTAAGTTATCCTCAAAAGCACTCACAACATCAAGAGACACAATGGCATTAGGGTCACTAATACATTTTCTCAATATAGAGACATGGAACACCAGATGAACCAAATTCATTTCACTAGGAAACTTCAACTAATAAGCTACCTTTCCAACCCTCTTTATCACTTCATGAGGGCAAACATACCTTAGACTCAACTTTTCCTTTTTTAAAAAAAGGAACACACTTTTCATTAGAGAAACCTTCAAATAAACCCAATCACCCACTTGGAATTGTAGGTCTCTTCTTATTATATCAGCATAAGATTTTTGACTACTTTGTGCTGTTCTTAGTCTTTCCCTAATCATATTAACCTTCTCAAGAACCCCCACAACTAGATCCGATCCCAACTAAGCTACCTCTCTAATCTCAAACCCACCCACTGGTGATCTACATCGTCTCCCACAAAGAGCCTCAAAAGGAGTCGTACTGATGCTAGAGTGATAGGTATTGTTGTAGGAAAACTCTATCAGTGGAAGATGGTCATCCCAAATACCTTTAAGCTCTAAAACATAGTCCCTAAGTATATCCTCAAGTGTTTGAATTGTACTTTAGGCTTGGCCATCAGTTTAAGGGTGGAAGGTCGTACTAAGGTGAACTTTGGTACCAAGACTCCTTTAGAAAGACCTCTAAAAATGTAAAGTGAATTGTTCACCCCAATCCAATATGATGGATAAAGGAACCCCATGTAACCTTACTAAATCATGGATATACAACCTTGGATACTCCTCAGCCCCATATGTAGTCTTAACTGGTAGGAAGCGAGCCGATTTCTTCATCCTATCAACTACCACCCATATGGAATCAAAAGTTTCCTAGTCTTGGAAAACCCAACTACAAAATCCATATCAATCAGCTCCCACTTCCAAGTAGAAATCTATATGTCTTGGGTTAGGCCATGTCACGACCCAAGCCTAGGGCTTAGATATGACATGACGAATGAGGAACCCAAAGGAACCCCACATAAGCCTCTTAACTTGCCATTAAACATCCTTGGTTGTGGAAGCATATAAAAGACATATAGAATAGAATGGGGCATTGGGGTTAAGGGAAGGCTTTGCAACATATCAACATCAAGAGATAAAGAATCATAACTCATACCATAAATACATAACTTGTCCAACAACACCTCTACTTACATAGATAGAGCGGGGGCCAAGATAAAGTAACTGGGCTCACCCACATAATCAAGTAGAATATAGGGTAGTGTCTCAATACATAGATAATAGGAAAAACATAATCCAAAGTCCCCAAATTAGAGGACTTACCAACAAGCTTGGAATAGCACCATCTAGTCTCTTGGAGGAGGAGGATGATCAACTTGGGCTCCGGTCCTTACATGTGATATCATGTATGCAAGAGTATGCGTTAGTACTTTAGCATATACTAAGTATGTAGGATGCAATGCAACAAGATATAAGATTCACAATCAAATGCATAACAATAGGAAATAGGCATGATATAGCACTATCACATGTATGATCAATGCACAAGTAAAACATGCTTTAGCAACCTATGCTCACATATAATATCATATGTCAAGAAGAGACCAAGCTATATTTCCAAAGTACGGACCCCTTGGTAGGTTAGTGATGTTGCCACCCCATTACTTAGGTCGATGAGTACTAACCCTCATCTAGGTTGGTGATAATGCTGACCATCACTATAGTGGAGAAGTACAAACCCTTCCCTAAGTTGACGAGTACAAACCTCCATCTAGGTTAGTGATGATGTAGCCCCATCACTAGGTGGAGAAGTATAAACCCTTCACTAGGTTATCGGAGTGCTCGAAACCTTCGGATTGGTCATGGTCTATTTTACACTTTATATAGGATCCATCATATTCTCTAGAAGAAAAATTCATATAGAAATAATCATATACATAAGCTCATTTCATCATCACAACATCATTCATATCATATCTCATACTTTGGACCTTCATTTCCTCAAGAAACCATAACTGGACATTTTATCAAGTACCTTGGGTGTGTGTACTGGGGGTAAAAGACTATGAAATTTGGAGATGAAATCATTCAAGAAAATCTATAGTAAAACTATCAATCAATACCTTGCAACACCCTTATGACATTTACATCGAAATCCCTCATCAAATCCAACATTAGATCTAAGATTTAAAGCTAAAAACATGTTAAAACAACAATACTTTCATGAACTAAAATCACTGTGTAGTAAATTTCTCCTCATATAAGACCCATATGTTGTCACGCCCAAAGTCCCATTAAGGCGGACTGGCACCTATTACGAATAAGTCCTAGGAGAACCAATTTGTATCTATGCACTCTCTATACATATTATAAGGGATTCCTACACTCAACATGCCTTTAAGAAAGTAAATGGTAATAACAAATCAAAAGGAAATGCATATAGCTAGACTGTTGGGGCCATGGTATCAAAAATACGAGATACGACTACACTTTAATTTACATAGTCTATAAATTCTCTAGATAAGAAAAAGTATCTGATAAGTGTCAGGACAGGCCCATCTTGACTAACTATACAATACAAAATATAAGCTCTAGACACACAAAACTCTGAAGAAACCTGGAGCTTAGCAACAACAATTGGATATCCTGTACTCCTACTGTGGAGATCTACTAGCACCTGTACCTGCAACATAAAATACAGGTCCCCCATAAGGGACGTCAGTACGAGATAATGTATTGAATATGTAAGGTAGGATATACTATATATGAAGTAACAAATCAAATGAAACTATGCACTGGTGTAGGGTAAGAGACCACGCTTAGTTATATGGTGGGATCATATACTTTATGTTCTTTTTATTACTTTAATTTTACTGTATAATCCGTGCACAACAAATAATACAAATAACCAGCTGATCAGTGGTAAATCTATATTGGCATCGGCCTTGGCTAGGCTTTTCCATTTAGCCCTTGGGTTACCCCTACGATAGGACCGGCCCTGGCTAGGTGATTCTTCCACTCCTTGGGTTACCACCCATTAATAAGCAATATTCCTTATCTTTTAATTACTTTTGAGATTTTAATTACTTTTGAGATGATTCTTTTGGTGGTCATAAAATTGGAACTGGAGGAATGTAGATACAACATATGAAATTTAAATAATCACAAAAGATAACACCATAATGAAAGGAGTAGGTTACACAAATAATGAAATACGTAGGAGGTAGAACAACACATGAACTTTGTTTAGTAGAATGAACTCGCATATATTGGTATCTAAGTATGTATGCAGATTTAAAGGTGACTATGTATGGGAGCATATGAATATGTGAAAGAGTGGAGACATGGTTGTTTGTTATGTCAGAGTAGATAAGAGCCTCTATGTACCAATGAAGAACCTAGGTTTCATGCCAAGTAATACGAAATTGAGTAGCCTTACATACCTCGCTGTATGACCTTACTATTACCTCGAGATAACCTTTCCTTCCTCTAAATATTTATCTATAAGATAGTATGTGATAAAACTAGCATTATCAGCCAATAGATACATCTTGGCTGGCCAATATCATAAAAAAACCATAAAAGCAGCAAGCGGATAATTATAATCAGAGCATATTCTTTCAACCTTTCTGCCCCTAATCATATTGTCTAATGCACATTATCATATACATGCCATGTGCAGCCTATTTTAGTGCGATAATAGTCTTATAATAGCCCAAAAAGCATAACACATAACAATTCTATGCAACATACAAATAGGTGGCATAATGTTACATCCCTTTTCTACATTTTGACGTCGACAATTCAAAATTTGTTACAACTGTAACCAAAATATCCCCACAATATATACACATAAAAACAATCCTAAAATAGTTCAAAAACTATCCTCAAAATACATGGAGGACGTGGGACCATAGTCCTCAATCAATCAGCCACAAGTTCCTATTTCGAGCACAATTATGATATCACACAAGAACTCACTTTTGTGGACTGTAAAAATTGTGCAGCGGCCTTTATACATCATTATAGAACCAATACTCATTAATAAAAGTAGACTCCCTTCATAACCAATCCAACCAAAAAGAGAAAAGTTTCCAGAAAAATGTACAACAACTTTTGGAACACATGGTGTCCAACAATTTCAGCATAAACATAACCAACCTAGTCTCTAGTTTTTCATAAAAAAACATACTAAACATATAAGTAAACTTACTTACCATTACCTTCAAGGGGTGGGTCATATCCAAGAATCCTAAAAGTCTCCTTGTGGCTACTTTGCTAGGTTAAGAAAGTGTACAGAGAAAGCTTGTGAAAGTTGATTTTGTTTCCAAGTTAAGAATGACTTAAAGGTGCTACTTGTAAGCCTTTTTAAAGTAGACTTTCGCCAAATTTCATGTGTGGTTTAAGCCTCATATTATCGAGGTGGTGATGCAGTAGCTTGACCCTTTCACTTATGCCTAATTGGATTTCAAAGTTGATGGGCCTTGGCTACCCATTTTCCTATTTTCTCTTCACTTAGTTTAGATCCAAATAGTCAATTGGATTGTTATTTAGTTGGGCCCTTTTACATTCTTCTTGGACTGAAAATAAAGTCCATTTATGATGCTAAAACATGGCTAGGGTTAAAATCTTAACATGGACTTTATTCATAATTGGACTTGGACAAATTCAACGTCAGGCCTCGTCTCTGTTATGCTAGCAAATTAGGCTAAGCAAGTAGGTGACTCGCCTGCTAGCTTCTTATGTCATATAAGCACCTCACTTCTCTCACTTTATTTAGTGTTATAATCTCTTCAAGTTGACTTAAAACTTATTCACACTCAACCCTCTTCAGCGTTAGACATACATATCGCCCTCTAATTTGAGATTCAAGCACTTTTAAACATTAGCGCTAATTTGAAAATCCATATAATGTTTCATTGGCATAGTACTAGTATTGTAAGATGTGGAGTGTTACATCATTCACCCCTTAGGAGTATTCATCCTCAAATGTTAGCAAAATTGGATAGCTTAACTAAGTTTAAACCTTTACTTACACAAACCTTTGACAACATACTACATATTATATCACACGTACCTATTAGTGTCCTAATTTTGCATGTTGGACTTCCTCTTTAGCTTCAAATAAGTAAGGGTATTTTGATTTCATCGCGTCCTCGGCCTCCCATGTTATTTCTTCTACTTGTTGATTTCTCCAAAGTACTTTTACTGAAGCTATTTCTTTATTTCTTAACTTCTTAACTTGACGATCTGGAATAGCAAGAGGTACCTCTTCATATGTGAGATATTCTATAACCTACACATCCTCAATAGGAATGATATGATATGGGTCACCTATACATTTTCAAATCATCGATACATGAAAAATTGGATGAACCATTGAAAGCTCTTGGGGTAGCTCTAGCTCATATGCAACCTGCCCAAACTTCTTAATAATTTTATATGGCCCTATGTAACATGGGCTCAATTTTCCTTTCTTACCAAATCTCATAACCTCTTTCACTGGAGATACCTTTAAAAATACCCAATACCCTACTGAGAATTCCAGTCCTCTCCTTCTAGCATCCGTATATGATTTATGATGACTTTGGACTGTTTCTAGCTACTGCTGTATTACCTTAAATTTTTTCATGGCTTGTTGTACTAGATCTGGTCCAATCAAGGTGGTTCCACCCACTTTAAACCATCCTATTGGCGATCTACATTTCCTTCCATACAAAGCTTCATAAGGTGCCATCTTGATACTTGAGTGGTAGCTATTATTATAAGCAAATTCAATAAGGGGCAAATGGTCCACCCAACTACCTTTAAAGTCCAATGCACAAAGCTCGCAACATATCTTCAAGTGTCTGAATGCTTCGCTCTGCTTGACCATCTGTTTGAGGGTGGAATACTGTACTCAAATTCACTTGTGTCCCTAAACCTCTTTGGAAGAACTTTCAAAACTTTGCAGTGAATTGAGTTCCTCGGTCAGATATAATGGAGATTGGGACTCCATGTAGCCTGACTATCTCTTTGAGGTATATCTTAGTATACTTTTCAGCTGTATAATCACTCCTAATTGGTAAGAAGTGTGCTGACTTTGTGAGTCTGATAACTATTACACATATGGCGTCAAACTTCTGAAATGAGTAAGGCAACTCGGTAATAAAATCCATATTGATCATATTCTACTTCCATGTTGGAAGCTTTATACATTGCATATAACCTCCTGAATTTTGGTTTTCTACTTTCACTGGACATTGAGCCACAAATTCTGCGAGGTCCTTCTTTAGGCCACCTCACCAAAATATTTCCTTCGGGTCATGGTACATCTTAGTTGATCCTGGATGGATGAAATATCGGGAATAATGGGCTTCTTCCATTATCCTCTTTCTTAGTCCATTAATATTAAGCACACATAGTCTATTTTGGTAATAAAGTACTCCATTTTGTGTAAGGTCAAAGCCCTTTATCATACCCTAACTCACCTTTTCCTTAAGCTGTCGTAGAATAGGATCCTCGAACTATTTTTCTTTCATCTCTATTACTAATGAAGATGCTGCTGCATTATGTACAATAACCCCTTCCTTTGGAGTTTCAAGAAGGAGAACTCCCAAACTAACTAGCTGATGTAAATCCTTAGCCACTCCTTGACTTACCACAGCTTGATCACCAGTATTCATGATTGCCTTATGACTCAGAGCATTGGCTACAACATTTGCCTTCCCCGGATAGTAAAGTATATTAGCGTCATAACCCTTTATTGTCTCTAGCCATCTCTACTATCTTAATTTAGGTCTTTTTGCTTAAAGATGTATTGCAGGCTCTTATGATCGGTATATATGTCAACGTGAACTCCATACAAATAGTGGCGCCATATTTTTAGAGCAAACACAACCTCTGCTAGCTCAAGATCATAAGTTGGGTAGTTTTCCTTATGTGGTCGTAGCTGCATAGATGAATAAGCAATTATCCTACCATGTTGTGTCAGTACCCACCTTAAGCCAACTCTTAAAACATCGCAATACACTGCATACTCCTCGGTGCCTTCTAGAAGTACTAGACAGGTACAAAATTTAGCTTATTTTTCAGGTCTTAGAAGCTCCTTTCACATGCATCGTTCCATTAGAACTTGGTTGCCTTATGTGTCAACTTTGCTAAAGGTGTAGAAATAGAAGAAAAAACCTTCAACATACCTCTTGTAATAACCTGCCAAACCTAGGAAGCTCTGAACTTCAATGGGTATTGTTCGTCTTGGCGAAACTTTCACAGTCTCTATCTTTTGTGAGTCAACCCTTATTCCCTCATCAAACACAATATGACCCAAAAATGCCACTGATTTTAGCCAAAATTCACATTTAGAAAACTTGGCATACAACTATCGATCAAGAAGAACTTGTACCACCTGTCATAAGTGATTTGCATGGTCCTCTTCTGATCTTGAATATACCAAAATATTATCTATAAATACTATCACGAACACATCCAAGAATGCCTTGAATACCCTATTCATCAGATCTATAAAAACTGTTGGTACATTCATTAGCCCAAATGACATAACAAGAAATTCAAAGTGACTATAGCGTGTTTTGAAAGCAGTCTTAGATATATCTGTCTCTTTCACCCTCACTTGGTGATAACTTAATCTCAAATTAATTTTTGAAAAGCATTTGGCACCCTGTAACTGATCAAATAATCATCAATCCTGGTAAGGGGGTATTTATTCTTAATTGTCACCCTATTCAATTGTCAATAGTCAATAAATATTTTCAAAGTGCCATCCATTTTATGTACATACACACTAGGTCTTATAAAACCCTTCACCAATAAGACTTTTAACTGCTCATTTAATTCACACAATTCTGTCAGGGCCATTCTAAAAGGATGGATGGAAATAGGTTGAGTGCCAGAAAGTATGTCGATACCAAAATCTACTTCTCATTTTGGAGGTAAACCTGGAAGCTCTATAGGGAACACATCAATGTATTCATTCACTAATAGAACTGATTGAAGAGTTGGAGATTCTACCTCCATATCCCTTCCTCTAACTAAATAACATATATATCCCTTTGATATCATCTTTTTTGCCTTAAGATAAGAGATAAACTTACCCTTTGGCACCCTAACATTGCCTTCCCATTCAAAAATTGCCTCATTTAGAATGTGGAAGTACACTCTCTTAGTTCGGCAATCCATGGTGGCATAGCAAGAAGCTAACTAGTCCATACCAATTATAACATCAAATTTCACCATATCTAGCTCAATAAGGTTAGCCAATGTGTCACGGTCATAAACAGTTACTACACAGTCATAATAAATCCTTCTAGCCATAATAAATTCATCGATTGGTGCAGACACTTCAAATGGTTGGTTCAATAATTTGAGTGTTCTCTTAAGCTTCCCAGCAACTAGTGGGGTAATTTATGATAATATAGAACCAAGGTTAATTAATGCATATACATTATGTGAAAGATGGACAATGTACCTATAACTACACCAGTTAAAGCTTCCAAAATTTTGCCGGCTCCCAGAGCATAAGTGGGCAGAACTTTATTAGAAATATCTTCTAACTTCATTTAATATATTTATGTTTTTTAGCAAGAAAAGGGTGAAATATTTCCATTACTAACCAAATAGTAGTTACATTATAATGCTTGTGTTCCTTCTAGGTACCAACAGATTAATATTCTATAGTCAAATAGATCTCTCTTCTTTCCTACTTACCTACATATCCTCTCAAGTATAAGTGTACATTTCAGACTTTGTTTTGTGTCTATTTCTATATGTACTCTTGTTCTGATGATATTCTTCATTTGTTGTATAATAAGTTCTTCTTCTTGTCTCATCTTCTTGAACATCATTGCATTTTTGGCCATCCATGTATGCTATATAACAACTTCATATGCAACAACTATCAATTCCTTTTTCTCTCTTGCCCATCTTTTCATATTTTCTTCAGCAGCAGTTCCTTGGCTCCATTATTTTGCACCTTCACTCTCAACCAATTTTGTATCTCTCTCCAAATGTTGGTGATCCATGAGCATAAGACCACCTTGGTTCTTTGCTTTACAAATTCTATCCCAAGACACTAGTGCAGTCTTTTTCTTCTCCTTAAATTCTCCCCATAACTATTCCCTAAATTTCCTATATATTTCATTCACCACACTTTGAGGTAGTATAAATACAGCCCCTCCCCCCCCCCACCCCCAAAAAAAAATTATGTATAAAGAATAATATTAATATAATAACTTATAGTCTTCTTGCATAGGAAAGATGCCTATTTGACACTGATCTAACCTTTCTGTTATCTTTTGACATAACTGATTACACTCCATTTTAAACTATTTTCTTGGGTATAATGAAAGTCCTAAACATCCAAATGGGAATCCTCCTTCAGAATAACCTACAATTTTCATTAACTTTGCCTTTAATTCCTCAGAAACTTCTGCTATAAAGATGCTTGATTTATCAGTATTTGCTACTAAATCTGTTGTCATTGAGAAATGCTCTAATGCTTTCTTAATTCTTTGCACTAATTGTTCTTTCCCTTTACAAAAAATCATCAAATCATCAGTAAATATTAGGTGGTTCAACTTTAATCTCTTCCACATAGGATGGAACCTGAAACCAGGTAGCTTCCCCATCTTAATTAAAATTCTTGACAAATACTGCAATACCAAAACAAAGATTAGAGGGGACATAGGGTCTCCTTGTCTGAGCTCTCTCTTCCCAACAAAATAACCATAGTTGTTCCCATTTATTCTTACTGTGAGCTTTATTGATATGATACAACTCATTATCAGCTGACTAAACTTCTTTGGAAAGCCATACCCCTGCAACTTTCCTCCACGAACTACCAGCTCACCATATCATATGCTTTTCTCAAGTCTATTTCCATCAGGTATCTTGGAGTGGTTTTCCTTTTATAGTGTCTCATTAGATTATGACATATTAACACATTGTGAACAAGTGACCTACCCTCTACAAAAGCAACTTAGGTTTGGTTTACTAAATATGGAAACACCGTCTTTAATCTATTATACAGGACCTTAGAGATTACTTTATATACTACATTGCAGCAAGATATGGGCCTGAATTGACTAGCAGATACAGGGTTCTATACTTTAGGAATTACAGTAATGATAGTAGTATTTATCTCACCCAGAATTTTCTCATTTTCATGAACTCTATTACCATATAGGTAATATCTTTCCTCACTACAGTCCAGGCATCCCTAAATAAGCCATTGTTATACATATTTGGCTCTGCACTTTTGTTATCTTAATATTGAACGTAGCTTCTTTCACTTATTTTGTAGTAACTGGTTCTAGTAAGCCCATTTATTGTTGAATTGTTAGAGTGTGCACCAGTTTTAGGAAACTTTCATCAACCTTTTGCCTCTCCCCATCCCTCTTTCCCCAATAGTTTAGACAAATACCTGACAATTATCCTTGCTATTTGTTCTAGTTATGTCTGAACTTGCATATTTTCATCCTACAATTGGGTTATAATCTGCTTCAACCTCTTCTACTTTAGCATTGACTGGAAATATTTTGTGTTGTTGTCTCCCAATCTCAACCATGTTGCTTTACTCTGTTGGACCAGCATCAATTCTACTATTATCCTCTTGAACTCCTTTCCACTTTCTAACTCCTCTTTTTGTATATCTTTATCCATAGGATTCAATTGCAATCTCCCCTGTACCTCAAATAATCTATCCCTCAGCTTATCTACTTCTTCTATAATTTTACTAAAGTGTTTAAAATGGAGCTTCTTGAAATTTCTTTTCAACATCTTTAGTTTTTGAACCACTTGGTACATTATGCATCCCTTTATTTGTTTCTGCTTGTATTCCTGGACTATTTTCTAAAAATTTTCATTTGAACTCCACATATTGTAATATTTGAATTCCTTCTTCTGTGTGTGCTTCTTTCCCTCTTCTTTCACATGGATGGGGCTATGGTTACTAACTTCTTCATTTAATAATGTTGTTGTACAACCTAAAATTTTATCCACCAATGCCCATTACTGAATGACCAATCTATTTTTGAAAAGACTCTGTTGATAATTCCCTTATCATTCCAAGTGCTTTATCCTCTCCTTCCATTTTCTTAAGTTTACAGGCTCTTATACATTCCTGAAACTCTTTTACCTTAGTAAAAGTTATAGCAACCCCACCTATTCTGTTAGTGATATGCAACACATTGTTAAAGTCTCCATGTATAATCTATGGTATTTGCATTTCACTACCCCATTGAGTCAAATATTCCCATAGTTCTTTCCTTTTTTCCCTTGCATTTTGAGCATAGACAAATGTGAAAAAAATTCCTTCATCAATAACTTATTTTAAACCAACATGTTACTGCTTGATCTGTCTCACTCTGTACAGCTACTTCATTAATATCATCCCTCCATACCACTATTATTCTCCCATTATAATGATAGTTATGATTACAATTACACTTCCATCCAAGAAACGTAGACTCTACCACTTTCTGCAAATTTTTTATTTTATTTTTGTCTCCATCAAACCAACTAGATTTGCATCAAGATTATTACGGAGGTAAGCAACTTCCCTCTGTTCACTAAGGATATTTAGGCCTCTCACATTCTAGCAAACAAGATTAACTATTTTCAAAAGGGGTTGGTTCTTTTTTGACTTCCTTGTTTACATTGCTTACTGCATCCAGATTCTCTATGCTACTCAGTTGTTCAAAACTATTTGTTATCTTCACATGATGTTGCTCCATTGTCCCTTGTTTAATCCTTTTTTGATACCCTCCAAATCTTTTGTCACTATCTCTTTTTCTTTGCCTTTTTCTGGTCCCAAATTTTCATTTCTGGTTTCTATTCTTTCAACTTCCTTGCCTTTTGTTGGTTTCAATTTCTTGCAGTCCTCTTTTTCATGCCTATACTTGTTGCAATGATCACATAATTAAGGCTTCCAATCATATGTAACAAATTGAGAAATTATGACTTCTTTTTCATTTCTAAAGAGAATTTCCTCTGGTAGATTTTGTCCCACATTCACCTCAACTAACATTTTTGCATAGCTCAGTCCAAGTTTCTTTTTAGTGTGCTTATCAACCATCAATAGTTTCCTCATGAGACTCCCTATTTTACTTAGTCCTCTAGCACTCCAATATTTGAAGTCCAATCTTGGTAATCTGATCCATATTGGATCAGTTAGTAATTCCTCCTTTGAAAACTCTATTTCTGGAGTCTATTCTTTCACTATCACTGGTTTGTTATAAAAATGATAAATATCTGATGATGTTCATGCTCCAATAAGAAAGTGATCGCTGTCAGCATTTAACCTAAGAGAAGGTTAGGGTCGAATCCATAGAGAATATAGGACTTGACTACAAGACTTACTACTAATCATTTCAAGTATTTATAACTACAATCTCTAAATGGGGAGGGGGGAAGGGGTTTGTGATTCAAAAATAAAGTAAAATAAATACTAAACTATGATACAAGAAAACACTCAATTTTAGAGACAACTTGGGAATTGTGTTCCCCATGGTTTGTTGACCGATTTCCCTAGATAACATAACTACAATGGAGATTTGCATGCAGGATGGTAACTTAGGTTCTTCTAGCACTCTTGTGAATGTGAAGGCAAATTTCAGCATGGCGCTTGGTCGGCCACCGTGGCGTGCTAACTAACTGCTACCTATTGTCCTAGTCAACCTTTCCTTGGTCGGGTTTGGTTGACTAGACAAGAACACATCAATCGAATCCTATCATCTACTTCCCTTTTCGGGATCATGATAGTAGGTAGGGTTTGGTGTTGGCACTACGAAACAACAATCATAATGAAGGAAAATAGACAATACATGCAAAACCCCAATCATAGAGATGCAATAAACCTCAATTATTTCAAGTCAACTACCCATGGTTCCCACAGCCTCAAGTTGTGGGTGTTTAGCTACTCATGGCTAAGGCAAAACAAATAAGAATGCAAATACAAGACATTGTTGAAAGTTTTACCAAGAACAATGAAAAGTGTAGACACCATAAATTGAAAACCCAAAGCTTCATAGATTGACAAAGTGTACAAAGCAAGATTTGCAATCCCAAAATTTGTTTTCCAAAAGAAAACAATAAACTAAACAAAGAACACTAAAATATTCTTAAGAGAATATTCAAAGGTAAACTCCTAAGTTTACAATGTCTGATATCCGACATGAAATGAAACCCTAACTTAATATATTTATGGAGTGTATAAATAAACCTTAAAAAGTCTACAGAAAAGATAGTTGGCAGCTGGTATGCCTCGCAGGTATGGCTCGTAGGGTGACCTGCAAGTCATAATCGGGGTCTCTTATCAAGATCTTTGCATCTTGGACTCAGCTGGTACGACCACTGGTACAAGTCATTGCTTAGGCTACAACTCGTATATTCCTCTCAAAGTCGAGGCCTCCAGTTTTTGGTCTAATATTTTTGGCTCTCTGATTTCTGCTACGAGTCCACCCATATGAGTCGTAGTGAGACTTACAACTCGTACAATGGCCTCATAGGGGTGACCTCCACTCAGTAGATTTTTTGATTTTTTTCTTTATCTTGCTACGATTCACCCTACGACTCGTAGCTTGGGCTACGACTCGTAGGTGAGCTCGTATGTCCTATGCTTCAGCAAAAATCTGCACTTTTTTTTCAAAATCATGCCAACATAACTTTTCTGCAAGAACAACACAAAAAAACATAAAAATCATAAAAAATTGCATTAAAAACTTACAAAATTCCTTATTTTAGGCATCATATGTGTTTTATTTTGATAGCATATCAACACCCTCAACTTAGAATTGTTACTTGTCCTCAAGTGACGACTCAATCTATGCAGACAAAGAGAAATACATAGCAACTATACTAATGGCATATACATTAACTTCTCTGATATAGGTACCAAACTGCCATTTTCAAAATAAAATTGCAAGGTCAATCAGCAAACAAGAACACAATGACATATCTAGCAATCCAACTATGACAAGCTAAGGAGCATCAACCGTCCACAATCACTGGTATAGTCATATGCTACTCAAGTAGTGCAGATGCCCTCACAGAAAGAAGTCCCTCATACTCACTCAAATAGTATTTAGAATTCAGGGACTGAGGTAGTGTTGTCATGGATCTAGAACTCACGCTAGAACTTTTGTGCGACACTAGTCAGTTTGCTCATGAATCTTGTATGATCTTGCAAACACTAGTCAGCCTGTTGCCTACGATTGCTAAGGAATGCTAGATATTGAAAAACAAGAGAGCTTTTTAAGAAATAAGACTTTGATTGCTTTGGGAGAATGTTTTACAAGGCTTGAATGGTTACAACTTTACTTGGTGCAAAATGAATGCCAAGGATGTGTATTTATACTGCTCCACCTCCTCAACGGACGACTAGGATTAATTTGATCCTATGGATAGGATTGATCCTATAGAGTCTTCCTACAAAATATATAAGATATTTACAAGTGTAAAGACTTATCTACACAATTCAACAAGTCTCTGGAACCTTCCAGGCCTCTTTAGTCTTCTTTTCAATCTTCTACACAATTCTAGAGAGTTTCGGAGGCCTCCAGAGCACGATGGACATGTTCCAATGCCATTTTAGAGCATAATTTAGGTAGGACGTGTCATTCTCCCCCACCTAATGATGCAATGACCACAAGGCATTGTTTCTATTCTAAGAACTCATGTACCTTGTCCTTAAATTGCCATAAGTCTTCGTATTTCTCCCAAGTGGCCTCCTTTGGTGACTGGCCCTTCCAATGGACAAGGAACATTGCGATAGATAGTTGTGCCCTCTTCTGCTTTGCATGGTAATCAATGATGGCCTTTATGTATCGATCATGCAAGGTAGTGATGGTAATGGGTGCCCTACTCTATTGTCCTCAACTTGGATCATCCTTATCCTCATGGTATGGCTTGAGGATGCTAGCATGGAAGACAAGATGAACCTTTAGTGACGGTGGTAGCTCTAGTCAATATGATATCTTATCGACCTTGGAAATAATCTTGAATGGGCTCTTGTACTTACGCACTAAGTTTTGATTTACACCCCTTAGTGGTTTGAACTGCCTTAGATTGAACTTTACCAAAACTAGGTCTCCAACTTTGTAGTTGGTGGGACATCACATCCAGTCGGTGAACTTCTTCATTTGCTTAGCCACCTTTGCTAGTTGAGATTTGGCGGTGGCCATCTTCTCCTCGAATCCCTTAGCCCAATGATAAGCGCCCAAACTCTTTCCTTCGAATGCTGCTGATAATGTGTGTAGAGTTTGGGCCTCTTAGCCCATAGCAAACTCGAATGGTTTCCTCTCTGTGGCTTCAATCCACTGTAAGTTGTGTGAAAATTGGTCCACATCAAGCAACTTGGACCATTCCCTTTGATGCGAGCTTATGAAGTGCCTAAGGTAGCACTCCAACAAGACATTAACTCACTCAGTTTGGCTGTCGGTCTATGGATATAAACTTGTGGAGAAATGTAGCTCCATGCTAAGTATTTGTAATAGTTACCTCCAAAAGTTTCTAGTAAAGCGTAGGTCACGATCACTTAAGATATGCCTCATCAGCCCCCAATATTTCACAACTTTTATAAAGAATAACTGGGTTGCTTCCTTAGCTGTGCATCCAGGTGTGGCTGATATGAATGTGGCATACTTTGAGAATCTGTCCACCACAACCATAATGGTGTTGTATCCATCGGACTTTGGTAAGCCTATGATAAAGTCCATGGTAATGCTCTCCCACGGTAGATCGGCTACGAGGAGTTTCGCCAAAAGACCTCCGAGATGGTATTGTTTTATATTATCTTGTTGACAAACAAGACACATTTGCATATAACATTCGATATCGTATTGCATTCTTGGCCAATAGTAGATTGCCTCGATAAGAGCTCATGTATGGTACTACCTTGGATGCTTGGCCTATAATGTATCATGGCTTTCTTTCATGATCTGCCACCTTATGTTGCTATACTTTGGAGCATAGACCCTCCTTTCGGCAGTGAGCAGGATACCATCTTCAATCCAGAAGTGTCGGGTCTTTCCTTGTGATGCTAACTCCATAAGCCTTTTTACTTTCGGATCATGTGATAAGCCCTCCTTGATGGATTCTCGGATGTTGCAGTGGGCTATTGTGATGGCAGCTAGCTCTTCTTTCATTCTTAAGACATTAGCCACTACACTGCCCTTGCCTGGTTTGTACACCAGCTCGTAGTCAAACTCGGCTAGAAAGTCTTGCTACCTAGCCTGCTTAGGAGTAAGCTTCTTTTGTGACTATAATACATGGTGGCGACATTATCGGTCTGGACCACGACTTTGATCCCAAAAAGTAATGCATCCAGGTTCTATGGCAATGTATAATAGCAGTCATCTCCTTCTATTGTACAATATACCATCGTTTGGTCTCATTTAGCTTGTGGCTCTTGAAAGCTATGGGGTGCCTATCTTGCATCAGCACGCCCCCAATAGCGAAGTCTGAGGCATCCGTGTGTACTTCAAATGTCTTGCAGAAGTCGGGTAAGGCAATAACCGTCTTCTCTGATATGGCAGCTTTAAGGCCTTCAAACGCCTCCTAGCATTTCTTACTCCAAAACCATTGACTTGTTCTTCTTTAGTAGCTCAGTGACTGGAGCGGCTATTGTAGACTATCCACTTATGAACCTCCGATAATAATTTGCGAGCCCAAGGAATGATCTTAGCTCCATCACCTTAGTGGGCATCTACTATCCTACGAGGGCTCACACTTTGGCCCAATCCATGCAAAGCTGGCCCTAGTTAATAACGTAATTGAGGAAGTGCACTTCGTGTTGGGCCAACTCGCACTTCTCCAGCTTAAAGTGCAACTGGTCCTCCGGTAAGGCTTGGAAGACTTTGCGCAAATGCTCCACGTGCTCCTCCAAGGTGTGGCTATATATCAAAATATCATCCAAGTATACTACCATAAAGTCATCCAGGTATGGCTCCACCTCCTTAACAGATGTCTAGGATTAAGTTGATCCTACAGCTAAGATTGATCCTATAGAGTCTTCCTACAAAATAACTAAGATATTTACAAGTGTAAGACTTATGTACACAAATTTACAAGTCTCTGGAACCTTCCAGGCCTCTCTAGTCTTCTCTTCAATCTTCTGCACAATTCTAGAGAGTTCTAGATCCCTCCAGAGCACGGCGAACACGTTTCTGTGCCATTTTGAAGCAGAATTTAGGTGGGATGTGTCAGTATTCTCACTCTCACAATTTAAATTCATGCACAAGGACTGACACTATAAGCTTTCCCCTATACTCATCTTTTGACTTGGTGATAAAGCGGATTTGGATCACTTTAGGTCTTATGGGCTTGTAGCATAGGTTCAGGGGGCTTTGGTATGGTATTTTGGGCAATTAGTGACTAAAATCTATCCTTGAACCATGTTTACCAATACTTTTTGCTTTCATGACCCAACCCTTTTCATTAAATCCACCCATATCCTCCCATTTCAAACTTTTCTTGAGTGCTTTCTTTCTATTTTCAGCTATGCCTTATTTCTGAACTCATTTCTTGCTACTTTTTCTCAACTCAAGGCACTTTACTTTTCTTTTTCTTCACTGGGATCATGCATTTTCATTTCATTATTTATTTCCTAACTAACCACCTCATTATTATTACTTTACCATAATAAGGGCCACCCTTAACTTAGGCTTTTAGCCTGAGGTGAAGTACACATGTCTGTTCCCAAAACCAGGGCAACAATTTGTAGCCACCCTCAACTTAGGCTTTTAGCCTCAATTATGGTTTACATGTTCAAGGATAGACTAGGGCCAATATCAAGGTGTTTCATCAAAGAATGTTAAGCTAGCAAGGTGCCAAGAAAGAATGAGTACATGAGAAGCTACAAAATTTGGAACAAGGGATTCACTTACTCATTTGGTAGGTTATTTAGGCTAAAAGTGGGTTCACTAAAATAGCAAAGGCCTAAGATCCTTTCCAAATCAGCCACATCATCAAACTAATTTTAGAGCAACAAGGCAAGTTTTGATTCCATACAAGATGCATGAATGCAGCAAAATAAGCTCACAACATACATGACATTGCACCCACGATCAAGTATAGACTCACAGGGCATGCTTCAAATCTCAGCTTACCTTCACATTATCAGAACAAACATTGCCAGCTTCTCAAAACCCATGAATGCATTAATAATCACCATCTCAAAAATTTTAAAGGTACCTAATTTTTCATCAATACCTCAAAAAGCGTCTAAAGATTATGTATATGCCAACACATAATACTACTATGAATTTACATATTTTTACACTACCTAAACATGTCGGTTCAACAAAAAAGTAAATATTCACAAGGAAAAAAGAAACATGGCAAGAAAATCTTAGAATTAAAAATAAGGGAATTTATGGATTTGAGGTTACTCATACTTCACCTTAATCTATAACTTTCCTCTGCCTACCAAAATAGAAATACTTTGTCTTCAAAGTAAAAACAAGAATGAAAACAAAACACGATAACATATAAAGATATATATACATTTATTAAAACCAAAAAGTAATATCCACAATATAAGTAAAAATAACATTCAAAATAAAAATATTTAAATGCATCCAAAAATCAACATAATAGAAAGATTGTCTAACAACAGAACAAATTATTCATAACGACAAATTAAGAACTGGGTCAAAAGAAGTCAAACATGGTGGTGCATCAAGCATTGGTCTCTGGCTGGTATGTGGATTCCTATGGCACTATCTCCTCCACAACAGTACCTGAACTACCCTCTCAATATGGGGTGTGCTACTCCCAATCTCTCTGAATAGCCGCCAACAATAGTGACTCTCGCACCATCGCCTCAGGTATAAGCTCCTCCTCCGGTCTCGGCCTCTTCTAAGTCAGCTCTAGATCATTATTGTGCTCAAAGGGCCTCTTCCCACAGATATGGGGACAGTCAGCTAGCCAATAAAATGCCTCATTGCCTGCTAGTGCCACCATCGGGACTACAACAAGAGCTGCTAACATCTGCAATAAGTCGTCCTTAAACTTGGCTAACTCCTCAGTCACTGTGCTCTGTCAGCAGGCCTAGTGCCCTCAATTTTCCGCTAAATTCATGCCTCGAAAGCATTTACTCGAGCATCTACCACTCTAACTCTTGCGGGTGAATGCCTTCATCCTCTACTCTAAGTCCCGTACAATCTGGTCAACCCAAGGTCTGACCTGTGCAGGTAGAGCCTGAAGTCTGGACTCTACCATAGCCACCTTACATAATAATGTCTGAAAAGCAACAACAGAAGTAAGAGAATCAACTTGTGATATAGCTTTTAGTGGTGCTGGAGTAATGGAGGATAGTGTGGACTCGATCTCCACATCTGGTGTGGGCTCTGTAGCAGTTGGAAGTTCACTCTAAGTCGAAGGATCTACTAGAAATGGCTCTGGGATAAGAGGTGGGTTATATCTCTATAGGGCTATTGGGTTCTCGCCAGCCTTGGTTAGGCTGGGGTCCATCATATGCAAAGCCTCTACACGAGGGTCCTAGTAGAGAGACACCACCATACCACCTTCCTTGAATAACTTATGAATTAGAATGGGAAATGGTAGTGCTTGCTGAGTGTGGACTGCTGACTCATAGATCTGCTCTATCATAACTCGATCCCAATCTATTTAATACCCTGCCAAGATGCTAGCTAACAATATGATCCTTTTTAATATGGATTACATTATCCATGAATATGGGCATGATGCGCCAGCGGATAATGAACTACCAAAATTGGCCCAAAAAGAGAGGTGAGCCTTCACAATAGGATCGATGTGGTTATGTAACCCACGTTTGCTCAAAGCCATCCTAAAAAATCTGGCTAGCAACCCAGCCCCTATATCTTTCACAATCACCGCTCTCCTCATCTTATTAATACACCCATCGTATTCTACGATAGACTGAGGCACTCTGTAAGTGGGCCCAAACTAGTTTCGGCAAATGGTCTCCTTCGAAATAGAAACTCTCCTACTTTAGAATTGCACCTCCCATAACCTCGGCTGCTCAATCTGCTTCTTTTTCTAAAGTAACCCCGATAGAGTATAGCAAGATATGCCACATAAAACTTACGAACTACAAAAGGGGCATACTTGCCCACGTGTTGTGTGGTCTGTCATAGCCCACGTTTGTCTAATTCTTTGTCCAATCCTAGTATTTTATCCAACCTCGAGTCACTCAGCTAGACTCTTTATGAAATTGCCGCACCAACTTGCCCTGTCCCTTGGTCTTTAATCCCTGGTTATATATCTCCTTCATACTTGGGACACACCATCTGCAGTCAGGTGGGGCTTGTGATTGGACTTTATCCTGTTAGGTCTGGGAGGTGCTCTCCAATTCTGACTCTAACCTTGAGTGTGTGGGGTTCATCTGTAGTAGGCTACTATTAGACCTATCTTTATTACCCTGTTGTTCCTCCTTTTCAAACCGAGAGGAACTGCTAACTTCTATAGGAGTCTTTCCTATAAGTGCCCGAGTCTGAGATCTATTAGATTTGGGGTCTATTCTTACCCTATGAACTTCTACATACCCATAAGATCTCTCAACCTCAGAAGATTCGTCAATCAACCTCTGTTGAAACGATCAGATTGCTTGTTTGTCCTTTGGAGGCATTGTATCTGTAAAACAACCATATGACTTATGTGAGCATCAAGATGTTTGATCAAATGAGTCACATAATAGAGAACAAGAAACACAAACACTCAAACATAGAAACAAAACAAAACAGAAGACAAAAATTTCTGAGGCAATTGCATGTCTGCAGGTACAAGTACAATTACGACTCGTAGAATGACTTGATAGTCATACACTGGCCTCGTAATAATATAATTTCTTATAAAAATAAAGTTTGAACTCAAATATGAGGGGCGTTTATGACTAGTAGTGGAGCCTACGAGTCATAGTCTTACCTCGTACCAATTCCCATAGACCTTTTAAATACTTAGGCAAGATTACAAGACCCTCCTTACGAGTCGTAGTAGGTATTATGAGTCATATGTGGGTCTTGTATGAGAAATATGAAGAAAGCACAGGTGACTGATGCTTGCTACGAGGGACTCGTCCGACTCGTAGGGGAACCTACGAGTTGTAAGGGTGCCTCATAGCAGAAAATGGAAGACACCAGTAGCGTCTAACACTTTCCCAAAACAAGCTCAAACAAACAAGCACATAAAAAAGTTGGCAAATTATAAGAGTAATACACAAATTTGATTGTTATATGGAAAAATGGCTAGCTTTTTGAAACAAAAATTTTTGAAAATCAAAAATCGATTTAAGCTTAATTAATTTAAAAGAACTAATTCTCAAAATTCGAAAGAAGATAGAGTTGCCACCGAATTTTAAGAATAATTAGGAAACCAATAAAACATTTAAAAAGACCTAATAGAAAAATCTTTCTAAAATCCACAAAAGAGGTTCGGGTTCACATTTCCACTTCTAGAAGGTTTTACGAATTCGAAATGGCTGCTAAATACGGTTATTCAACGATTAAGAAATTTTACTAACTTTGAATTTGATTGACTTTGAAAAGAGTTGACTGGTTTGAAAATCGACTAAAGTGTAAAATCATATTTTTTATTATTATTTTATTTTGTTGGAAAACTCTTTAAATAACTTAAATGGTTTTGACTTGTTAGTGAATTTAATTAGATTGAAACCAATAACAATGTTAGAGTAGTGAACAAATAACAAGTAATCAAATAAAATAAAACACATTAAAAGAAATTTAGATCATTTGGGCTCAGCAAGCCTAAATGCACCTCTCTTTTTACTGCTACCTCTTGGCCTTTTAGTCCCATTCACTGCTATATAAATATTTGTATATACATTGCATATCAGCGTATATCAGTCCCCTTTGAGACTCCAATCCTGTGACTGGCTTCCCTTCCGGATGAAGAGGCTGACTCGATAAATAAGTAGCTAGATGGAATCCAAGATGGACTCGGATAATGTGGTTCATGCAAGAAGAAGAAAATAACAAAGATTAATATCTAATCCAAAATAAGGAAATCTTCCTAATCTTAACAAATACACAACAGTTTTGAAGATTAGCAAGTACTGGACAAAGAAGATTAAGAATTGAAAAACAAAGAAATAATTAAAGAAACTCTAAGGGCCTAACATGTTCATGCTAAAAGAGATGAAGTAATTCTCGGCTAGTTGGTGAACAATATCAATCAAAAATGTATTTATTTCAAAGAGGGAAGAGTTAAAACGACAATCATAATCAAAGAACTGAATAAGTAGATTCGAGATAAGTACGAACACAGGATTAATAATATCACATATCATTAAGCAAATTCATATTCCTCACAACTTAAAAGAGATGCTAAAATGGTCTGATGCTTAACAATATGGAGCAGCAACTTCATGAGTATAGTGAATCACCACCTACTCTCATTTAAGCATATTGACAAAATGGAGACTTAACATGGTAACATAGGAAGATAAAGTTCCTTAAAGAAATTTATTCTATTAGTGATAGAAATAACATGGACATGAGATGGGCAATACACTTATCAGGAAACCTTTACTCCTCATTTTAACAAGGTGAGAAAACATGCAAAATTTCAACAAAATCAATAGTCAAGTGCTAGAATACAGCCTAAGGCACTGATTATCTCTTACTATAGCAGAAACATATTAAACCAGACCTCACATATTACAAGCAAAGCCTAACAGATTTTTAAGAAGCGCAAAATGGATACTAGCAGAGATAAGTTCAGTTGAAACCATTCCCACACTCCCACTCAACCAGGAGACTCTTTCGTAGTGATAGAACAACAATCAGGGACAAAAGACCTCATTCACATTAGCCCATGATTCAGAACCTCAGATTATAATGACTAATCCGTAAGGAAAGGCAAAAAAATGAGTCCAGCACCATATTATATGGCTGAAAGATCAAGAAGATTTTACAAGGCTAGAGCCTTATACCACATCATATGTAAGATTAACTTGTCGAGGTATATCATGACTCAGAGTTTAAGAGATATAAGATCACAACAACATGTAAATGGACTCAATAACAATATTAAATAGACTGCACTCGCAAAGGAAGAGTTAATAGTGTTAACCAGTCAACAACAAACCACAGAATCATTTTACTTCAATAGGGCATTTTCGGTTAAAATAAGGAGAGTACAAACATGAATGACTTCAACATAGCTTTAACAAACACATTCAGTAACAATACATAAAGTTTGAATGAAGAGCAGGATTGGGATATGACCTTTGCTAGGGTAGGAACTAGGATGACGAGCTTGATGAAGCCTCTTCACCACCCAAAATGGAGCTGTAGCAATTGATTGAAGCTCTCTGATTTTTAACAATAAAAATGGACTGAAATCGATTGAGTTTGCCAGGGTGCTTGATTATCAACCAGTTTTAGCAATTGAAACTTGCTTAGATTTTTTAGGAGATTCTCAATGATGACTGCCGCTGCCTCTAATGGAGAAGAAAAAGGGATATTTATAGGGGACGATTAGGGTTTGAAATGGGGGGAAAATGGATCGAATTTTGGGGGACTTTTGATGCAAAATTTGAATTTTCGATTTTTGAAATCGTTTTGTACGGAATCATTATTTTTTTCAACCTTCTATCCGTTAATTGCGGATTAAAAGTTGACTTTTAAGGGGCCACCGGCGCCGGTTGTCAGAGAGGACGGAGAGAATGATGCATGCATAGGGACAACAGATTGTGGGGTTTGAGGGAGTTTGTCGGATGGTTGTAGTGTCGGATTTTTTGGGTTTTGGTCGGGTTCCGTTGGATTTGATGAAAAGGGGAATCGTTGGTTTGCTCAGTGAAGAAGAAAGGGAAAGATAAAGGATTGGGGATGCGTGGCCCCCACGTGTTGGACTTTTACTTATTTTTTTGAATATATTATTTAAAAATCATTAAAATAAAATAAGAGCTCGAAGATCAATTTGACGTTGTGGAGGGTAAAAATTGGGTGTCAACATCTGTCCCTTTCTTTGGATATGATTAATGAAAGAGATCATGGATAAAGAAACTTGACTAACTCAATTTTTAGCCAACCACATTTTCGGCTTTGGAAAAATACATGATACGTACTATGAGAAGTTATAGCCAGGCCCTAGTTTTGGATTTCCTACATATAACAGGTTACATGAGAATTCAGACCACTTGTAGTTCCAAATGCTTGATTTTATGCACGAGTTTGAAAGAAATCAAAAGCCATCCCAATGTTGAATTATGGAGAGATTGGAATGCTTGGAATGAGATTTTAGGAATAATGTCGGAATGCAGCCGAGTTTTTCAAAATTGAGCCCGCCTACATATCCTTTGGACCCAGGAATCAAGCTGCTTGCAGTTTCATCTATTGGTTGAAGAGGAAATTCCTTATTCGGAGATGACCTCTGGTTCAGGAGGAGTGACAAACAAATGAAATTATGAAAAAGAGGCTTGCAACCTCTTAACTATAAATGTGGCGCGCTTTACATCCATAATTAAGCCTTTACATGGACATAATTTTAAAAAATTTTGGTACGTTGTCACTTGGATTGGAAGATTGCCTAAGGTGAGAGTCGAGGTTATCCGAAGGCAAAGCTGAATTAAAATAACTGACTCACAGAGATACCTACATGCCTTCTGACAAGGGTGTGGTTAGATGGTGGTGGTAGTTGCTTCCCAGCTCATGTTCGAAGGGTTTGATGCCTCCCTTCAGACTATATCCCAGTTCGCCGCTAAGAAAAAATTTCACGTTGTGCTGCGTCCTACTTGATGACATCCGCTCCTGTGGTTGCTTTGAGATTTTCATCTTTTTGGATGCTCTCGATATGACTAAAACAAAATGTTAGTAAAATATAATTTGAAATAGAGATGACACTTTTTCCCTCATTCGATGTTTATTCTTCTCTTTGGCATGATATAGATCGAATTAATGTAAAGCAACCATTGTATGGTCCTTTTGGTAGCTTGAAAAATAAAATAACATTAATGATCATGCAGTGGCTATCTCGGCAGCTGGACACACTTTTTGGCATAATAGATAAAATAATCTTTATTAGACATGATCATGTGATGGCTCGGCAGCTGGACATATGATGGCCACGTTCTTTGGCCACGTTCTTTGGCAATAAATCAATATGAATAAACCTATGTATGGTTTTTTCAGCCATTTGCAAAATAAAATAGCCTTCGTCGGCAATAATCATGAGGTAGTTATCTCGGCAGTTGGAGAGACCACATTGGCATGATAGATAAATCGATTCCTAGTTCCTGCTATGAATTGAAAAATAAACATTTAATGATTCTCCTGTGAGGGTATGTAATGGCCCGCCTCCTGCGACGGATATGTAATGGTCCCTGTTGGCAGTTGTAAATAAAATAATCTTCTCGGAGTAGCCAAAAATAAATTATGCTTCGAGCATAACGCTACGGGCTGGGCGTGAATAGGATGGCGCTCTGGGCACACCTATAAAATAAAATGGCGCTCTAGGCGCAACCGACAAATAGCGTAGCACTCTGGGCATGGAATTGCGCTTTGGGTATGGAGTTGCGCTTTGGGCGCGGAGTGGCTATCTAGGCATGGAGTTGCACTCTGGGCGTGGAGTTGTGCTTTGAGCACGGAATGGATGGCTCTTCGCAATGCATGATAAATGACGCTTTGCAATGCATGATAATATCGCTCTGCAATTCATGATAATATTTCTCCACGATGCATAATAAATACTCTCCGAGATGCATAATAAATGATGTTGCGTGATGCATAATAAATACTCTCCACGATGCATGATAAATACGCTCTGCGATGTATGGTGTATGACTCTTTGCGATGTATGATCAATGACATCATCGCATTATATGATAACAATAAACCTCACCATGAGTCTCTGTGATGCATAATACATGCTAAATTACCCGGGATTTAAGTGGGACAAAAGCTGTTTACGCCTTGATTGTCCTCTTGTAGGTAAGACCTGCAAAAATTTCTCTGCATCCACAGAAAATTTTTTAGTTTTAAGATGAACTGACCTTTGATAAATTTGCTGGTGACTTGAGCGAGACAAAGCTATTTATGCCTTGGTTGTTCCCATGTGATTATTTCCCTGCAAAATTCCTGCATCCAAAGAAAATTCCTTAGTTTTTACAAAATAATAAATTGTCGGTGACCTGGGTGAGAAGGAATTATTTGTGCCTTGTCTATTCTCCTGCAAATAAGACCTGTAAAATTTCCCCTGCATCCACAGAAAATTTGTTAGTTTTAAAAATGAGTTGATCTTTGATTAATAGTTGATGACCTGGGGAGATGGAGCTATCTACGCCTCTACCGTTCTCTTGTAGATGCAAAAGTTTTTCCTGCATCCACAAAAAATTTTAGTTTCGAAATAAATTAATCTTTGCAAATTCGTTTGAAACTTGAGTGCCTTAGCTGCTCTCTTATAGATAAGGTATGCGATAATCCTCCCTGCATCTATAGAAAATTTCTTAGTTTCAGAATAAATTAATCTTTGTTGAATTGCTGGGGACTGAGGTGCGATGGAAATATTGGGTCCCAGCTATCCTTCTATAGAGGATACCTGCGAAAAAATTTTCCTGCATCCACAGAAAATGTATTAATTTTCTTAAAAAATTATTCTGTGTTGATTCTTCGGTTGTCTGCTCCTCTTCTTGTCCTCGATGAATCACTTTGATCTCCCACCAGAAGGTAGACATAAGGTAGAAAGATATGAATTTCTAATTTGTAACGATGCTCAGCAAAATTTTGAGAGCCACCTCAAAATTTCTATCCTAGGTTAGATGTCATCAAGGATCGACAGCTTATCATAAGTATCTTGAAAAGTTTTGAGATCTTTTCTCAAAAATTCTGTCCCAGTTGAAGTTTTACTATACTCTGAACTTTAATTCATCGAAGATGGGCCTCTTTGTTCAGAATTTTTGAGTTCCTTTCAAAAATTTTGTCCCAGTTTCCTTTCTGGGAGTATGATCGAGCCGTTGTGGCGCCTATGTATCCCGTTGGAGCAAGAATCAGGTCAAACGTAGTTCCCCCCTTGGGGTAGAGAAAAATATAGATTTTAAATAAGAAAATGACCGAGGCCGACATGGCCGCCTAAGTATCTCATCCTCGAGAATTCAGGTCAAATGTAGTTCAAATAGTGGATACAGTCGAATAACAAGCATACAAATGATTACAAGCAAAATGATGCGATTAAAGGAAAAGAAAATTTTAGATCTTTAGGTCTAGTGTCTCTTGGTAGCGTATGAGTTGATCGTTAAATTGTTGTGGGCAAGGCTTGTCATAAATCTTGTCCCAGACTAACATTTCATTCTTAGCTGGTAGTATTCTCCTCGTGATCAGGTAAAGGATTCTTGTTGACCAATTTAAAGAACAACCACACCGTGATCAATTTAAGTCCTGGATTTTATGCTTCAAATTTATGCAATCCTCAGTATTATGTTCGATACCATTAGAGTGGTAAGCATATGTCTGATCAACCCTAAGGAAATGAGAATTATCCCCCATTACTTTCAGAGGGATAGGCTAGATTAATCCTGCAGTCGATAACCTTTTGAATAGCTTCATCAGGCTTTCAGGGAGTGGAGGGAATATCTTTCGGGGTTTTCTATCAGTGTTTTGGTGAGGAGGGTTAGTTTTATTTTGAAGGTAATTGGGACGATTTTGACGGGGGTATGTAGGGATCTGATCCTTTGGGTGTGGTGGTGTTTGGTAATTTGACGGTGGAGGTTGGCAGTTCAGGATGATGTTTGAATACTATGGGCAGTAATAACGGGAAGGAGGGATTTGGTAGTTTATGGGTGAAGGGTGATATGTTGGCGGAGCATTGATGGTAGGGAATGGACTCGGGATAGGTTGAATATGGATTTGAGAGATATGGATGGGTTGATGAGATAGATTAGGAGAAGAAAAAGGGAATAAAGTACTCCTGTCATCCAGAGCAGGAAGATTAGCAGTGATGACCAAATTTGCCAACTCTTGAGTCTTTTTATTTCTATTTTCATGTCCATGATCTGTTGCATCAGCTGTGCAATCAATTCACTCTGTTGTGTGATGATAGGGTCTGTCACAGTGCCCTCTATCAGGCTCGAATCATCAGTGTGGTCAACCTATTTTCTTTTTAACAGGTTTTGGACAGGGGAAGGGTCTTTACAAGCCCTGGATCTAGTGAAGTACGGGTGATCGGACATCTTCTATCAATATAGATCAATTCAAAATTACCTGTCGAATCAAAATAACTCAAAATCAAACAAGTTAGTTTCTTCAAATTAGTAGGTAACAGAAGGTAATACACATATCAATAAGCACACAATTTTTGCATTATTTGAGAGTAGACTAGCCCACAGATGCACGAGATACTGTAAATAGGCAGGACTTGCCTATATGATTTTGGAGATGGTGGATTAGAAAAATCAATTTGCGCCAAGTAAGGTTGCACCAAATATAATAAATAGGTAGGACTTTGCCTATATGATTTTGGAGATGGTGGATCAGGAAATCGATCTACGCCAAGTAAGGTTTTCTTGTATTTAATAATGTAGATTGGAAAAATATGCTTCTGGAGAGATATAAAAAATACTCTTTTGGAAAGCTGGGGAAAATACCTTTCTAGAAGCTCGGGGAAAATAAGCTTATGGAAAGTTGGAGGAAAATACGCTTATGAAAGCCTAGAGGGAAATGCGCTTATGAAAAGCTGGAGGAAAATACGCTTATGGAAATCTAGGGGAAATACGCTTCTGGAAAGTTGGGAAATATACTTCTGAAAAGCTGGAGGAAAAATGCTTCTAGAAAGCTGGAGGGAATACATTTCTGAAAAGCTTAAGAAAGATACACTTAGGGAAAGCTGGAAAAAATGCTTTTGGAAAGCTGGAGGGTCGGGCCTAAGAGGCTGCCTACATATCTCACGAAGGAGAAATCAGACCTTATGTAGTTTGGAAACTTTGAATATTCTTGAATTGGAAATGAAGAATTTGTTTTCTTAGGAGTAGGATGGATTTTGAGAATTTTGAGAGCAGAGTATGATTTTATTGAGAAACTTGAGACTCCAAGAGTATTTGGACGAACTTTGTAGTGACTTGATTTATGTGCTTAAGAGATTCTAGAAAATTTAGAAAAGGAGTGGACTAGCAGACTTCAAAGCAACATAATCACACAAACAGTTATATCACACAAACAGATATTACGTGCCCTAAACAAATATGTGACCCTTTTGTGCCAAGGTAGGCCTAACGATTTGAAGGATGTATACGTAATTTTAGACGTTCCATTGCCCCAAAAATATTTATACAGCCTTATGAATAAACTTAATGGGGATACATAATATGGGAAGGGGATATAAAAATAATTAGTCCCACGCAGGAGTGCAATCCTAAACTAAACTTTCTTGGAAGATTTTTTCTTGTTGGACTTCTCTACGTCTCTGAACGTCTTCGGGTGTAAGACCTGTAAACACAACTGTTTTGATTAACATGTGTTTAAAGTGACTCCCAACCCCCAGGGACAAAGGTTCGTCAAACAACATATACATCCTTCAAATATAAGCACATAAGCATGATCGTCCATTTGGGTCGGGGGCCACTCTGGACTCAAGGTGGTCTTTATAATGGGCCCAACATACCTTACGTGTTCGGTCGTCCTAGGCCAATGCTTAGAAGTAGGAATTTTGATTTTCCTCTATCCTAGGTGTCTAAGAGTGGCTTTTGAATGGACCGGGTACCCAGGAGGACAACTTGAGCTGGAAATCATGGCAAGTATTGGACGAACCAACAATCTTGCCACTTGTTCTGAAAAGTGTTAAGTATTTGAAAATCTGGCTACGGTATCGCAAAAACCATCTTTCCAAATACACAAGATAAAAAAAAACTAAATACTATGAAATGCAAATGACTGTTTAATATCTAATTTAAACAAACAAAGCACATAAGCAAATACAACTAATAAAATCAAATAGTTAGTCAAAAAAAATAATCTAATGGTTAGAACCTAATTAAGTTCCCCAGTAGAGTCGCCATTTCTGTTATATGGAAAAATGGATTGCTTTTTGAAAGAAAAAGTTTTCAAAATCAAAAATTAATTTAAGCTTAATTAATTTAAGAAAACTAATTCTCGAAATTCGAAAGAAGACAGAGTCGCCACCTAATTTTAAGGATAATTAGGAAACCAATAAAAAATTTAAAAAGACCTAATAGATAAATCTTTTTAAAATCCAGAGAAGAGGTTCGGGTTCACATTTTCACTTCGAGAAGGTTTTACGTATTCGAAATGGCCGCTAAATGCAGTTATCCGGCGATTAAGAAATTTGACTAACTTTGAATTTGATTGACTTTGAAAAGAGTTGACTGGTTTGAAAATCGACTAAAGTGTAAAATTATAGTTTTTTTATTATTTTATTTTATTGCAAAAATCTTTTTGGACTAAAATTAAATAAAATAACTTAAATGTTTTGCTTGTCAGTGAATTTAATTAGATTGAAACCAATAACAATGTTAGAGATAGTAAACAAATAACAAGTAATCAAATAAAATAAAGCACATTAAAAGAAATTTAGATCATATGGGCTCAACAAGCCTAAATGCACCTCTCTTCTTACTGCTGCCTCTTGGCCTTTTAGTCCCATTCACTGCTATATAAATATTTGTATATACACTGTATATCAGCGTATATCAGTCTCCTTTGAGACTCCAATCCTATGATCGGCTTCCTTTCCGGATAAAGAGGCTGACTCGATAAAGAAGTAGCTCGATATGCAAGATGGAATCCAAGATGGACTTGCATAATGTGGTTCATGCAAGAAGAAGAAAATAACTAAGATTAATATATAATTCGAAATAAACAAATCTTCCTAATCTTAACAAATACACAACCGTTTTGAAGATTAACAAGTACTGGAAAAAGAAGATTAAGAATTGGAAAACAAAGAAATAATTAAAGAAACTCTATGGGCCCAACATGTTCATGCTAAAAGATATGAAGTAATTCTCTGTTAGTTAGTGAACAATATCAATCAAAAATGTATTTATTTCAAAGAGGGAAGAGTTAAAACGACAATCATAATCAGAGAACTGAATAAGTTAATTTGAGATAAGTACGAACACAGGATTACTAATATCACACATCATTAAGCAAATTCAAATTCCTCACAACTTAAAACATATGCTAAAATGGACTGATGCTTAACAATATAGAGCAACAAATTCATGAGTACAGTGGATCACCACCTACTCTCATCTAAGCATATTGACAAAATGGAGACTTAACATGGTAAAACAAAAAGATAAAGTTAATAAAAGAAATTTACTCTATTAGTGATAGAAATAACATGGACATGAGATGGGCAATACACTTATCAGGAAACCTTTACTCCTCATTTTAACAA
>JAOTQJ010000083.1:10406608-10421645 GCA_025642045.1 Solanum sejunctum
GATTTTCATGACACCAGCTGCTAACCTACTTATGCCTCAAAATTCTTGCATTGTCATTAAATCCTCTGCATGCACCAATAATTGCTGAAAAGGAAAGAGGACCCAGGGCCTCAAACTAGCAGGTTGTGACATGGCTTAAGGTATTCTGGCCCGTAAACATAGGGGTTATTTGGTTGCTGGTTTGAAAGAAATTGTAATACTCCATAAGTTGGAATTAGAGGCCATGTACGAAACCCCTATAAGGAATTACGGGCCGTAGTTTGTGTTTCGTAGTTTGGATAGTGACTTGAAAAATTGACATCATTAGGTGATTCCACAAAGGTTTTCTATAGGCTGTAGAAGATAGGACAAGTCCATTAATTTGGTTCATAGTTTGAGATTCAGAAGCTTGTTTTGGGCCCACGACCTACGAAATCTAGTCTACGAGTGTTAGACTGCTCTATGACCCATAGAAGGGTCTCGTAGACCCTGTTGGATAGAATTTAATGAGGAGAATTTCTGACATTTCCTACTTTCCTAACCCCTAAACTATATCATTTTCGTCCAATAACTACCCAATAATCGTCCCAATCCTCTGAATTTCATCTCATTCTTACTCAGGTCTTCAAAAACTCACAAATTCTCTCAAGTATCTTCCTCCTCAAGCTCCCATTGAAGATTCAAACCACGGTTCCAAGTTCCACCATCTAATTTCCAATTTTCTTCGAGCATTATGATATATTATCATCTAAGATATGTATGTGGATATTCATCCATGGATCCCTTCCACCCATGGATCCCACAAAGAATTCCTCACTTTTTCATCTTAATTCCAAGTATGAATTTTACGGGTTTTTATGATCTCAATCTCAATTACATGAATTATGGTTTATATTATGATTATTTACCTAATTAAGCATGAATTGTTATTAATTGCATGATTTCTATGGTTTTACAAGTGAGTTCTCTTACATGCTAAAGGGTTTATGAGATTGATTATGGATTCTTTAAATTTTGATTCAGTTGATGTTATTTTACATGATCATGCATGTTTTCATTTCAATTTCATGATTCTAAGTAAATTTCATGTGAACTCATATTTTGCCCTAGTTTTCATTTACAAGTCAATATTATAATATCACAAGTCCTCAAGCAAGTTTATGAAAATGGTGACCGAAGAACCTATTACACTCTAAATGAGGTAGGATTTGTTATGATGGAAGGCCTACAAACACATGAATCACATGAAAATGAATTATTCTATAAACAAGTTTCTATGATTTGGATTGGTGGTTATGAATTGTCTTTTCTACATGACAAGCTTATGAAAATTTTGAACTATGATTTATGACAAGATTTATGAATCCATGATATGTATGACTTGTATGACAAGTATTTCGTGGAATTTTGACTTAGCACCGAGAGGACTTTGAGGTGAGGGCTCGACCTAGGGAGTCCTCAGTAGCAATCTTTGGTCCCATAACTACATGCCACCATAGGATTATTGTCAATATGGCTTAGCTAGTGGATCCACATATTGCACATGTTCATGACATCCGCCTAGCGGGGTAGAGTTCTACCTTGAGAAGTAGACTCATTTTTTTCCGATATATAGGTAGACATTGGGATTTCATGTTAAAGCTCGCATGGCCTTACTTAATGTCAGTTATGGTTATATCCTACGTATGTATGGATCTTTTATGATGAATTACTTGACTAGTAATACTTACTTTCACATGATTCTCTTTATGAGCATTGACCAGCCTCATGTTTACTTATGTTTTTAACTACTTCTCCGATTATGTTATTTACTTGGTGAATTGCACTATATGATTTATGATACATTGCATTGTTTACATACTTAGTATATTCAAACGTATTAACACATACTTCTTTACCTTCATTGTTCTATAATGTAGGGGAGGGCTTTCATCCTACACCTCACTCATTCAGCTTGGTCTCCATTGAAGATTGGTGGTGAGTCTTCATACTTCGAGGGAAAGTCTTGTTCTGTTTAATCCCTTGTCATTTTAGCTTACTTGAAAACTTGAGACTATGTCATTTCCTTTCTTTGAGGGTGAGCAAGGAACATGTCCTAAACCCTTGCCTATAACATCGACGTGCAATATCAAATGAAATGATTTTAGACATATGAACCAAAGATAGTCAGATTATTACAACATCTCAAATGGGATGAACTTGACTAAAATGAAACCAGATATAAGACTAACTTGGACAAATAAGTGACTTGCAATATCTGGCCTTAGTCCATTCCTGAAATGAAATTTGTCATTTGAGTTCCCGAGAAAGTGAAGTTGAAGATAAAAGGATGAGATGCTTGAAATTTGTGAGATTTTGCACAAGGAATTAGAGAGAAAGAGCAGGTGGTGGCACCTAAAAAATTGATATCTATTAAGGAAACATCCATGCCAATTTTAGCAGTATACAATTTTCACACTCTAGCTGAACTAGATCCTTGGTAACTGTCAAGAATATCTATATCATATAAGGGAACAGTGTTTAATGTTCTCCTTATGGGAAAGTGGCTTGGTTTTTCTTATTGCGTCAAAAAGGGTGAGTTGGTCAAATTTGGGCGGGTCAAAACAGTTATTTCAATAGATGGGTCATGACCTAACCTACCTAAAATCTGTTTGGGCCAAAGTGGGTATTGAAATGGGTTAAATTGAAGGCCATAAGTCAACCCGCCCAATAATTACAGATATTGAAGCAACACTGAGTTAAAGTTACTCAACATCTGTTTGGGTCAAATACTAGTGGAAGGTGAGAGGAAGGATGGGTAGCTGGGTGGAAGGTGGAGAAAAGATGGTGCTTTTAGTGTTAGTCAATGTTGGATTTTGACCAACACTAAGATCATAAGGCATTTAGAAGAAGCATATCGCAATAATATATCCAATGGAATCCCACAAGTGGGGTCTGAGGAGGGTAGAATGTACGCATATCTCAATAACTGAAATCTGAAACTTTTGTCCTTAGACGATACTTTGACACAAACAGTGTAACTAAAGAACATCACGGGCTTATTAGTTGACCTATTGAAGATATGGGTCAATTCAAATTACAACCCAAATTAACTCGTTAAGGAAACACATATTATCCAACACTAAAAGTTCGGGCAAGTGGGGAGGATTACACATTTCTAAGTCAAATTTGAACAACTAAAACAAAATACACCGAGTGTAGTCCCACAAGTAGGGTCTGGGGAGGATAAAGTATGTGCAAACCTTATCTCTACCTTATAAGGTAGAGAAATTGTTTCCAGAGGGAGTAATATTTTTCTTTATCATTTTCCTTCTCTATACCTAAGGAGGAGACAAATCATACCACATAACAACAAAAAGTGAAGACAAGGATGGTTCTTACACTGCTCTGACTTAACAACAATACAGTAATTCCATTGGCCCCTTGACTCTTGAAAATCATCCACAACTCTTGTATCTCACTGACTCAAGTATAGCAATTAATGCTTTTCTCTCTCCTTTTCTTTCCCTATACTAAAGGAGGGGACAGATCACACCACACAGAGGCAGATGTAGCATACTGTGATCTGGTTGACCTGAACTCAGTACTTTTAGCATAACACATAAATTTATAAGTAAAAATACAAACAAATTGCAGTAAATAGTAGATATAAACCATAAGTTTAAATATATAATGGGTTCAATGCTAAGAACCTTAAATGTTCCACCCATAAAACTTCAATCTTGGATTCGCCTCTGATATCACGCAGCTACAATTTTGATTTGAAGACAGATGGTTCTTACATCACTCTAACATAACTAGGACAATAATTCTACTAGCCCTTTGACTCTTATAAATTAGCTTCAGGTTAAATGGAGGATCGCTTCACATTTCATGTTGAATGGGAATTGTTGGGTCATCTTGAGCTATCAAGAACTCACAATTTCATTATTGTTTATTTCTATTTTCGTTCTTCACATTTTTGTATTTGAACCCCATAGGGTGGTTTTCATCTACTGCAATACACCAAAGTGCAATTCTAATACTGACATTCATAATTTCCATTAGTTAAAATATTCAGTAGTGGAAATCAAATTGAGCCAAAGAATAATTTCAGCAAGCAGTAAGGAAGCTCAGTAAGAGCCTAACGGTGGTTGTTTAAGTTTCAATCATATCTGGAAGAACATGACTTGAAGTCAGTAGCATGGATGCTAATATTAATACAGTGTAATTCTTTGAAGAGAACTTTCTTCACTTACATATCCAGTAATACAAGGAGTAGAGATCAAGCACAGCCAATAGTTTATCATCTCTAGAATAAAAGTGAATAAGCAAAGAATGGCCAAAAAGAAATAGCACAAATCAACTAGCCAAAGAAGAATCAAACTAGTCATGTAATCCTCCAAAAGCTACAAGTTTAATCCTCATACTTGAATTAGTGTTCCAACTATTCGTATAAATTTAAATAGATGCATGGCGAGTTGAGTATATTAACTAATTCCGCTTACCTGGGGAACCGGCTGTTGTATCACTGACTCTACAGCAATAACCATAGAATGCACAAAATCATCACCTCCAGTACCAATAGCTGTAAAGCCTCTTTCAGTTGGGTAAGAATTCACCTTTCAGTAAAAAAGTGTTTATCAGCTTCTCCTCAAGTATAACAGATGACAGGAACAAACCCTCACTTGTGAATATTCAAATGGTTATGAGTGATTAATCATCTCTACAACTATGACGCTGTATATTACAGACAAATAAAAATTGGTTTGAATTGCACCTTCTTGTCGAGAGCTAGCCACTCATTCGTTGAATCATCATGCACCGTACCCCCAATAACAACGTTGGTAGTTTGTCCAACTCTTCCTTCTGTCTTGGACACTTCTGTTAATATTGTGAAATACTTGCTCAGATTATTTAAAACAAAAAGAAAACTAGATAGAAATACTGAAAAGGACTTCCAGACCCTGCTAGGAACCTCTTAAAAACCAAAAAAAAACACTTACAAACAAGAAAGCAAAATAACCCCAACAAATAGATATAGGTTCATATCAAATGTTTAGTTAAGCTAATCTGTACAGTGGGATTGCAACACAATATAGAGAGAAAGAGGAGAGAAGGGTAATTTCAACCAAATAACAACTACACCTTTATGCCAAACTTCTATATAATCTTCATTTTTCATGTTGCTCCCATTAACTATACATCATGTTAGCAGGTTCTGTTATTTATTGCATTTGAAACGCAACAAATTCGATCTAGAAATGAAAACATATGAACAAAACTATATTTGGTTTGAGAAAAGGTTAATGGTTATGGACCTGAAATGGCCTTTAGGACAACTTCTTGAGGAGGACCTTGTTCAAGATCATCTTCAGAGGAAGATGGGTTACCGTAATTGGAACAATTAAGAAGCTGACTTCTTCTATAACTTGGGGATTTACAGCCACAACGCAAAACGGATACAGAAGATTTGTAAGTATAAAACAATGTCACGGGAAAATAGGTCGGATTCCTTGGAAGAGGTAACCATGGTTCCTTTAAGAATACCGTTCTGAACACGGTCCTGCACACCATTCTTGATAATCCTTGTCTACACTATTGATATTTAAGAGCTATATGCACAAATATGAGTTTGCTTCTTTTTTTTTAGAGCTCAGCAGCTTTTGCTTGGCCCGCCAACATCCACTGACAAAATAAATATGGGCTCGACACTTACTAGTGCAATCGGGCTTGTCCTATTATTGGCCCCAACTGCACAATCATTTGTTTTTGGGCCGTTGTTTAACTTGAGTTTGTTGTAAAGCTAAGCTAAAAGAATGAAAATATGAAATAAGAGAATATACAAGCAATGGTACACAATAGAGGAAAGCTTTCTTATTCTTTCAAACTTTCTCATATCTTCAACACTACACAATATAAACTCCTATCTCTTCATTTATAGTATTACATAGGGGAATACAAAATGTTCATCATAAACATGACATTAACCATGAAAGTTATGGGGGGAAGGTTATCGAAGTATGGGAGTTCATAGCATGACAGTAAGGAGTGGAGACTTTTATCTCTATACTGATGGATAGAGATGGCAAATGGCTGGATTAGATTGGATTTGGATGGATTAAATATGGATTGAGCCGAAATGGATTGGGCCGAAATGGATTGGATCACAATCCATCTATATAAATTATGGGTAAATATAGATTTGGTCAAATATGGTTTGGATAAGAATGATTCCAATTCACTTAATTCTCCTGAAGCCAAAAAATATTAAATCAAACCTAAATTGTTAATGTTCAATCTCAATCACCCCAACCCTACTCCCAAGCAATTATTTTGGAAAAAAAATTACTTTTTCAATTTTTAAAATAAAAGTTTGATTCTTTGGCGTACCAAAGTTTTGAGACCCCTACACTAATTTTTTTAATAAAATATTGATTTTTTAATTTTTCGGTATTTATACCCCATCCCAATAAAAAATATAAAGCAAGTTTATTTCCCTCCCCCCCACCCCATCGACACCGAACCAAAAAACCGAATTACTTTGGTATGGTTTGACTTTTTGATTTTTCGTTATTTATGTCCGTCCCAATAAAAAGTTAAAAAAAGTTAATTTTTTTGCCTCCCCATCCCACCCTGACACCGAATCGAAAAACCAAATTAGTTTGATTTGGTTCGATTTTTCGATTTTCTGATTTTTATGCCCGTCCCAATAAAAAATAAAAAAAGTTAATTTTTTTGTCCCCCCCAACCCGACACAGAACTGAAAAACAGAATTAGTTTGATTTGGTTCAATTTTTTGATTTTTCGGTATTTATGCCCGCCCCAATAAAAAGTAAAAAAAAGCTAATTTTTTAACCCCCCATCTGGACACTGAATCGAGAAACGAAATTAGTTTGTTTTGGTTCGATTTTTTGATTTTCCAATATTTATGCTCATCCGAATAAAAAATTTAAAAATTAATTTTTTTCCCTCTCACCCCGACGCCGAATCGAAAAATCGAATTAGTTTGGTTTGGTTCGATATTTTTTGGTATTTATTCCCCCAATAAAAAATTAAAAAAAATTATTTTTTTTGCCCCCCCCCCTCCCCGAAATCGAACTGAAAAATCGAATTAGTTTGGTTTGGTTTGATTTTTCGATATTTATGCCTGCCCCAATAAAAATTAAAAAAAATAAAATTTTTGCCCCCCACCCCATCCCAACACCAAATCGAAAAATCGAATTAATTTGGTTTGGTTCAATTTTTTGATATTTATGTCCTCCTCAATAAAAAAATAAAAAAAAAGTTAATTATTTTTTGTCCCCCACCCCACCCTGACACCGAACCAAAAAATCAAATTAGTTTGGTTTGATTTAATTTTTTAATTTTTCGGTATTTATGTTCGTTCTAATAAAAAAATAAAAAAAATCAATTTTGCCCCCCCCCCCCCAAACTTGACACTGTACTGAAAAATCTAATTAGTTTGGTTTGGTTCGATTTTTCAATTTTTTCTCCCCCCTCCCTTTCCCGTTCCAAATTTTTTTAAGAAACATAAACAAAATCATACACATAAATTTTTTTAAAAAAGAAATTAAGAATTGTTTATTATGAGTTAGGAATCTATGGGTCTATATGGGTACTTATATTTTGTCTATTTTGACCATATTTGTATGAACTATTAAAATAGATCAACCCATATTTATCAATTTAGAAAATATGAGTGATCCATTAAAATGAATATTGGTAAAATGAGTTCCTTTTACCTTATATGGATTGAAATTGTTACCTCTAGTGATGGACATCTACAATTAGTTTTATAACACTCCCTCGATTCTTGAACGATATTGTGCGCCATTAAAATTTTACCAGGAAAACTTTTGTGGTAAAAATTTCTACTAAAAGAAAAAAGTACACATATTTTTACTATGCATCGTGTTTTGTTTTGTTAAAATCCTTGTTAGAAAAATTCAATGGGACAAAACCTAGCTAAGAGAAAAGGAGTGTAGTGCGTATTCACTCCCCCTGATGAAAACATCACATTATTTTCTTAAGATGAAACATTCCAGTTTTGTATTTATTTTGTTAAAGCTCGAGTCTTAAAAAAAACTTTGATGAATGTATTGTATTTTTTCTTCTCCGATATAATCTTCAACAACTAAGCTATGCAAGTTTCATAAAATATTGTAAGATTCTTTTCGAATAAAATCACACTATCTTTTATGTATAGAGTCACAAGCAATATCATCTTCATATAATATTGTAACTTTCTTCTCAAAGAAAATCACACATTTCTTTATATGTTGAGTCTCTTACATTATTGGCATCTTGGTATGACTTGACTAGGTATCAATATTGACTGCCTTGTAGAATATGATAATTGTCACAACCTAGGCCTAGGGCCTAGACATGACACGGTGAATCGGGAACCCAAAGGGACCCCAAACAAGTTTCTAGCATTTCATTACATGTCCTTGGTCGTGGAAGCAATAAAACAACAATAGAAGAGATAGTAAAAATGGAATATGGGGCTAAGAGACATCCTCGATACCGTAGAAACATAACAAGCCAATAGCATAGCATTAACATATCATAACGTTCCAACAACACCTCTAATACATAGATAAGAGTGGGGGCCAAGACAACTTTGAAGGCTCACTCTCATAGTCAAAGCATACAATTAGATAATGAGAGTCTTTGCATAACATAAGAACAAGAGATATCATCCCTCGGAGTTGAGGTCTCACCAAACTTGCTTTGAGAACATAGTACTAGCCACAGGGAGGATGAAGATGATCGTGAAGAGCTCTAGTTCCTACAAGGTAACATCATGTAGGCATAGAGTATGCGTTTGTATGTTTGAATTCACTAAGTATGTAGGATGCAATGCAACAATGGATAGGCAAAATAATCAAAATGCATAATCATAAACAAGAGATAGTATATTATCAACATGACATGCATGATCAATTCTTGAAGTAAAACATATTTATATAAAAACCCCTTTCTGCTCACACAATTTGGATATTAGTACATGTGTAATAAATGACCATCATCATAAACCAACCAAACTTAGTACTTGGAATCCAAGGTAGACCACCCCTTGGAAGTGATTGAGGAATCAACCCCTCAATAGGTTGATGGGTATGACCACCCACCATCCAAAGTGATTGAGGTATCAACCCCTTAATTGGTTGATGGCATACCACCTCCATCCGAGGTGATTGAGGTATCAACCCCTCAATTGGTTGATGGTTGTCACACTCTACCATCCATGGTGATTGAGGTATCAACCCCTCAATTAATTGATGCCATACCACCCCCATCCAAGGCGATTGACTTATCAACCCCTCAATTGGTTATGGTCAACTCATAACACTATGGATACTTTTCATGAAATCAACACATATATACCATCCTTTCATCATCATAAAGGCATACAAGTCATAGGTCATGCAATGGATCATCAATAGATCAAGAACCCTAAACTGAGTATTTTATCAAACACTTGGTGGGTGATTAATACTAATGTAAAACCATGCAATTCAAGAGTGAAATCATGCAAGAAAACTTGAAGTAAATCAATCCACCAATACTTGGTAATACCCTCATGCAATATACATTGAAACGCTTCAATAAATCGCAGGATATATCATGATCCAAAGCTAAAAACATGCTTAAACAGTCACACTTTTATAAAACCCCAACATAGTTCATAGTCAAATTCATAGTAAGTAAGACCCATTACTAAATCAACTTAGAAACATGAAATTTATGTAAGAAGGAAGCTTGGGCTACATGGGTGGAAGGACCCAATGGTCGAAATCCATATACCTTAACTTTGGAGAATTCCTTGAAGAAGATTTGAATGGAGACTTGAAGTTTGAGTGAATTCCTTAAAATTGAATGAGTTTTGACACTTGAATTTTGACTGAAATATTTGTCTAAGTATTTGAGAGAATATTGGGGAATGTCTTGTATGATATGAAGGTGCAATATGGCTAAGTTTAAGTGTTTTTACACATGGGGAGGCTTAAGCCCAATATCCAAAAGTCTTGAATCGAACAACAAAAACTGGGCAAAATTAACACTGATCTATGCCCTGACCATGTCATGCCAGAGGTGCGGATCAACACCGGAGAAAGAATATTTTTGAATTTTTAAATTTTGATACGGTTGCTCAAAAATTGGGGTTAGACCCATTTTTCATTCAATTTTACCCCCTGATCACGAATCTAAAGTTAGATTTTTGATATCATGCACGAATTTTAAGATATATCAAAAGTACAATTTTGGGCACTTCCGAAGCACATTTTCGAGCATTTTTTGGGATCATTTCAGTAATACGACAATATTCTCACATAAAAATGTATATCTTTCATTAATAGATCGAGTAATCTTTTTGCGTTTGCATAATTAGTAATCCATTGACAAGATTGCTTAAAAGTAATAAATTCATATCAATATGTGCTTTAACTCAAATATCTCCACATAAAAAAAATGTCTTTTCAGCATATTAAAAAAATTATCTCATGTATAAATAACATGATATTTTAGTACAATAACTGCACTAATACATGATATTTTTTTTTAAACTATTTTCATGAGATCAAAATTGATCTTTCTTTGTATTAAGAGATCTGACAATCATTGGCATACTCACAAGAATTGCTTCAAGACCTTTTGAATCCTTCAAGGATTTTCATATAACTTTTATTGTCTATCTAGACATAATAATTATTTGTTATATATATTCAAATTTTGTCTATTATCAAATTAAATTAAACCTCAATAGATCGACCATATGAGAGTACATCTCCATATAATGATGTTAGGAGTTTTGCGGAAAAACATGATGCTCCAAGGAAAAAGGTTATACTTTATATCTTACTTTTTTTTGACACAGAGGATATGTTTTATATATTGTTGGACATTGCATTATAGTATTAACAATTACACACAAATTGTCAAAACAAGCTAATTTATTACATGTAGATCATACTACTATTTTATTAGATGAGACTCCGTCTTGGTGTTCCTTCAATTTCTCTTTTGCTACATTTAGTGGTAAATTACTGATCATTGTTAACTTGGAATCTAATAATAATAAAACATTTGCTATCTTGTCTGCCTAGCGAAAGCTATGACGGACCACTAGATTCCCCAGCTTTTTTAAAGTTAACCTTCAAGACATAATAATGGAAGTGTAAGTTGGATCTATTCCATCCAAAAGTTGTAAGATTTCAATTGAATCAATTTCAATTTCAAATGGCAGCAACTTTTGTTTGTGGGAAGGTTTAGGCCATCAAGAAGAGCTTTCAAATTAGTCATTGTATGATTGTGTCTATGGGTTCTCTTATAGAAATCCATTGAAGTTGGTTGCTTTTCGTTGAAATTTTCTCAGCATATTTAGACACTTTTAAAACCTTTTCAACCTAAAAGACAGAGTTGATCGCCTTTAGTGTGATGTCTATTTCCACACCTCTCATAAGGCAGGTCGGGGAATTTCTCCACCAGCCCACAAAGGCCCATCATCTCTCGCCTTGTCGTATATGAGGCATAAAATTCTATAATCATGTCATGATCCAAAAGTGGACGTGATGATACTTGTCTTATCCAACCAAGATAACATATCCTAAAAATCAGTTATAACAACAAAGTGTGGAAGGATAATAAAAATAAAACTTTAATTATGAAAAATAAGTTAGCATAATTAAAAATCCTCAAAACCTGATTGTTATGTGAACAAGCCTCTAATGTATCACAATAGATTCAAAAGAAAAATATAACTCTGAAATGATATTATCTCTAAAGTAGAACAAGATCATAAATAGGAGACGGAGGGTTCCCTGAGTTCACAAATAGCTACCTCACTAATCCTCATAAAAAGCGTCAGATAAAAAGAGAAGAGATAGTAAAACAAAGATCCGAGCTCACAACCAACAAAATTTAGAAACAAGGGGTGAGTATCAACTACATGGTACCTGGCAAGAGAACTTCTAACTACAAAGTCAAGTAGTATTGCATATAGGTATTCTGAATACTCCAATCGAACCTCCACACCTAGAACCTGCATAAAATTAGCTGAATCTAACCGTCACAATATACATAGCATATAGCTAAATAACAACACACTAATAATTATAGATTAATAACACAAGGGATCAACTTCATCAGTCTCAAGTTCCACAGAAAGACACTTACAAGTTCGTAAATTATAAAGATGTGCAATACAATGCAATGTCAAGTATAATGATGCATGCCTGGCCTAGTGATATACACTTGCTATCTCTTAGTCTGGGACCCATAGGCGACTTTTGGTCCATACATCCATCAACGTGCGGCACGACCCTCAAATTATAATATTCATTGCAACATGTGACACATCCCTCAAAATGGTACATCCTTTTTAGGTTTTATTTTTTTCTGAATTCATATAACCTTTGTCATAAATCTTATCTCAGAATCAATACATATAGGCATGTTCATACAAAGAATAAGGAGATGACAATTTTTCTAACAGTGCACGATTCACAACAACATAATCATGATATAATATCAACAATAAATCAATAAACCTTTCAAATTCATTCTCAACATATCACACATTAATATATAAGAAAGTTGTCCTTTATTATCCCTTTTTCAACATTAGGATTATTCGATAAGAAAAAATCAACTCATTACCAAAATTCATTGCTCTCAAACACAAATAACAAGGAAATATGCAAATCTATATACTTAACAAAAGTCGAGAAATTCACTTACCTCAATTCATCAAACAATCAATTCAAAACTTGAGCCTTTTGTAATGTTTTGGGATGATCAAAATCTGTTCAAATACATAGTCTCCATAAAAATACGAATCCTATGATCCATATTGCTATATTTATTTTTGGCTAAAAAATCAGTTCAAAAAGTCACCCCAAGCCCCCAAATACAAATCTGAAATTTTCTTTTAAATTAGGCATAATGCATACAAACCTTCTTTGTACTTGAAGATTTTTGTTCAGTGAACACCTTAACTATTACACGTTTTAAATACTCCCCCTTCCCCTCCCCCCCGAACTCCCTTAAAACTTGATTGTGGGCCCCTTTAATATCCACCTGGCATAGAAGTGGGTACAAACTTCGTGAGGGCGCGTAAGGGCATAAATATATGCTAAATTAGACATTCCCATTGGTAACTTTTACATTTTTTCTTATTATTTTTCTATAAATTGAGTATTCTCTCTCTCTTTCTTCAGCATATCTATTTATCACCATTTGTCTTTACTTTTTCTCCCTTTTCAAATTATAAATTTTAAATTTTTGAAATTTCACTCCTTCTTTCTTTGCTAAATTTATGAACTATAATATGTAATTTTTTTAAACTTTTATTTCATGAAATTATAATATGTAAAATATCCTACAAAATTTTATTAGCATATTTTTAGAAAAATATTTTTCTTTATTTGATATGTTGTGTATATTTATTTATATAAATTTTTTGTTTAAGCAAATTAAACTTAGTAAAAATTAGATGAATTGAATTGTAATGTACATTTTAGTTCATTTTAGTCAAACCCATTTTAACACAAACAATTCTTGAGCTGATTAATAACCCATTAACTTAATATATTTTTACTTATTTATTTGGTATTTTTAATATAATGTTACTTATGTTTGCATGAAACTGCTTAGATCTTAAATTAATATTTTGGTAAGCTTTTAAAAAGAAACCAAAAGTACTTCGGGGTAGTTATAAAAATTATTGTTTAGAAATTAGAAATAATTTTCAAAGATTAATCGAATAAACTATTTAGGTAAGCTTTTAAAAAGAAAAAAATGTATTGCAGAGTAGTTATAAAAATTATTTTTTAGAAATTAAAAAAACTTTTGAAAGATTGATCAAATAAACTATTTGGGTAAGCTTTTAAAATGAAAAAAATGTACCCCAGAGTAGTTACAAAAATTATCTTTTAGAAATTAAAAATAATTTTAAAAGATTGATTAAATAAATTATTACTAGTACAAAATCATGAGTTTAGTGATGTATGTGTCTTTTTCAATTTCTAACTGCTTTAGTATTTAAAAATTTGTAACCTAATCCAATTTGTTCATTATACAAAAGATATCCTTTTATGTAAATTAAAAAAAAACTCTAAAAAAGTTAAGAAAAAAAAGAGGGGAATAAACCCTTCATAGTTAGTTTGACAAATCACAGTTAAAATATTTTGAGAAGTCACACAAAAAGGCCCCACCATGTGACCAAAAATACACATTATCACCATAAAAATATCCACATCATTAACTTTTCCACCATATCATGCACGTGTATTACATGACAGACACAGGTGGATGTTGCAGGGCATCGCAATCATGTTTTAAGGGAATTTGGGGGGTATTTAAAATGGGTAATAGTTGTGGTGATCACTAATTAAAAAGCTTCAAGTATAGGGGTTTTTATGCATTCTCCATTTCAATTATGTCAACCATAACAAAATAAACTCATATGCCAAATTTCAGCTAAAACATATCGCTCTTCGACCCAAAAATTAAGATTTCTATTCAAGCTCTTCCTTAAAATCATTTCATCAAGATCAACTACGAAGAATTGAACTTTTGAATCAAACTTTGGCAAATTTATAGTTAGAAGAATTCTCAAGTCACAAACTAACACATGAACCCAATCAAAATGAAAACTCACTCAACCATAACACAATCCTTAGGACAAATCTTTTCTAACTTAACCACGATAAATATTTGGAACCAATAATACTGACTATAATAAAAAATGAACCTGAATGAATCACCTTTCACTCATAATGCATGTCACACCCCACCCCGGGGGTCGTGACCAGTGACCGATAGGGGCACGCAAATAGTTACCAAGCCAAATTCCTTAATAACCTAGTCCGAAATTCTATAACAATTTCGGCCGAGTTTTCTCTGTTTTAGTGACTAACCGCACCTGCAAAAACAAGATCCAACAGCTTTCCAAATAGTAGTACATATGCATATATAGATAAATGAGGGCCGATAAGGTCACCGCTGCGGTCCTGCCGCCTAATAAACATGTCACACGTAGAGTAATGCGGTCCCGCCGCCTGATCAAGTA
>JAOTQJ010000083.1:10421745-10484622 GCA_025642045.1 Solanum sejunctum
GTCAATGATCAGTCGGGGGGTTTTTGGACTGATGCCCAAGGTTCTAATCAGGACTATTGGCTTCAAGGTCAAGGAAACCAAGGTTAGAACTATGGTAGTGATGGAGCTTATAAAGACAATCGAGGTGATTATTATGATAGGAATAGGGGTCCAGAAGTAGATTGGGCTAGAAGAGATGGTTTTAGAAATGGTCCATATGTGCCACCATATAACCGTGATGTTTGCACAAAGCAATTCTAGAATTGAGGAGATATTTGACCGCTTGTTGAAGAAGATGGAGACACAAGATGAGACCCTAAAGGGCATAAAATCTAATATTTCAAGCATTAATCAAAAGATAGAGTCTCATTTTGTGCTATTAAATATCTTGAACAACAATTTGGTCAAGTGTCAACTCAACTAAATTATTGTCAGAAGGGTACATTTCCTAGCAACAGAGTGCAAAATCCTAAGAATGAGGGGCAATATATGGCAGTTACTACTATAGGTGGCAAGAGCACCATTGATCCTCCTATGCCGATTGAGGTAGAAGATGTTCATGAGAAAATAATTATAGATAAAAATTTGGTTAAAGGAGATGATTGTGTCAAATATGGGGTGAGTGAGGTAGCTAAAGAGCCACAGAAGTATAAGCCCATCCCAAGACCTCCTCCTCTTTTCCATCAAGACTAAAGAAGAGGGAGGAGGAAGGCAATGTCACAAGCCAAGCCTAGGACCTAGACATGACTAGAAAATGGGGAACTCGAAGGAATCCTAAACAATCCTCGTAGCATATCATTACACATCCTTGACTGTGGAAGAAATGCAAAACAACATAAGAAACATAAATAGGGGTATCGGGACTATGGGAGAGACTCATATTGTGATATCTTAAATATAATATATAAGACAAAGCTCAAGCATAATACATAACTTGCTCAATAATACCTCTAATGTAGGACTTAACCGGGGCCAAGATATGCAACTAGGCTCTCCCTCATAGTAAAAGTATACCAAAAAGAAGGACAGTCTTTAATACATAGCTTAAGCAAATAGATATTGCCCTCGCACATGAGGACTCACCAACTAGTGTGAATAGATACCACTAGCCACGTAGAGGAGGTTGATGACCAAATGGAGCTCCGATTCCTACACGGGAATATCATGTAGGCATAGAGTATGCGTTAGTATGTTTGAATGTACTAAATTTGTGGGATGCAATAAAATAAAAGATAGGCATCATAATCAAAAAGCATAATAATAACCAATAGATAGCACAATAACAATATGACATCTATAACTAACTCTTAAGTAAGTCATGCTTTGCAAATCGTTCATCTTATATAGATCATAATATAAATGTGTAAAGAAGCCTCAACCGACATAACATAAGACGTTTTAGAGCCATCTTCCTTATGGGAGCCCATTCCCTTTCGGACTAGGTGACCTTCCTTATGGGAGCCCATCTATTTTCAGATTAAGTGGCCCTCCTTATGGGAGTGCTTCACTTTTTGGATTAATTAACCTTCCTTACGGGAGCCCGTCCCTTTTCGGATTAAGTGGCCTTCCTTACGGGAGACCATCCCTATTTAGATTAAGTGAACTTCCTTACAGAAGCCCGTCCCTTTTTGGATTAAGTGACATTCCTTATGGTAGCCTATCCCTCTTCAAGTTAAGTGACCTTCCTTATGGGAGCCCGTCCCTTTTTGGATTAAGTGTCCTTCCTTATGGGAGTCTATCCCTTTTTGGATTAAGTATTTCATAGAACTAGCTCATCAAACCATTATATTTCAATCATCATTACATCATAATAACATCATTTAGCTCATAATACATGAATTGGACCTTCAATTCATCAAGAACCCATAATCGAACATTTTATCAAACACTTGGCGGGTGTGAAATTGTAGTATAAGACAATGCAATTTAGAGATGAAATCATGCAAGTAAATCCATTATAAAACAATCAATAAATCAATAACCTCAAGAAATATACATCAAAATCCCTCATTAAATCTTACAATAGCTCCAAGATTTATAGCTCAAAACTTGGTAAAACAGTCACAACTTTACATAGCTTTAACATAGTTCACAGACATGTTCATACTGGCAAACCCATTTGGAAAGTCAACTTTAAATCATGAAATATTAATTGGGTTTAGGTACCATGGGTGGAAGGACCCAATAGTTCAACACCACATACCTTAGGTCTAGAGTTGCTTGGAAATGAGATTGGGAAGAATAGAGGCTTGGAAATGATCTTTGAATCCAATCTTGTTCCTGGGTATCCTTGAAATTGAATTAGGTCTTGATGGAGGCTTTTGAGAGAGTTGAGAGTTTATTTGAAATGAGAGTAATGAGTTTTATCCTTTGGAACCTTGTTAAGGCCTTTTAGGAAGGTTAAGATAGCATTATAAGTCTAAATAGGGCATTAGAGTAATTGGTATTTACAAAAATGCCATTAGCGAAACGATAGAAAAATTAGAAAAGTGTCATCTCACTAGAGACTTCACTGGCCGTGTGGCACTCCACGGGTCATAGGGAGTTCACGTGAGACAACACTTAGACAGAAAAATGAAATTGGAACATTTGAGAAAAAGTTTGCATCGATGTCACTTTGATGGCCAATTTCACAGACTGTGTAGTGTTACACGGACCATTTATTGGTCTGTACCACCTTAATTAGACAAGAAAATGTTGCATTCCAGCACACTCCTAGGTTCCATGGCTCGTACCCCTTCACACGAGTCGTACAAGACAGTCATGGCCCATGCCTTAGCTTCCAATGCAACCCACGCCTAGCCAAGCCTCCTAAAACACCTCCATATCCCTCCTCACGACCAGTGGTTAGTCACATTACCCATACCACTGGTTATGCACCAATACTTAGCCTCACTATGCCATTTTCTAGCCCCAAACATTTCCCACGACCCGTACAAGGCCATACTTCCCGTATGGGTGCCCGTGGGGCTTCACTACACGGGAGGGTCTCACAAAAATTTTCATAACTCCATCATCTAGCATTAGAATGAGGTGAAACCAAGTGCATTGCGAAGATAACTCAAAGGGATTTCATTTGAAATATCATGGGCCATACAATTCTAAATGTGTCACGAGTTATACTTGTTTAAATTTGACCCTTGCATGAACCATCACCTAAAACTCAACTCTTAGAGAAGTCTTGGACTCGTTAGGTACTAAGAATCTCCCATAGACCTAATACACCCCAAACCTGACCAAATGAGGCTTGAAACATGGATATATAATAACATAGAGTTACAGGGTATCACAGGTAACTTCAAGTACTTTTTCTCTATGCTTAAGAAACTATCCATCAACATCCCTCTTATTGAAGCATTAGAGAAAATACTGGGCTATACCAAGTATATGAAGGACTTGATCACCAAGAAGTGCACTGGAGTCAGGAGCTTTCTTAAGAGCTTCAACATTTAAGTATCATCACTACAAAGTCCTTAGCTCAAAGCATAAAGATCCAGGTGCTTTCACCATACCTTACACTATAGGTGATATGGAGTTCGCAAAGGCACTACGTGATTTAGGTACTAGTATCAATTTGATGCCTATTGCAGTTTATAAGAAGCTTGGTTTAGAAGCCCCTACTCTAACTAATATGTGGTTGTTGATGGTAGATAGAATGGTGAATAAGCCTATGGGGACACTCTATGATGTGTTGGTAAAGGTTGAAATATTTATATTCTCTGCAGATTTCGTGATTCTAGATTGTGAAGTCATCTTTTACATCCCAATCATCTTTGGGTAGACCATTCCTAGCCACTGGATAAGCTCTAGTGGATATGAAAACTAGTCAACTCAGGTTTAGATTAAATAATGAAGAAGCCGCCATCGATATTCATCAGTCTATGAAGCATCCTGATGAGCTCAAAAGTGAGGTTTGGACAATTGGTGATGTCTAGTAACCAATTTTGCTAAGTCATGTGTGATAATAAATCAGGTGCTACTTGGGAGGAAATGCAAGGTTTTTGATGTTATTGCATAGTTATAGGTTCATTTTTCAGTTTTTGGATTAATAGTTAGTTGTTTATTGTGTTTTGATTTCTATTCTTGACAATGAGTTGGTTGTATTTAGGGTAATTGTGTATTTCACGAAGAGTGTGCAGGTACAGGAGTAAGTCAGTAAATTGTCTAAGATAAGCATTAGGTTCAGTTCTACTACTAGGCTTACGAGTGAGCAGGATAATTGTGCACTGCAATCCATAAGCGAACTTTACGACTTGTGGATCAATCTATGAGTCGTGAATGGGCTTTATAGATCTTAGGTAAGTTTCTGAAATTGTACTAAGTGTTGAGGTTTCTACAAGACTATGACTTATGACCCATAGACCCATCTATGACTCATAATCAGGGTCTCATTGACCCAAGCTTAGTAATTTTAACTATTGACCCAATAAAGTTATAAAAGAGGGGTCAATTATTTTGACCCCACTTTTGACCTAATTGATTGGTAAAATGAAGCTAACCTTCCCCTTTGCAAATTCTGACCACCTTTCATTTTTCGGCATGATTTCCTAACACCTACGGTTTTGTGTTCAATCACTTTCTCTCTCTTCTTTAAGTTTGTCTTCAATTGTGGTAAGTTCTTATTTTAATTTTAATCTTTAAATTTACCTAGTTCTTAATGGATTGATTTGATGATTGTTATGGGTTGGTGTTTAAGCATGAAATTCTTGTTGAATTTCAATTATGAATTTGAAATAGGGTTGCCCTTGATTTAATTGAATGTTTGAGTTTGGAATTAGGTGTTTTGACATTATTGATTGTGAGTTGGTGGGTGTTAGCATGAGCATATGATTTTGTGAGTCAAACAAGATGAATCGGAAACATAGGTTATTCCATGCTTAATCGTCTTTTCGATTGGGTGAAATATGTTTAAATCATTATGGGTGATGGTTGTTTTGTGTTAATCATGTGGGTAAGTGTATGTTCTTGCTTTAATGCTGATAGATTTAGTGTTTGAAGAGGTATTTTTGGGGTCTATGTGATGGACTTACAACATCAGATGCCTAAATTTTTTGGTTCATGATGTGTTCTTACATCCCGTAAAGCAATCTACGTGTCGTAATTACCCCTCGTGTGAAATTCTAGAAACTTTATGTTCTGAGTATTCATCCAATGAGACCTTATACAAGTCATAGATCATTCTATTACTCATAGATAGGTCTCGTAGACCTTTACATGATTTTTAATTACTCTCTAGAATTTTATACGACCCTAGTATACGACTCGTAAACCACTTTATGAGTCGTACCTAGGTCTCATAGACTTTTCTAGTGACTAATATTGTTATGAAGCATTGATCTATGATAACACTTTATGACTCAGTGCTCACTATGACTCGTAAAGGTGTTTTCATAGAACCCTTCTACAACTCATTCAGATTACTTTTTGCATTTTATTTCTTGATTCTTGATGCTCATTATGGTGTGTTTTATCTCTATGATTCAGGTATTATGGTCTCAAAGCTAAAATATCAAGGCCTTTAGGAAAAAGCTTAGGCATGAGCCTACAAATGATGATCCTTCAGATACAGAGTAGACCCCTCAGCTAAGTAGGTCATTCGAGATATTTTATACCCAACCTGACCCAGAGGCACCTCGACCACAAACTAAAGCTGCTGCCAAAGCTGAGCAACCTCAGGATTCGGTTGATAGTCCTTCCAAGTCTAAAGAAGAAGGTAGTGATAAGAGTGGGAGAAGTATGCCCTAAATGACTCTTTCTAGAGAGGAGCCGAGTTTCGAGGAGGGCTCTGAGGATATAGAAGATATCGAGTCCTCTATCGCACCATCTTCTTCATCAGCACTGGATGCCATTACTCACTGGTGGTGTATCAAGGGTATGGAGGCTATTCTTAGATGGTACATAGCCTAAGGAGCAGGGCAAGCTGACTCGCTCCATATATAAGGAGCCTAGGGTCATTGATGATAGACGGAGTCGTGTCCTGTGTCTGCAAGGCACGATGGTACAATATGGGGTCACTGATGATGGACAGAGTCGTGTCCCAGGTCTGCAAGACACGATGGTATGATATGGGCTTATATGGCTGATGGAGTCACGTGGATGATACTTCCCAGTTTTGGTGAGAGAGTTTTATATATTGTACGCATCCACTATTCAATGTAATCGTCCCAAGGGGAAGAAACTTCTCACACAGCACAAGTTGACAAAGATACAAGTAAGAAGTCGGCGGGTAGACATTTTAGAGGAGACTATCCGTTGTATATTTTTAGTCCCAAGTACCATGCCCCCAGATCTATAGCGGAGTTTGATTACCAATTATGCAGGCCAGGAACTCATTAATTATGAAGGATCCTGAGCATCAGACGACACTACTGAGATGGGTGGCCAGTCATATTGTTGAGCAGGGTACAGAGCCTACTTGGGTCACTACCCACACTGAGCCAATAGTAAAGACTTCACTCAGCTTCCCCGCCATGTTTTGGTAGGCCATTGTTAGATCACATATCTCGCCGACCTTTGTGGATAATTCACTTATGCCAGAGCATGTAGTATTGGTTGCTAGCATATTGGCTAGTTATGATATAGACTAGGCCTGACTCATAGTAGATCAAATACATGAGTTAATACTGAAGAGGGCCATCTCCATCCCATTTCTTATTTTGATCTACAGACTCTGTATAGATTCGAGGGTGGAAATTTTGCATTAGTTGGACCATTAGTTGAGGCCCAACATACTTTATGGACCGACGAGCACAGCCTCCACCTCCGCTAGAGATGTTCATCCTAGCACCACCACTTGAGGATTCTAAGGTTGACACCGTAACCGCTGCTAGTACTATTGAGGAGACCCCTCCCCCTCATGTGCTATAGATGAGGAGAGGAGGCCCACTATTCCTGCCACCACACTAGAGGCCACTACATCACTCACTTTTACAGCAGTCATGGTCTATGTGTCTGCCATTTCTATTTAGACTATGGCGCAGAGATTATCATATGTTGAGTTGCAGTTGACTCATCTTATTCAGTAGCTTAAGCCATGGGTCCAACTGGCTATTGCAAAATTAGAGGAGCGAAGCTGGGTATTCACTAGTGCTACTATTCAGGATCGTGTTTCTACATTGGATGTCCGCATCGATGCCTTTGAGGAGTGGGTATAGAAGAGATCAGCCAAGGCCTGGTCTTCAGATTTATCATTCTTACAGTCAGAGATACAGCAGTTTTGGGGTGATATGACAATATTACTAGTGGCACCAATCTCATTACCAGAGACAACATCTTCAATGCTATTATTTGATCTATTTACTTTCGACGAGCCTACCAATTCTTCCCTTGGGAAGAGACCATTTATGGATAAAGATTCAAAGGGCAGATATGTATGTGTGAGGGGGTTATAGGAAAGGGATCTCTAGCATGTCTTGAGAGAGCTGACATATAAATTAGAGATCAGACAAACTCGGGAGGAGGATCAGTTGAGGGGTATCGTCCCCTTTGGGTAGAGTACCACAGCTGAGGAGACTACTCCGCAGGAAGGGAATGGCCAGACTCAGCCAAAGGCTAGTTCTTCGGCATCAACGTATGTTGTCCACCCCTTATATATTCTATTTTTGCTTAATTTTGTGCATTGGGGATAATGCACATCTTTTTCGATGGGGTATGGGTAGTTATGGGCCTCTGTGAAGTCTGAGTAGCTTATGGTCTATAATTACCCCAATGTTTCATCCTGAGCTTTTTCTTGCTTGTGTTCTTTTTCCTCATGGATATTTAATTTCTCTTAAATCGGCACATTTAGGATGTTTTGATAATATTTGTAACATATAGTACTAATGTGTATGGCACATAGCATGTTTTCATATTTTGTTTTAAAAGATAGTACCTACCAAAAATATTTTGATTAGTAGTTATATGGGAACCATGCAAGTTTTAGGTGTTTGGCAATATCTATTCTAATAAAGTGAGGATAATTTAAGATAAGAAGAATGATCTGTGAGTTTCTTATTGATAATATATGCAATGCCATGTGTGTGAGCTTATTTTACTAGATTCATGCATTTTGTGCTAATTGAAAACTTGCCCTGTTACTTTCAGTTAGATTGTAGATTAAATGATTTAGAAAGGATCTTAGGGCTTTGTTTTTCTATTAGTCCACTTTAGCCTAGAATGACTAACCAAATGATGTTTTATCCCTTGTTTTAGATATTTTAGCCTTACATATACCAATTCTTTCAAAACACCTAATTAGCCTAGCCTTACCTAGTGAGAAACCTTGAAATTAGTCCTGGTCTATCCTTGAGCATTGTGAACCTTAACTGAGGCAAAAAGCCTAAGTTAAGGGTATCAACCAAAAGTGGCCCTAGTTTGGAAGAGAGATATTTTGTACTTCAATACAGGCTATAAGCCTAAGATGAGGGTGGCTGGTGTATGGGCAAAGCACAAAAATAAGGTAGTGAGTTAGGAGTGAGGAGAAAAAGAAGAAAAATCATGTACTGTGTGCAAGAAAAAGAAAAAATACCTTAGATATGAGCTAAAAATGACAAATGAAGTGTAAAAACAAGGCAAAAGCTGAAAAATGAGAAGAAAATACCCAGAAAAATTTGAATGAGGAAAAGGGAGAATAAGGTGAAAAGAATAGCATCGATAAGGTGAAAGTGATGAAAAACGCAGTTTCATAGAGGGCCTTTAGTAACTATTTTTTCCAAAATGCCATACCAAAGCCTATTGCGCCAACATTACAGGGCTAGAAAGTCCTAAAGTGATCCTAGTCCAGTTAGTTAAAGGTTTGAGTCATGAGTATAGGGGCAAGCCTATGGTATTAGTCAACATGCATGAATATCTTTTGTGGGAGTGAGTGTTTTTGCATAGTCCCAAAGCTAAATATGAAATCATCATTGAGTGTCAAAAATAGGACTTCTTTTTATGAGGGAACTTGCATTGCATGGTTAGAATTTGACTTGTTCAGTGATTATGGACTGTTAACATTCCCTTGCTAATCACAGTTGTGTTGCCACTTGCATCAGTTTGCATTAGTTTGCTAAATAGCTATCTGATCTTGTTTTGAAAAAACTGATGTGGGTATCTGATTTTGACTTCCATATGATATATGCCATTGAGTTGAGGTTTATGTGTTATTGTATTATACATAGATTGAGTCGTTTCTTGTGTACAAGCAATAATTTTATGTTGAAGGTGTTGATGTGCTGTCAAAATACAGCACCTTTGATGCCTAAAACTTAGGATTTTGTATGTTCCCAATGTGACATTTATAGGTTTTATGTGTTTTTGTGTTAAGTTCTGCAGGAAAGCAGGTTGGGATGACTTTGGGGCAAAATTACAAAGTTTTCTAGTTTTTGCTAATTAACGAGACCCTCTACGAGTCATAGAGCATTCTATGAGTCATAGAGGCAGTTTTATGATAAATTCAAGTAAAGGATGATATCTAAGGATTAGTTATATGAGTCTAGAGCATTCTTTGAGTATAGATAGGTTATGTGAAGATTTTCAAAGAGGGATAATTTGAAGCAGTTAAAGCCTACGAGTCTGAAATATAAGTCATAAATTTGTTTACGAGTCATAAAGATGGTTCATAGAAGTAAAGTCCAAGATCCCAAAAGCTGATTGTGAGACTCTGATTACAACTCGTAGAAGCCTCTACGAGTCAGAAATAGGTTTGGTTGAACCCGTTGACCAATTTTTCTATTTTATTAAGAATTTAATTGTAATTATTATAAATAGTATTTTTTTTGTAGGTTATTTTTCATTGAGAGCTGTAAGTTGCATTATAATTAGGGTTAGAATACAATACCTAGAGAGAAAATTGAGAGAATACACTTGTGATTAATTTAATTTTCAAATCTTTTGATTCTCAATTCAATTGGGTAAGTATTTAATAATGTTTTCTCAATTCATAATTTTTTCATCTACCCATAGCATGAGTATCTAAATCCAGAACTTGGGGTTGTAGAAACCACGAAGATCAAACCAAATAAACCCAGGCAATTTGCAATTCTTAGAATGGATATTTGCATCTATTAATCAATTCTCTTCATTTGCATAATTTCTAGTGGTGGCCAACACTAGAACTTGCCTAGTGTTACTTTCTCGATCAAGGTAGTAATGAATAAGAAAAGAGATCGATTAACACAATTCAAAGATGTATTCTAATTTAACCAACCTAACTAGACCAAGGGTAGGTTGATTGGGATAATATGCTAGAAATAGATCGATTTTATATCACCCTTCAATTCAAATTAGCAAAAGCAATGTCTCCTTGCATAATATGGATTCCAAACATTCATGATCTGGATGTGAATGAGTCAAATGACTTATCCCTCAGTCTATTAGTGAACCATCTCTCCATGGATTGTGAAAGATGTTCTACTAGAAATATTCTTGTTATTACTTTGACTCATATTCCCTAAAAACTGGATCACGCTCTAATAGGTAATGGTTAGTATTGTGCACTGTGGAGATGGGCCAAGTTGCATAGTGAAATTCACCTCTCACCTTTGACCAAAGGACTTGGTGAACTTAAATTTTTATCCTGCATGTTATACTCTAGTCAAGCATTGGGTTATCCGGTGTTATTGAGTTGGTGAATCATGGGGAACACAATACCCAAGTTGCTGTCTATTATTGATTCACTTTCATTATAGTTAGTGTAGTTTCTTTTCTTATTGATTACTTCAACCCCCCCCCCCTTAGGGTAATTGAGTTGGTTAATTACTTGAATTGCTTGTTTGTGAATTATCATGAGTCTACATATTCCCTATGGGATTTGACCCTAACCAAGGCTATGTTTTATATTTGATAATGATCGGTTTATCCTCTAAAAAGGAGGTGTAACTTGGGTGTGATCAGTAGTGTGTCTTACATAGAAGATGATGGGAAAAGGAAGTTAACCAAAGAAGTCCATAGGTTAGAAAGTTTAGGGATTAAGTTGTAGGAATCTAGTGGTAGTGGTGTGATTGGCCTACATAGGTCCGAATATCCTTTGATTGAGGATGTTAAATCTAAGTAACGCCTTGATCCCACATTATGTGAATTGAAAGCCATAGTAAAATAAGGAAACACAGAAGTTTACTCACAAGGGGGAGATGAAGTACTTTGTTGTCAAGGGAGATTGTGTGTGCCCAATGATGAAGAGTTGAAAAGGGTGACAATGCAAGAGTCTTACAACTTATCTCATTTTATTCATCCCAAATTTTACAAAAATGTATAGAGATTTGAGAGAATTTTATTGGTGAAACAAAATGAAGAGGGATATTCCCATGTTTGTGTTTGAGTGTTCCAACTTCCAACAAGTGAAGCTTGAGCATCAAAGGTCGAGTTTCCTAGCTCAAGAGATTATGTTCCTACTTGAAAGTGGGAAGAAGTCAATACATACTTTCTAGAAGGGTTTCCTAAGAACAAGAAGTACTACAATTCCATATGGGAGATAATGGATCGAATGACAAAGTTGGCTCACTTTTTATTGGTGAAAACAACATTTAGTGCCAAAGATTATGCTCAGTTGTATAAATGAGAATTTGTGAGGTTGCATGGGATTCCATTATCCATCATATTGGGTCGTGGTACCTAACCTCTCTTTTTTGGTGATCTTTCCAATAGGGTCTTAGTACTAAGGTGAAAATGAGTACTGCCTTCCACCCCCAAACAGATGGGCAAGCAGAGAGAATAATTCAAACATTCAAAAATATGTTGAGACTTGTGTGTTGGGGTTTAAAGAGATTTGGCATGAGAATTTGCCTCTCATCGAGTTTTCCTACAATAATAGCTTTCATGCAAGCATACAATTGCACCATTTGAGCTATTGTGTGGTAGGTGGTGTAGATCGTCAAATTGGGTGGTTTCAAATCACTGAGATGGCCTTTGTAGGATTGGACTTAGTCATGGAGTCAACTAAATAGGTGAGACTCATAAGGAAAAAGTTGAAAACTACCCATACCCGCAAAAGTCCTACTCTGATATAAAGAGGAGGGACCTTGAGTTCAACATTGGTGATTAGGTCTATTTGAAGGTGTCCCTTATGAAAGGTGTGATTCGATTTGGCAAAAATAGGAAATTAAGCCCTACGTATGTAGAGCCTTACAAAGTGGTGAGAAGAGCTGGCAAAGTTGCATATGAGTTGAAGTTAACTGTGGAAATGAATTTGATACATCCAATCTTTTATGTGTCAATGTTGAGAAACTTCCTAGGTGATGCTTGCTCTATAGTCCCCTTTGAAGATGTGAACATTGAAGAGAATTAGAGTTAAAGAGGCACCCATTGAAATCTTAGAGTAACAAGTTTAGAAGCTAAGTAACAAGGAAGTTGCATCCATTAAAGGCAAACATGATGAAGCGTTATCCATATCTATTCCGCTCTACTCATGCCTAAGGTTTTAACTTATTCTTTCCCCAAACATCCTAATTTCTTGCATTTCAGTGTTGCATGATGCATATACTTATTTTTATGTTTATGGATTGTTTTAATGCATATTTTATGTATGAACTTTAATAATTTCATAAAAGGATGAATAGATTGCATTTTGCATGCATGTTAGATCGTTAGCTGATGTTTAACTCATTAAAGCCTATGTTTAAGTACATTCGAGGACGAATGTACCAAAGGGGGAGATATTGCAAGGACTCTCAATTTAGGAGCCTAGAAAGTGCAAAAAAGTTAGACCGAAAATGTTCAGGGCTTCTTTCATGAGCTTAGTTCATGGCTAATGGTTCAAACCACAAGCGGTAGTCCAGGCTCATGAATGAGGGGCCTTAGAAAGATGAAATTCAGATAAGTTTAAAATGATCCACGATGATCATCTACAGCTTGTGGAAAGAAACACAGACTACAGATCGAGTCATAGGTGTTAGTTCCAAATATAAAGGAAATTAGGAGCTTCTAGAAGGTATCCCATGACCAACAAAATTTTTCATGGCCTTGTTTACTATTCATGGTTAGCCTTTGTGAATGAGATCCCTAAGAATGGAAATTTTACTAAGTGTAGGTGGAATCTATGGGGCCATCCATAACTCATGGATGAGATTATGGCCCATGGAAAAGGGTTTCATAGTTTGGTCATTGGTAACTAGTTTTTGAAGATTGGAAAAGAAGAACAGGATGACAAGAACAATGACTCATGCTTTGAACCACAACTCATGATCAGGATCTCGCTAGTTGTGTCCGACAATTTTAATGAAGGGCATTTTTTGTCCATTACGTTAATCAAAAGTCTAAAACTACATTGTCTTTATGACCCTTTAAGCCCCTAAACAGACCTTAAAGCACTAGAATTCCCATTCATTTTTCATTTTTCCACTCTCTCAAAATTCTAAGGCAATTATTCTCTCCAAGAACAATGCAAAGAAGGCTAGAGTTTTAAGGGACCTTCTCTGTAACAGCAAGTTCCTTCTTCTTAGGCTACAACTAAGGTGTGTGAGTTAATTTGTGGGTCTCTTTTCACCCACACATTCCTTCTTTAAAAGTTTTTACCTTTAATTTAGGTTCCTTCATTACTACCATGCATGCTAATATTGATTTCATGATGTTTTATGAGGTAATTTACCTTTAGAGTTACCATGTAATGTTTTGCTAAGTATTTTCATGAGTTTTGATTTAATGTTAACTACCCAATGATTAATTCCTTAAGTGATGAAGTGTGGATTGTTAATACATGTTTAAAATAAGCATAATTTCTTCATGTTCATGCATGACTCTCATGATTTATGAATTTCTACTCGATGATTAAGCCCACTAAGTTTAAAGTCAAATCTTGCATGATATATGATAATGAATAGGACACCAAAGAAAGGTTTTAAGTTGATGATTTTCAAAGATATAAGCATGTCATTGATGCCTTAAATGATGTTATAATGGTCCCCAAAGTGCAAGGAAAATTCTCACTTGGTGGTTCCAAAGTTTTGAGCTACTCCTTGAGATTTGCTACTTGTGATTCTAAGTGTTATAATTTGACTATGCATAAGCTTTAAAGAATTATGTGGGATAACTTAGCATTGAATGAGGCAATGAGGTGACATGTGTTAAGGGAACCCTAGTAGTAACTCTCTGTCCTATTAATTGTGTTCCACTATAGGAGGCCTTATAGGTTAGGCTAGTTTATTTACGTAGGTCAATTATGATATATGATGATGCATGCTATCTAATGGAGTTCCATTCGGCAAGTGGACTCCTCGTGCTAATGTAGGGGTTATGTTAGATTTCATGTCGTAGCTCACATGGTCTTATATACTGGTTATGATCCATTTACGCAAAAGTTATGATATTGATGTCTTCCTTCCATCACATGTGTTTCACTTATCCATTATTTTACTTTATATTGAACGCAATTCCTTGTGCATGCTTAAACTCATATGGATGTTTTCTTTGTCATTTCATGCATTAAAGTCCTTAACTTATAAATGATAGCATTATAGTTTCATACTTGCATTGCATCTCACATACTTAGTATTTTCCAAAACACTAACACATATTTTCCTACATGTTGTCACCATATAAGAATCGAGGCTCCTCCCCTTCTAGCTCATGGCTAGTTCTTCCAACGCTTCAAGACTAATTTTGTTATGGTGAGCCCTTAGTTCGGGTGTCCACCTATTTTCCTTTCATGCTATGTATTTTTGTATATGATTTATATTTTGTCCTTTTAAACTTGAGATTTTTACTTTCTATGTACAAATTGGGACTCTTTTCAATTTGAGGGAAACTGACCATTTTTGTCGTTCCTGTTGACTCATGTTCTAGATAGTAGTTTATGGATGCTACTGTGTGTTTTGAAATGCTTATTTTTACTTAAATGATTTTCTATAGTCCCTATCTCATTTATTTCTGCAAATAAATGAGTTTGTGCCTATGAATGCTCAATACACTAAGATGGCCCAGATAAGGTTCATATGGGTATCTCGTTTGCCATGTTATCACTAGGCTCAATGCTTGGGTAGTGATAAATTTGGACAAATTCCTAAACACTTATAGATGTAATTTCATGAAAATTTCCCTCATTTTGGACTTATTTCACAAACCAAATCTCCAAACTTATTCTCTAAACTCCCAATCCCCTCTACCAAATTCTTTTTAAATTTTTAGGGTTTCAAGACCCTTCCATTAAAGTCCAATCTTCAAGGTGATCTCCAAGATTCTCCATGTTTCTCTTACCTTTCTCAAGACCAATAAAGTACATGAGTTTCTTCATCCACAGGTTCTTCCACCCATGGAGTCCAAAACCCTTTTTAACTCAATCCTTTAATTTCAAGACTTTTTTCACAATGGGTACTTTCTATTCTTACTTATATATATGATTCACATTGAAAATTATCATTTAATGATTTGAAATTCATGAACTCCTTTAATTTTGACATTATTAAATGCTTTATGATATTTGAGCTATGTATGCTATATTACTGGGAAATGCTATGAAATTTAATGGTTTATGAGATGCTTTTCATGATGCACTAACTAAGGTTTTATGGTGGGTTGTTTTACTGGTTTTAAGAGATCATCTTCTACCTCATTCATGCATGTTACTCTTGAATTTCTAGTTTTAAGTCCCTATGCATAGACCACCAAGTTTTGGAACTAAAATTATATGATGAATCATCTTTTATATGATGAAAAGTTTTACTACATGTTATGCAAGTCATGAATATTACGAATGATTATGGACTACCAAGTATGTTATGAATCCATGAAAATTCTATGAAAATTATGCAAGATTATGAATCTATTTTATGATGTTATAATTCATCCTCTTGTGAAAGAAAAATGTTCACCTGAAGGGGTTTATGGTTTTAATAAGCTATTCTTATCATGATATTACAATTTACAAGCTTATGCATGTTATGATTATGCTTATGTTTATGTATTATATGGGACTAGACTTAGTACCAAATGGGATTTAAAAAGGGTAACTACCCCCAAAGGTCCTTATGTAAAGTTTTGCTTCCTATAATAGGTGCCATCGTAGGTATATACATTAGCTAGTTGATCCACATATGCCTCCATGTTCATGTAAAACCCATCGGAAAATCATGGCTATAAGGTAAGGATATAGTAATGGGATTATATATATGGTGTAAAGGAAATAATGGGATTATATAATGCGAGCTATCATCAATGCTCAATCCGGTATAAAGGCAATATTGGGATTATATGTAGTAGCTCGCATGGTCTTAGTGTCGTTAAGGTCTCCTCCCACATATTTATATAATATGTTATGAAATTTATGGTTATTCCATATATGTTTTCATTAAGTCATTGATCATTCATTTCTATTGAGCTTATTGCCTTTTCTATGATTATGTATCTTATCTATTATATCATATGATTTACTTGTTGCATCTTGATCATGCCCAAGTTACACATCTCTTTTGGAGGATAAAGTGATCATTGTCAAATATTAAACCTTTAGGGTCAAATCCCACAGAGAATATGGAGACTTTCCAAATCGATTCACCAATAAACAATTCAAGTATTAGCTAAGTCAATTCCCCAAAGGGAAGGTTGAAATGATTGATAAGAAATTAAAATAAACTAACTAAAACAAGAGACAATCAATAATGGAGAGCAACTTGGAAAATTATGTTCCCCATGATTCACCAACTCAATATCTCGGGATACCCAATTCTCGACTAGAGTACAACATGTAGGATGGTAATTTAAGTTCACCAATCCCTTTGGTCAAAGATGAGAGGAGAATTTCACAATGTGACTTGGCTCATCTCCATAGTGTGCAATACTACCATTACATATAGTCCTAGTTAATCTCCCTTTGGTCTAGTTTGGTTGATTAGATGAGAACACATCATCGAATCTTGTTAACCAATATCTTTCCTATTAATTACCACCTAGATCGGTAAGGTAATACTAGGAAAGTTCTAATGTTGGCCACCTATAGAAAACATGCAATACGAAGAGAATTGATTAATACATGTAAATACCCATTCCAAGAACTACAAATTATCCAAGTTTGTTTTATTAGATCTTCATGGTTCCCACAACACCAAGTTGTGGGCTTAGCTACTCATGCTATAAGTAGATAAAGAAATTATGAATAAGAAAACATAATTAATCTCTTACCCAATAGATTAAAGAACAACCAAACCCAATATGCATTGTGAATCACAAGTTTGAAAGACATAATGAATCCATAAGTGTATTTGTCATGACCCGGACCTAGGGCCTAGACGTGACACGGGAAATAGAAAACTCAAAGGGGACCTAAACAAGCCTTTTAACATATCATTACACACTCTTGGTCACGAAAGTAATTAAACAACAACAAGAGAACATAAAATAAGGGTAAAGGGGCTAAGGGAGTCTTTCATATCTTAAAAACAGACAAGAGTCAAGAGAGTCAACCTCAAAGCATCATTACATCACTTGTCCAACAACACCTCACAAGTTAGAATAGATCGAGGGCCAAAATAACTTTTTGAACTCACTCTCATAGTCAAAAGCATACAAGAAAAGAAAAGAGAGTCTTTGCATAACATAAGATTAAAAGATATCTTCCTCAGAGTTGAGGACTCACCAAACTTGCTTGAAGAGATAGTACTAGCCACGGGGAGGGAGCTGATCAAGTAGAGCTCTGGTTCCTACATGGTAACATCATGTAGGCATATAGAAAACGTTATTACGTTTAAATGTACTAAGTATGTAGGATGTAATGCAACAAGAGATAGGCAACATAATCAAAATGCATAATTGTAAGCAAGAGATAGTATATTAGCAACATGGCATGCATGAACAATGCTTGAAGAAAAACATGCTTATATATAACATATTACATATGTAGGAAGAGACCATAATCATAGACCAAGCAACTTAGTACTTGGAATCCAAGCCTTGCCACCCGCTTGGATGGTGGATGAGGTACATACCCCTTATCTTTGGTAGTATAGGATTGCCACCACACGACAAGGTGGATGAGGTACATACCCCTCATCTATGGTAGTACAGGATTGCCACCATCTGACAAGGTGGATGAGGTACATACCCTTCATCTATGGTAGTACGGGATTGCCACCACCCGACAAGGTGGATGAGGTACATACCCCTCATCTATGGTAGTATGGGATTGCCACCACCGACAATGTGGATGAGGTATATACTCCTCATCTATGGTATGATCAACTTGCAATACTATAGATACTTTCCATGATAATAACTCCCATATACATTTCTTTCATCATCATAAAGTCACTTAACTCACATACCATGCATTAGGCCTTCAACAACTCAAGATACCTTAACTAGACATTTTATCAAGTACTTGGTGGGTGTATAATCCTAGTATAAAATCATGCAATTCAAGAGTGAAATCATACTACAAATTTAAAGTAAATCAACCCACCAACACTAGGTAATACCCTCATGCAATATACATTGAAACCCTTCATCATATCTCAAAATAGATCATAGATTCATAGCTCAAAAAATGCTTAAACAGTCACACTTTTATGAAACTCGAACATAGATCATAGTCAAATTCATAATTAATAATACCCACAAGTAAATCAACTTAGAAACATGCAACTTATGTAAAAAAGGAAGGTCAGGCACCATGGGTAAAAGGCCCCAATGGTTGAAACACATACCTCAACTTTGGAGGTTTCTTTGATGAAGATTTGATAGAGAACTTGAAGTTAGAATGAAATCCTTAGATCCGAAATGAGATTGGAACACTTGAATTTTGGGGTGAAATATTTGTCCAAGTGTTAGAGAGGGTTTCGGAGAATGTCTTGCATCATATGAGATTGAAAAATGACTAAGTATAGGTATTTTTACCAATGAGAAGGTTTAGTCCCAATACCAAAAGCCTTAGGCCAAAACTGAAAAAATTGAAATAAAATATACTGCTCCGTGGTGGGTTGAAAAATGACTAAGTATAGGTGTTTTTATGCATCGGAAGGCTTAGGCCCAAGATCCTAAGCCTTAGGCTGAAACTGAAAAAATGGTGATAAAATACACTGCTCCGCGATGGGTCCGCATCACAAAGCCAACACAAACAGCCTTTAGAAGTTAAATTTTTGCGAAAACAAAATTTTGCTATGGTTGCTTTAAAATCGGGCTTAGACCCATTTTACAATCAGTTTTTTTCCTTGATCAATAATATGAAGTCCGATTTTTAATATCATACATGGATTTTATGATATATAAAAATTACGATATAGGCATTTTTGAGGCATATTTTTGGGCACTTTGTGCGGTCGTTTCAGTATTCTCTTCTCCAATATTTAGTCTCCAAGTATAAAACCCTAAAAATATCTCTAACGATGTTCTCTCTTCTATTTTGTTGTACTCCTTACTAAAAATAATTGAATTATACTATTTATAGTACTTATAAACAAGTCCCAGAAAAATTAGAAAAACTAGTCAACGGATCTTACGACACATAGTTACAACTCGTAATTGGGTATATAAGTCGTAATCGGGGTCTCATGTTTAGCTTCTTGAATTTTGGACTTCACTGCTATAGATCTACTTTACGAGTCATAGTATGATCTATGACTCGTATCGCCTTCTCATATAATTCATCATCAGTATCTGGTCCTTCTCTGGAAATCTTCATGAAACTCCTCTATATGACTCATAGAGTGATCTACGACTCATATAGGTGTCATATAGCTAATCTTCAAACTTTCATTTTTCACTTAAAATCCCCACAAAACCCACTCTACGACTCATAGATTGCTCTACGACTCATAGAGGGTCTCGTAAGCCTTCAAAAACCAGAAAACTCTACAATTTTCTCCAAAAGTCATGACAACCTGCTTTCCTTCAAAAACAAACACAAAAACATATAAAAACCACAAATGTCGCATGGAGAACACATAAAATCCAAACTTTGAGGCATCAAATATTTTATATTTTGACAACACATCAACACCCTCAACTTAAAATTGTTGTTTATCCTCAAGCAACAACTCAATCTATATAGATAATAAAACAACACACAGACCTCAACCCAATGGCATACATCATATTCACTTCAAACTAAAGTACCCACACCAACTTTTCAAAACAAGATCACACCTCCATTCAGAAAACCAAAACATGCTAGTGCATATGACAACGTAACTGTGACAAGCAAAGGAATATTAACAGTCCGCAATCACTAAATAAGTCAAATACTAACAATGCAATACTAGTGCCCTCACAGAAAAAAGTCCCATTTTGACACTCAATGATGATTTCAATTTCAGTCTTAAGACTAAGAAAGAACACTCACTCTCACAAAAGATGTTCATGTATGATGACTAATACCATATGTTTGCCCATATACTTATGATTCAAACTTTCAACTAAGTGGACTAGGATCACATTAGGACTTTCTAAGCTTGTTACATAGGCTTAGGGGGATTTGGTATGGCATTTTTGGAAAAACAGTGACTAAAGGCCATCCTTGAACTATGTTTTTTAACACTTTCACTTTACCAACTCTAACATTTCCACCTTATTCTCCCTTTTTCCACATTCCAGCTTTTTGGGGTATTTTATTCTCATTTTTCAGCTTTGCCTTATTTCTACACTTCATTTTGCTTTTAACCTCAATCTAAGGCATCTTTTTCTTTTTCCTTTTTTTGTACCCGGTACATGATTTTCATCTTTTTCTCCTCATTCCCAACTTACCACCTTATTTTTGTGATTTTATCCCTACATCAGTCACCCTCAACTTAGACTTTTAGCCTATGTTGAAGTATGCAATATTTATTCTCCAAACCAGGGCTACTTTTGGTAGCCACCATCAACTTAAGCCTTTTGCCTCAATCAAGGTTCACTATGAACAAGGAAAGACCAGGGCCAAATTCAAGGTTTATCACTAGACAAGGTTAGGCTAATTAGTTGTTTTAGAAAGAATTGGTTCGTGTAAGGCTCAAATATTTGGAGCAAGGGATAAAACATCATTTAGTTGGTTATTTTAGGCTAAAGTGGACTAATTTAAAGAACAAAGGCCTAAGATCCCTTCCTAATCTATTTAATCTACAATCTAACTTAGAGTAACAGAGCAAGTTCTGAATTAGCACAAAAATGCATGAATTTAGCAAAATAAGCTCACACTCACATAGCATTGCAAACATTGTCAACATGCAACTCGCATATCATGCTTTATTTCTCAAATTTTCCTCACTTATCAGAATAACTATTGCCAAATACAAAAATATGCATGGTTGCCATTTAACTAGTAATCAAAAATTTTGGTTGGTACCAATTTTCAAAACAAAACATAAAATATGCTATATGCCATAGGTATTAGGACTATATGCTACAAATATTATCTAAACATCATAAACGTGCCAGTTCAATAGAAATTAAATATCCATGGAAAAAAAGAACATAGGCAAGAAAACCTCGAGATCAAAATTTGGGGTATTTATGGAACTTAAACTACTCAAACTTCACCAAGGCTTATAACTACCCACACCCCATCAAAAACATTATGAATTGTCCTCAATGCACTAAGTCAAGAAAAAATATAATAGTAGAGGTCAAAAAACATACCTCGGTGCCTAAGCGCCTGTCTTGAGCTACATTTTTTCATCTCCCATCTGCAGGGTAGTATGCTCAGCAACCAAACTCTATACAGAACGGCCAATACCCCTCTCCCTGTCATGCTCCTTGGCTAGCCTCATCTCCTCCTCTGGCCTCGATGTCCTCAATGCTAGCCCCAGCTCGTCCTCCTCCTTCTAATCATCCTAGGGGAACTTTGTATGTACCTCCCTCTGAACAGGGTCCTCATCTGTGTAAGAGCACTTCTTAAGGGAAGTTTGTGAAGGCTCCATGGAGGTGAATAGGTCAAATAGCACTTTAGGTGTAGACTCCGATAATATCACAAGCTCTGCAAGTGAAGCTATCATGTCAGCCCTAAGCTTTCAATCTTCTCATGTATGGCTAACAAATCTAAAGGTCAGCCCTCGGGTAACCTCTTCTGCATCCTGTCCACAAAGGCATTGATATGGCCATCCGCCATAGAAACACGCTCATAAATAGCAGATATGGTGGATGCCTTGCAATGCTCTTTTGAGTTCATAGCAATCTGCCGAAACCATGGCCTAAGCTAGTAAATATGTTGAGACAACTAGGCCTCAGTACATGATAGACGCAGTGTCATAGCCTAAACGAAAACCACAGACACATAAACCATTCCGGGTGTAGAAGTTTATGAAGTACCGGCCTCTGGGTGTAGGAGCAGCTATAGTCGAACCCCTCTCAACATCAACTGCCTCGGGCTGCTAAGGTCTCTCATCTGTAGTAGCAGCAATAGGAATAGTGGGGACAGTCATTGAACCGTTAGTAGGTAGCTATGGGTGAACAGCAGTAGTGGTGGTGGTGCTCGCCAGGTTGCCACCAGGTTCTTATCGATCTTTATTAGGCTAGTCTCCAGGGTATGTTGGACATTAACTAACTAATCCAGCTGATGAAGTATCTCCACCTATGAATGTAAACAAAGCTTATAGACCAAAATTGAAAACGGGATGGAGGTGGCTCTTTTGAGTGCTGACTCGTGAATTTGCTTCGCTATGAGTTGGGCTCAATCAATGTCATAGCCATCCAAGATGCTGGCAACCAATACCGCCCATTTTAGTGTTAAAGTATTATCCACCAAAGTAGGCCAGATGCGAGATTGAACAACCACCCACAAAAATTTGGTAAGGAAAGAAAGTGAAGCCTTCATAGTAGGCTCTGTATGTTTGGTGACCCAAGCAGGCTCGGGACCTTGCTCTACAATGTGACTGGCCACCCATCTCAATAACTTAGTCCTCTATATCAGATCCTTTGAAAATAATTAAGTTCTAGCCTGCCTCAATCTACAGTCAAACTCAGCTATCAATTTTGGGCTCAGTATTCAGGACCAAAAAGTACATGGCAGATTGTCTCCTCTAAAATATTGACTCACCGCCCACTCACTCATACCTCTGTCAATCTCAGTTGTGTGAGAGGTCTCTTTCCCTTGGGAAGATCTTGAAGAATAGTGGCCGTATACACTGCATAAAAGTCCCATACCAGAATCAAGGTGTATCGTCCAAGCCTCTCCATCAACCAAGTGAGCCCATATCATGTCATCGTGTCCTTCAGACCTGGGATCGGGTCAATCCTTCATCAATAACTCGAGGCTCCTCATATATCGAAAAGGTGGGTTTTACCACTCTTTGGGATGCATGCCTTCCAGAAATATTGTCTTCATCCCCTCAACACACCACCGGTGAGTACTAGCATCCAGTGCTGAACAAGATGATAGAGCGATCGAGGATTTAGCATCTCCTTTATCCTGGGAGCCCTCCTCTAAACTCTGATCCTCTCTGGACCTAGTCATCTGGGGCATGCTACTCCTCGTCCTCTTACTGCCCTTCCTCGTCAAAATAGGAAGGACTATCATGCTAAGTCTGAGGCTACCCAGCTCTATCTACAGCTCTCATTATAGTCGAGGTGCTATTGGGTTAGGCTGGGTATCATACATCTCCACTGACCCACTTGGCTGAGGTAATTGTTCATCATCAGTAGGCTCGTCTCTGAGTTGCTTCCTCAAAGCCTCAATCTCTGCATGTATGCCTTTAAGGGTCATAATACCTAAAAATTTAAGCATAAGAACCCATAATTATCCCCAACAATCAAGAAATAGAAAACAAAAACTAAATTGACTCAGTTGTAGAAGGGCATTAGAAAATACGGTTATGAGTCATAGTTAGAACTACTAGTCACAAAATGGTCTTGTAAACCAGAGGTCCGAAACAATATTGAACACTAGAAAATTGATCAAGACCTAGGTATGACTCATAACTTGGTTCACGAGTCATAAACTGGTTTTGTAGACATTTCCAGGGAGTAATTTTCAAAAAAAGGAAAGGGACTATGAGACTATCTATGACTCATAGAGTAATCTACGACTCATAGAAGGTCCCGTATAATGAATATTCAGAAAATCAAGTCACTGGAACTTCCCACAAGGGACAATTACAACTCATAGACTCATCTACGATTCGTAAAAGACTCTCGTGAGCAAGAACTTCCAGGTACCTGACTTATCCAAATTCATCACACGTACCCTTAATTTCTTATTCATAATTCATCTACACCAAGAAATTCATGCTTAAAATTCAAACTCATAACCATCATAACATCAATAATTAAGAACAATGAAAACTTTAAGATTGAAACTGAACCAAGGAGCTTACCAAAGATGGTAATGAACTTCAAAGAGAAAGAGAAAGTGAATGGTGCAAAACCCAAGGAGTTGTTGAAATTTCTTGCCGAAAATTGATCACATTAGCTAGAAACTTGAAAATAAATAATGGAAGGGAAGAAATTTAGGGAAATTTTTGGTAAAATAGGGTAAAAGTGAGGTCAAAATATTTTGACCCCCCTTTATACCTTACCAAGTCAATGTTTAAATTTACTAGGGTCTACGAAACCCCAATTATGAGTCATAGCTCGATCTATGACTCATAAATTCTAGTCCTGTAGACCTCTCAACACTTAGAAAAATTCAGAAACACACCTAGATTAAATAAACCTCATTCACGACTCGTAGTTTGATCGATAAGTCATAAAGTTGAATCGTGAGTGGAGTGCACACTTATCATGCTCATTGTAATTCTCTACAAGATGGGATTACGAGTTGTAAAGTGACTAGTCATAGAGATTGCACCAGATGCAATTCTCAGCAAAATTTGTTGGTTTAGTCGTGAACTTGTATACTCTTCATAAAATTCACTTGCACCCTATATGCAACAAAACCCATTGTTAACAGTAATAATCAAAACACACTCAACCAACTACCTAAGAATCCAAAAATTGAAAATGAATCTAAAACTAAGCTAAAACATCTAAAATCCTTGGGTTACCTCCCAATTAACGCATGATATATTATCGTATCACAACTCATACACCTTGAGTACTTACACTTCCTCAATTACCCAAACCTCGCTTTTTAACTCATCAGGATGCTTCATAGATTGACAAATATCAAAAACCACTTCTTCATCATTCACCCTAAATCTTAGTTGATCGGAGTTTATATCCATTAGAGCTCATCTCGTGGCTAGAAATAGCTTTCACAATATAATAGGGACTTTAAGATCAACTTCACAATCAAGAATCATAAAATCCGCAGGTAATATGAATTTGTCCACTTTTACCAACACATCATAAAGTATCCATTTTAGTTTCTTGACTATTCTATTCGCCATTAACAACAGCATCTTAGTTGGAGCAGGGGCACATAAACCAAGCTTTCTGAAAATTGCAAGAGATATTAAATTGATACTAGCACCCAAATTACAAAGTGCTCTTGCAAACTCTATATCTCCTATAGTGCAAGGTATAGTGAAAGCACTTGAATTTTCATGCTTTTAAGCCAATGACTTAGTAGTGATGGCACTACAATGTTGAAGTTCTTTAGAAAGCTCTTGACTCACAGTTCGTTTCTTATTAACCAAGTCTTTCATATATTTTGCATAACTTGGCATTTTCTCTAAAGCTTCAATTAGAGGGATATTTATGGATAGATTCTTAAGCATTGAGAGAGAGTGTATGAACTTGCCTTCCTCTTCCCTCTTCTTGAGTCTTTAAGGGAAAGGGGGAGGAGGCCTTGGGATGGTCTTATACTTCTTTGACTCTTCAACTGCTTCACCTACCCCATCCTTGACACAATCTTCTCCTTTAACAACAAACTTATCTGCAAATGCCTTCTCATAAACATCTTCTACCTCAACTGGCAAAGGAGGATTGATGGTACTCTTTCCACCTCTAGTCGTAACCACCATATATTGCTCTTTATGCTTTGGACTTTGAATTGTGTTGCTAGGCAATGTACATTTTTGATGTTGATTCAACTGAGTAGAAACTTGAGCAAACTATTGTTCAAGCTATTTAATGGCCACAAAATAAGACCCTATCTTTTGATTAATGCTTGAAATTTTAGACTTCATGCCCCTTAGAGTTTTATCTTACTTTTTGGCCTTTTTCAATAAACGATCAAACATCTCTTCAATTCTAGAATTACTTGTACCAACGTCTCGGTTATCTGGTGGCATATATGCACAATTCCTATAATAGCCCAAGCCTAGGGTCTAGACATGACATGGCGAATGGGGAACCCGAAGGAACTCTAAACAAGCCTCTTAGCATATCATTACACATTCTTGCTCGTGGAAGTATTTGAAGAACAACAAGAGATAGTAAATAGGGATAAACGGGGATAAGGAACAACTTTAATACCATAGGAACATGACAATCAAATAGAGTATAGCATTAATACATCATAAGGTTCCAACAATATCTACTACATAGATAGGAGTGGGGGCCACGATAATCTTTGAGCTCACCCTCATAGTCATAAGTTTCCAATATAGAGAAAGTCAATACATAGCATAAAAATCAAGAAAACATATCCTGGGAGTTGAGGACTCACCAACTTGCTTTGAGAGAAATCATACTAGCCACGTGGAGGAGGAGGAGGATCAAGAGGGGCTCCAGTTCCTACATGGTAACATCATGTAAGCATAGAGTATGCGTTAGTACGTTTGAATGTACTAAGTATGTAGGATGCAATGCAACAAGAAATAGGCAATATAGGCAAAATGCAACATCATAAGCAATGGGTATAGCATAGTAGCAATATGACATGCACGAATGATGCTTGAAGTAAAATATGCTTATTTAGAACATATTACATATGTAAAAAGAGACCAATATTACGATAGATTATCACACCCTACCATCCATGGTGATTGAGGTATCAACCCCTCAATTTGTTGATGGATATCACACTCTCCATCATAGTGGTCAAGGTATTAACCCTTCAAAATGGTTAATGGACATCACACCCTCCATCATAGTGGTTAAGGTATTAACCCCTTAACATGGTTAATGGATATCGTACCATCCATCATAGTGGTCAAGGTATCAACCCCTCAACATAGTTAATGGACATCACACCCTCCATCATAGTGGTCAAGGTATCAATTCCTCAACATGGTTAATGGACATCCCACCCTCCATCATAGTGATTGAGGAAAGCACCCGCTCAATAAGGTGTGGTCACTTGCAAAACTACAGGTACTTGTTAATATATCAACATATATATATACTTTACTTTCATTATCATAAAGTCACTTATCTCATATGTCATGCATTAGGCCTTCAACAACTCAAGAAACCTTAATTGGCCATTTTATTAAACACTTGGCGGGTGTGTAATGCTAATATAAAATCATGCAATTCAAGGGTGATATCATACAAGAAAAATCAATGTAAAACCATCCACCAATACTTGGTAATACTCTCAAGAAATGTACATTAAAAACCCTCATCAAATCTTAAATTAGATCGTAGATCCATAGTTCAAAACATGCTTAAACAATCACACTTTAATGAAACCCCAATATAGTTCATATTCAAATTCATAATAAGTAGGACCCATAAGTAATTCAACTTAGAAATATGACATTCATGTAAAAAGGAGGCTTGGGAACAATGGGTAAAAGGACCCAATGTTGGCACCCACATACCTTAGACTTTGAGTTTCTTGAAAATGGATTGTCAAAAACTTGGAGCTTGGACGTGGGTATATGGCGCCGTTGCCATGGAATACTACTAGAGTTTGATTGAATTCACTAGTAATTGTAATTCGAGTGTTAATTTCTTGGTTCCCTTGTATTTGAATTTTGTTTTTGTTTTGTTTATTCCAGGGTATACTAGGTATAGTATGCCCAACATAAAAAGTCAAGGCAATCCCTTAACTTCAATTGATTTAGAGATCTAGCATACATTGAGGAGAATGGCTCAAGCAAATGCTAATATCGCGGTTAATGAAGCTTTGAATTGGAATGTTGATGTTGGTGATAGGGATGTAAACCCACCTCCTTTGGAGAATGTTCCACAGTATAGGGATTTCAATGAAAATGCTTATTGATGGAATCAATATAGATTGAATCCTATGGCTATGGATGTTACTGGGGCTATTGTGTTGCCACCATTACCGGCCGACACAAAGCTTACTATTTTTAGTGGGTTACTCCCAATGCTCCAAAAATGTGGGTAATTTACTTGTCTACCATTAGAGGATCTACACAGCCATTTGCATAATATTACATTTCTGTGCAAGACTGTGATGGGGACACAAAATCTTTCTATGGATGTTATGGGGCTTCATGTCTTCCCATTATCTCTTATAAGCAATGTTACATTATGGCTATCTGAGATCACACAAAGTTTAATCACCAATTGGGTAGATTTGCAGACGGACTTTTTGGAAAGGTACTTCCCGAGGTCGAAGAATCTCAAGTTAAAGGATCAAATCAACAATTTTGAGCAACTTTCAGGTGATTCGATTAGGACTATGTGGGAGAGGTTTACTAAGTATTTGAGAAGCATCCCTGACTCCAAGATTGTAGATGATGCCTTGGTAGAAATCTTTTATCGTGACCTTGATGAGAATAGCCAAGCTTGTGCCGACACTACTATGGGGCAAGAATTGCTGAATGGATGGAATAAGTCATCAAAACTAACTGTGCATGGGGACAATGGGAGAGGGCTTCTATGAGGAGTTCACATGCTGTGAACGTTGGTACAGAGTAAGCTAAAATCAATGAGGAGATTATGCAACAACTTTCTTAACTCCTCACAAGCATGGATGTGACAATTTAAGCCGAATCAAGAAAGAGTAAATATGGTAGTCCACCAACCTCCACATGCACCCATTTACGATGAGCCTTATTATGATGTGGATGCTTTTTTTGTGAATAATCAAGCAGTGAGTTTACGAACTTATGCCCAAGGGTCCAATATGGATTATTAGTGCCAAGGTCAAAGGAACCAAGGTCGAAACTATGCAAGAGATAGAGCTTATTGAGATAACCAAGGTGGTTATTATGAGAGGAATAGGGGACCTAAAACATATTGGGGAAGAAGAGATGGTTTTAGGAATTGTGACAATCCGTAAGTCTATGATCTTATGTACCCATATTTCAACTCTCATTTGGTTAGGTTAGGAATGTGTTAGGGTTGTGGGAGACTTCTAGTACTTAGACAAGTTTAATACTTCCCTACGCGTTGAGTTTTGGGTGTCGGTTCATGCAAGAGTCAACTTTAAATGAGCATAAATTTTACCATACTTGGATAAGTCAAATGAAAGCCCTTTGAGGAAGCTTTCCAAGACACTTGGTTTCACCTCATTCTGAAGTCAGATGAAGGAGTTATGACTATTTTACTGAGACCCTCCCGTGCAGTGATGTCACATGAGCACCTAGACAGGCAGTGAGTTTTGGACGTGGTGTGTGGGATCCCTTCAGATGGAAAAGACCATTTTTAGTCTAAGGCATGGGGTACGACCAGTGGGACAGCCTATGTGGATTGTCACTAGCCATGTGACTAGTCGTGGAGTGTGTGCAAGTGTGGAAGAGTTAGCGTGGGAGGAATTTTGGACAAGTGTGGTGCCATGAGCACCTTGGCGGGCTGTGGCAGGTCAGAAGACTCATCAACTTGGGCGTGGGGTGGCCAAGAAACAATATTTTCTCTACGTATGGTTCAACATACCACTTCACAGACCATGTAACATCACACGGCCCGTGAAGTGGCCCATCAAAGTGATGTTGATGATAACTTTTTCGCAAGTGTTCCAATTCCAATTTTTTTTTCTAAGTCCCATCTCACGGGCACTCCACGCAACCTGTAGAGTGGCACACAACCAGTGAAGCCTTCAGTAGGGCAATACTTTGCCAATTTTTCCTCTATTTCACTAATGACATTTTCGTTAATTTTATTTATTCTAATGATCTTTTTGGACTTCTAATGCTATCCTTACCTCCCCGAAAGACCTATGCCTTATTTCAAAGGATCAAATTTATTACTCTCATCTCAAATACACTCTCAAATTATTTCAAGAGCCTCTATCACAACCCCAATATAAATTCAAGAAAACTCAAGAATAAGTTTTGGATTCCAAGACCCACTTCCAAGCTCCAAATTTTTCACAACCCAATTTCAAGAAACTCAAAGTCTAAGGTATATAGGTTTTGAACCATTAGGTCCTTTCACCCATGGTGCCTAAGTCTCCTTTATACATTAATTTCATATTTTGTAAGCTGAATTACTTATGGGTCCTACTTATTATGAATTTGACGATGTACTATATTGGGGTTTCATTAAAGTATGATTGTTTAAGTGTGTTTTGAGCTACGGATCTATGATCTACTTTAAGATTTGATGGGAGGTTTTAATGTACATTATTTGAGAGGATTACCAAGTGTTAGTGGGTGGTTTTACATTGATTTTTCTTGCATGATTTCACCCTTGAATTGCGTAGTTTTATACTAGCATTACACACAAACCAAGTGTTTGATGAAATGTCCAAGTAAAGTTTCTTGAGTTATTGAAGGCCTAGTGCATGGCATGTGAGATAAGTGACTTCATGATGGGATGAAAGTAAAGTATATATATGTGTTGATTTATTGAAAAGTATATACAGTGTTGGAAGTTGACTACACCTTGTTGAGGGGGTGCTTTGCCTCAACCACTATGATGGAGGGTGTGATGTCCATTAACCATGTTGAGGGGTTGATACCTTGACCACTCTGATGGAGGGTGTGATGTTTATTAACCATGTTGAGGGGCTGATACCTTAACAACTATGATGGAGGGTGTGATGTCCATTAACCATGTTGAGGGGTTGATACCTTGACTACTATGATGGAGGGTGTGATGTCCATTAACCATATTAAGGGGTTGATACCTTGACCACTATGATGGAGGATGTGATGTCTATAAACCAATTAAGGGATTGATACCTCAATCACCATGGATGGTAGGGTGTGACAATCCATCATAATGTTGGTCTCTTCTTACATATGTAATATGTTCTAAATAAGCATGTTTTACTTCAAGAATCATTCGTGCATGTCATATTGCTACTATACTATCCATTGCTTATGATGTTACATTTTGCCTATATTGCCTATCTCTTATTGCATTGCATCTTACATACGTAGTACATTCAAATGTACTAACATATACTCTATGGCTATATGATGTTACCATGTAGGAACCAAAGCCCAATTTGGTCATCCTCCTTCTCCATATGTCTAGTACAATTTCTTTCAAAATAAATTAGTGAGTCCTCAACTCCGAGGATATGTGTCTCTTGATTTTCATGCTATGTATTGACTTTCTCTATGTTAGAAACTTATGACTATGAGGGTGAGCTCAAAGATTATCGTGGCCCCCGCTCTTATCTATGTAGTAGAGGTATTGCTGGAACCTTATGATGTATTAATGCTACACTCTATTAGCTTCTCATGTTTCTATGCTATTAAAGTTGTCCTTTAGCCCCGTTTATCCCTATTTACTATCTCTTGTTATTGTTCAAATGCTTCCGCGACTAAGCATGTGTAATGATATGCTAGGAGGCTTGTTTGGAGTTCCTTCAGGTTCCCCATTCACTGTGTCATGTCTAGGCCCTAGGCTTGGGTCGTAAAAACTTAGTATTAGAGCACTAGGTTGTTAATGGTCCTCGCTATCTAACATAACACATTGATTAGAGTCTTGTTCATGGTTGTGAAGTGCACCATGACTATGAGCAAGAGGCTATGAGACGTTCTAGGAAATGTTTTCCTTCTTCTTACTCTTTGTCATGCTATAGAAGTCAAGGTAAGGTTTTTTCCCTTAACGTTTGTTTTTTGCTGCTAGATCATGCCTAACACTAGCGGAAGAAAATATCGCATGCCCGAGGAATAACCGGCTCATGAAGAGTTCCAGGATACTCTTGCCATACTAGCCTAAGTAGTGAACAACAAAATCAACCAAGGGGCATAAGCCCCTCATGCTCCCACCTCAGTATCTAGGGTAAGAGATTTCATACGGATGAACCCACCAGAGTTCAATGGGTCTAAAGTGGATGAGGACCCTCAAGAATTTGTTGATAAGGTGTACAAAGTGTTATCTATTATGGTGTGAGGTCAGAAGAGAAGGTGGAGTTGGTGGCTTACCAACTCAAGGGGGTAGCCCAAATATGGTATACTCAATGGAAGGAGGAGAAGGGGTACAACGAGGTGATCTTTTGGGAGGAGTTTAAGGCTGCATTTCTCAACTGATTCTTAAGTCTTGAGCTATGAGAAGCCAACATGATGGAATTTATGAATTTGAAGCAAAGGTCAATGCATATGAGGGAATATGCCCTGAAGTTCAACCAACTCTCTAAATATGCTTCTCGATTGGTGGCCGATCTAAGGTCTAGGATAGATAAGTTTGTGATGGGTGTATCTGATTAGTGAATGAAGAAAGTCGTGCGACTATGTTGATAGGTGACATGGACTTGTTCTGGATTATGATGTACACTAAACAATTGGAGGTGGAAAAGATAAGTAAGAGAAAGGGTAAGGAGGCCAAGAGGGCCCATTTCAAAGGTAAGTTCCAAAGTCTCAAATGTGGGGTTGGTGTGGTGCCTTATCCTAAGTGCCCAAGATGTGAGAGATGTCATGATGGCCCATGCTTGAAGGGTACAAATGCTTGTTATGTTTGTAGGGAGATGGGTCATAAGGTAAATAATTTTCCTCGTAAACACAACAAGGGTAAAGGTGGTGATGTTGATCAAGAAGGAGGGGGGGTGCTCCAAGACGTAATCGATTCTATACTCTTCAAAGGGGGCAAGGAAGAGATGAGGTGCCTAATGATGTATCGGTATGTTAAAGGCTTTTCTTGGTTTTGTTGTGCATGCTTTGATGGTTCTGAAGGTCAATATTCCTTTCATTATTCCTTTTTATTGCAAGTAAGTTTTCGCTATGTGAGCCTATTATTGCTAGAAAGGCTTATAAGGGTTATTCCATGTTCTTATTGCGTAGAGTCTTGTCTTGTGAACTTGGCTTGATAGGTTGGAGATCTTAGGGTGGTTTGGCTACATGAATATCATGCTTCCAAAGAGGGCAGAACCCGTAAGGTTGTAAGATGATGGTTATGGATAGGCAATCTATTTAGTCAACTATAACTAGTTAGTTACTTCTGTAAGATTAATATTCATTCGAGTTTTGTCCCCAAATGATGATGAGGGTAGATGGTATCCCTAGGTGTCCTATTGGACTAGGAGTGAGCATTTTGAGTCATGGTGGAGTTGTTTGGTGTATGTATTGACTATGTTTATGGGTTTTGTGAAAAGGGTCTTAAAAGCCTACCTTGTCATGCTTGTAGTGGTCTCTAGTGATGGAGTAATGACTTATTTAGAGGTTGCAGATAATTTACGGGTGATGTTGTGAATTTTGATGAATGTGAGGTTGCTTGCTAATTATGGGAAGTAAGAATCTTTAGGGTGACAAAAAATGGTGGTTGGAGAAGTTCACCGGTTGACTAGGTTGGGAATGATGTTGGGTGAAGTTGAGACTCCCAAGGAGAAGATGGTGACTTTAGGTACTATGCTGGGCTAGATGTGTATAAGGTTGACAATTAAGCCTAAGGTGTGAGGGTCCTTACAGGTAATTAAGGAGAATTGGTAAGGTGGCCTATGAATTAGAGTTGCCTATGGATATGGGTATGGTTCGTCCGATTCTTCATGCATCTAGGTTGAGAAGATGTGTTGGCCACTCAAGTATGATAGACCTCTTTGAGGTTATGAGTGTTATGGAGGATGAGTTGGCTTTAGAGAAAGTCCCGCTGGAGATATTAGATAGATAGGTGGGAAGGTTATTTAATAAGGATGTAGTGCTCATCAAGGTCATTTGGGAGAACCGTCATGTTGAAAGTGCTACATATGGAGCCGAGGCAGACTTGCAAATATGATATCCATCTCTTCTACTCTACTCAAGCCTAAAGTACTAATTTAAGTTCCCCTATGTGTTTTCAAGTCTTAAGTTTCGACCCTTATGTCATTGCATGCATTCGTGTTTATATTGAAAATTTTATGGTGATTTTGATGTTTATGTTGAGATTTTTTTAGAATCATGTTTAAGTACATTTGTTGCATCCACGCTAGGCTAAAATCATCATGATTATTTTCCTTATGTATATTTCTTTGACATTTAAGGATGAATGTTCCCAAGGTCGAGATATTGTGACACCACGTAACTCCATGCTCTTATGTACCCATGTTTCAAATCTCATTTGATCAGGTTGGGAGTGTGTTAGAGTCATGGGAGACTTCTAGTACTTAGATTAGTTCAAGACCTCCCTACAAGATGAGTTTTGGGTGTCGGTTCATGCAAGGGTCAACTTTAAAGAGCATAACTTTTGGCACACTTGGAACTGATGGCCCACAACATGTCAAATGAAAGCCCTTTGACTTAGCTTTCCAACGCATTTGGTTTCACCTTATTCTGAGGTCGGGTGAAGGAGTTATGACCATTTTTGTGAGACCTTCTCGTTCAATGATGTCATATGAGCATTTAGACGGGCAGTGAGGTGTTGGATAGGGCGTGTGGGACCCTTGATCTAAGAAAGGCTATTTTTGGTCTAAGTCATGAGGGCACGACCAGTGGTATGGGCCTTGTTGCTTGCCTCTGACCGTGCGGCTAGTCATGGAGCGTGTGCAAGTGAGGAAGAGTGGGCATGCTTTTGGCCATGGCAGGTCAGACGGCTCATAAACTTGGGCATAGGGTGACCTGGAAACATTATTTTCTCTACGTGTGGTTCAACGGACCACTATAAAGACCGTGTAACATCACATGACCCGTTAAGTGGCCCGTCAAAGCGACGTTGACGATAACTTTATCCCAAGTGTTCCAATTCCATTTTTGTGTCTAAGTCCCATCTCATGGGCACTCCATACAACCCGTGGAGTGCCACATGACCAGTGAAGCCTTCAGTAGGGCAACACTTTTCGGATTTTTCCTCTGTTTCACTAATGGCGTTTTCATAAATTTTATTTATTCTAATGATCATTTTAGACTTCTAATTCTATCCTAACCTCCCCAAAAGACCTAACCCCTATTCCAAAGGATCAAACTCATTACTCTCATCTTAAATACACTCTCAAATTCTCTCAAGAGCCTCCATCAAAACCCTAATACAAATTCAAGAAAACTCAAGAACAAGTTTTGGATTCCAAGACCTTTGATCACGCCCAAGTTACACCTCCCTTTTGGAGGACAAAGTCATCGTTGTCCAATTCCCACAGAGAATATGGAGACTTTCCCAATTGATTCACCAATAAACAATTCAAGTATTAACTAAATCAGTTCCCCAAAAAAGGATGTAATGATTGATAAGAAATTAAACTAAACTAACTAAAACAAGAGACAATAATGGGGAGAAACTTGGGAAATTGCATTCCCCATGATTCACCAACTCAATATTCCCGGATAACCCAATTCTCAACTAGAGTATAGCATGTAAGATGGTAATTTATGTTCACCAAGCCCTTTGGTCAAAGGTGAAAGGTGAATTTCACTATATGACTTGGACCATCTCTATGGTATGCAATACTAACCATTACATATAGTTCCAGATAACCTCCTCTTGGTCTAGTTTGGTTGATTAAATGTGAACACATCATCGAATTCTGTTAACCAATCTCTTTTCCTATTCATTACCACCTGGATGAGGAAGGTAACACTAGGCAAATTTTAATGTTGGTCACCACTAGAAAACATGCAATACGAAGAGAATTGATTAATATATGTAAATACCCATTCTAAGAATTACAATTATCCAAGTTTATTTGATTAGATCTTCATAGTTCCCACAACCCCAAGTTGTGGGTTTAGCTACTCATACCATGGGTAAATAAAGAAACTATGAATTAAGAAAACATAATTATCTCTTATCCAAATAGATTGAAGAACAAGCAAACCTAACATTTATTGAGAATCACAAGGTTGAAAGATACAACGAATCCACAAGTGTATTCTCCTCTAAAATATTTAGTCTCCAAGCATAAAACCCTAAAAATATCTCTAATGATGTTCTCTCTTCTATTCTACTATACTCCTTACTAAAAATAACCTAATTATACTATTTATAGTCTTGACAAACCAGTACCAAAAAATTAGAAAAATTGGTCAGCAGACCCTACGACACACGGTTATGACTCGTAATTGGGTTTACGAATCGTAATCAACGTCTCATGTTTAGCTTATTGAATCTTGGACTTCACTGCTACAGATATACTTTATGAGTCATAGTCTAATCTGTGACTCTTATCGCCTTCACGCAGACTTCATCATCAGTATCTGGTCCTTCTCCGAAAATCTTCAGGAAACCCTTTATATGACTCATAGAGTGATCTATGACTTGTATAGGTGTCTTGTATAACTGAACTTCAGACTTTCATTCTTTATCGGAAATCCCCACAACACCTACTCTATGACTCGTAGAGGGTCTCGTAAGCCTTCAAAAACCAGAAAACTTTACAGGTTTCTCAAAAAGTCATGCTAACCTGCTTTCCTACAAAAACAAACATAAAAACATATAAAAACTACAAATATAGCATTGAGAACATATAAAATCCTATGTTTTAGGCATCAAATATTTTTGTATTTTGACAGCACATTACATCCCACATATTTAGTACATTCAAAGTACTATGCATATTTTTGCCTACATGATTCAACAATATAGGGACCAGATCTCTTTCCCATTCACCTCCTCATGGCTAGTTCGACTAGTAAAGATTTTGCTTGTGGTGAGTCCTCATGTTCGAGGGCGATATCCATTTTCTATCTAGCTTACTTACATTAAGATAATTTTACATTTACTAGTCTACTTTTGGAGGGTAATCCCAGGACATGTCTTGGCCACTGCTCCATCTATGACATAGAGGTATTGTTGGATGATATGTTATGCATATATTATACTATGATCTTGTATCTATGGTAGGTTTTCCTTAGTCCTTATTCCATGTGTGTTGTTGCTTGTGATGTTCTTAGCAAAGTAGTGAAATTCCTAAGCCCTTACTTCCCATAAAGTGTGTCCCATGTCCCTTTTCCTTAGAATTATTTATTAGAATTGAATAGAGGTAATTTTGTTACCCCTTTACCCATAGAGTATGTCCTAAGTCCCTAATCCTTTTAGTACTACTTGATGATGATTGAATTATATTTTCTTTCTAAGGATGTGCTTATGTATGCTATGAGTCTTGTTTAGGGCACCTTTGGGTTCCCCATTCGCCATGTCATGCATAGACCTTAGGCTTAGGTTGTGACAGTCATGGTGATAGAGTTATTTGATGTTTGGGAAATAAACTTGATGGGTTCATTTGTGAGCTCAAATGGGAACAAATATATCTTGGTTGTTGTTGACATTTCTATATGGGTGGAAGCAATTGCACTTCCAAAGAATAAAGGTAAAAGTGTCACAGAATATCTTAAGAACATCTTCTCAATGTTTGGCACTCCTCAGGAAATAATAAGCGATAGAGGTTCCCATTTTTGTAATAGGTTATTTTGTGCTCAACTAGAAAAGTACATTGTCAGACACAATGTTGTGATGCCTTACCATCCCAAACAAGTGACAAGTGGAAGTCTCGAATCATGAGATCAAGCTAATCTTGGCAAAGATCGTGAATGAAAGACTGACTAATTGGTTAAGAAAGCTTGATGATGCATTATGGGTATATCGGACTGCATTCAAGACTTTCATAGGCATGTCTATCAACTTGTGTTTGTGAAGTTTTATCACTTGCCTACATAGCTTAAATACAAAGTGATGTGGGTACTAAGAAAAAGCTAAACTTAGATAGGGGTGATGCATTAGAGTTAAGGATGAACGGACTAAGTGAACTCAATAAGGGAATCCTAATAGCAATCTCATGTCTCATTAACTATGTACCACCATAGGAGCCCTTGCAGGCTAAGGCTAGTGAATCCACAAAAGAATAAGTTAAAAAAAGATGTGAATGCATAAGTTGACAAAGTTCTACCTAGCAAGTAGTCTCCTTGACCAACGTTAGGGGGTTATGTTGGATTTCATATAGTAGCTCACATGGTCTTATATGTCAGTATGGTCTCCTCTCATATATGTATGTGTATGATTATTTTGATATGTCTATGCTACTTCAATCATGCTTTAAAGATACACTGATCATGCATCATCTCTTGAGATTTATCCCCTTTTTATGATTATGCATATTGCCTATTATGATTTTATAGTTTCCCTTGTTATATTGCATTTCACATACTTAGTATATTCAAAGTGCTAACGCATAGTTTTGCCTACATGATCTCACTATGTAAGGACCAGTGCTCCTCCTTCTCCTATACATCGCTAGCTTTTGAATTATTGAATACAAGTGTTGGTGAGTCTAGTTCGGTGACAATATCGTATTTTCTTTCAAGTTTGAATTGTATTAAGACATAGAGATTTTCTTATTGTATTCCTTGCTACTTTTATTTGAGGATGAGCTAGGGATAGGTCTTGGTCCCTACCTGATAACATGCAAAGTAGAGATGGCACCAACATGAGTGGCATGTACCCTCCAGACCATTCACAAGGAATAGAGCAAAAGATCTCCAAGACCTACAAGCAATGTTCATGAAAAAGGAAGCATTAGAGGAGCGTAAGGGTCACCAAAGAAAGGCTTACAATGTGTGGAAGGTCTATCAAGGTAAGAAGAAGGGAAAAAAGAGGATATGTGTGTAAATGGCTACTACATGAATTCAAGGATTTGAAAAGAAGGCAACCAAACAACGCCCTTACTTATTAAGGGTAAAATTGTAAAGAAAATATCTTCTTTTATTTACTTAGTATGACTAGTCTTATTTTATCATTTGGAAGACTTAGACTATGTTGAATATTGAATTCTCAAATTGTAGTATCTTCTTAGTAAGTAATTAGTGAGTAATTAGGATGAACTCTTTGAATTGTTAATTGACTTGTTTGCTTGATTAGTTGAAGTGTTACCCATTTGTGGTTCTTGGTTTCCTTCAATTCTCTTTCTAGGATTTTATTTGAGTTATTGAAATCAATTGAGAGGTGAAGATTTTAGTTCCTTGTTACCCATAATTCCAATAGTTTGAATTTAACCCACATATCCTTCTATCTTTGTTCCCTTTTCCCTTTCTTTCTTATTTGATCTTTATCATTTGGTATCAAGAGCGTAGGTTTAGATTTGTTTTCACAAATCTAGGTCTTGAAATTTTGATACACTTAAAAATCTTAAAAAACCAAAATTATTTTTATTAGATTTGTTATTTTTGACACTAGATTCTTGTTCACTAGTGTTTTTTTAGCCTAAATCTCAAATTTCATTCAATTTAGAGTTGTGCAAGTGAAGTTACCATTGAAGCGTTTAGAGCATTCAAACTTTTCAAATCTTGAAAGTGGGTTCTTTTGATTGAGAAGAAATTGAAGGTTAATGATCATTGGAGTTTGTTCTCTATATAAAGGGGAAGCTAATCCTCAATTTTGAGCCAATTTTGAGTTGATTTGAAGGTGTTGGAATTTAGTGTGTGTTCTTGAAGATCTTCAAGTGTTCTTGAAGTAGAAGAAGAAGACCAAAGGTATATTTAATCTATTTTTTTCAAGTCAAAGTTGATCAAATGTGTTTGTTGGCCCTTAGTGGAAATTTGAAAAAAAAATTAATTAAAAAAAAATAATTTCCACGTTAGCGTCAAATTAGCGCCAGCCAATGCCACATCAGCCTGATCCATAAGTCAGCACATGGGCTCATTCCAAATGTGCCATGTGGCATGTGTTGGTCAATTTCAGAGACCAAATCTGCAGATTCTTTTACACCCCAAAAGTTTTTCAAGTATGGAAGATTTTTTGGGAATAAAATTTTTTATAAGTGTCCAAATGACGTGATTCTTTTTTAAAATTTTTTGTACTTCGATTCTTCAACTATTTAGCAAGTAATTAACATATTTAACTACTTGTTAACTAGTTTTAATCATCAAATCAAACCTCTTTCAAATCATGAATACCTTAAGGCTTCAAAAAATTTTCTAAGTCAATTCTTCTTCTTTGTCACTCATTTTTCTTTCATTCCTCAACTATTTAACAACTAATTAACATCTTTAATTACTTGTTAACTAGTTTCTAAACACTAAATCATTTGTTTGATTCTTCAAATTAGGTAATAACAAGTAATTTCTTCTACTTTTGTTACTTAGTCTGATATTTCTTGTGCCTCTTTCTTCTAGTTTTCTTATTTTTTTTCATGTTCCTAAGCTTTGTTTGAGTCGTCCTTCTTTCAAGAGTCATAAGAATCCACTCCACCAAGAAGGATAGGTGACCTTGAATTGATTGAGCAGAGCTAGTTCACTATCAATTTTGAGGCAACTCCATAGAAGGTGCATTGAAAGTTACATACGAGTGGCGTACGACTTTTGCTACTCATCTTGTTTGTTGATTATTGTAGGTGTCATATCTAATACAAGTCCAATTGGGTAAGGTTCGGAGAAAATCATGAAAACTCTTGCTTACATCTCCAAGCAAATAGCTGAAATGAATGAAATGATGGGAGGTATGGAGGAAAGGTTGTTACGGGTGGAGAATGAGAATTGAGGGAAAGCAATTCAACTTAAAAATGAGGAGATAAGGAGGGCATCAATGCATTCCACTACCATTACTCCGGACAAGCCCATAATCTATGTTATCCTCCACAAAGCCAAATCCGAAGCTACCAAAACCCCAGTTTCCAAATGAACAACAATCCAAACCATCCAAGACATGTCACACCACACCCTAACCATAAACATATCACCCTCCACTTGAGAATCTTCCTTTTGTGGTGAACCAAATCCGTTACCAAACTCCATTTCGAAATGCATCCAATGCATCTTCTAATGCATGTCACCCATTACCTCTACCAAATGCACCACAAATTCCCTATCAAGATTACCAATACCAAATTCCTCTCTATGATGAAATGTATGGAGAGCTCAACAATGATGAGTTTTGGGAACATGGGGGTAGGGATACCTATGGAGTACAAAGGGAATGCATGGGGGTAGGGATACCTATAAAAATAATTCTAAATAGAGTGTATTAGTAATATTTGCATTAGTAATATTTCATATTAATTATGCTTGCATTAATTATGATGAGATGTCTCTTATGCATTATTTTGTTTGGTATATTAAAAAACACATATGTTGTATAATTTTTTTTAAATAATTTATTTAAAAAATACCCTCCAAATATGGTGGAAAACATGTAAAAAAGATTTTGAGGGACAATTGGGTCTTTAACCATGATAATGCATGCATTAAAACCCCCTTGCATTACTAATACCTAGAAATTGATGGTATTAATAATGCACTCCTTAAATACACAATAGAGTGTGTAATTAAAGCATTCATTAAGAAGTCGTTACTAAGAAAACTAACGCATGCATTATGTTTATGTATTATTAGTACCCTATTTGGTACTCTTTTATAACCTATGTATACCTAACCCCTTGTTTGGACGGTTGTTACCCGTTGTATTATATTGTATTATATTATTTGTTTAAATTCAATGTTTATTTTTATTTTTATTTAAATTTTATTTTATCATATCGTTTAAATCAATCGTTAGAGAACAACGAAAAGTTACATCATTACTTTTATATATTCGTCTGAATTTTTATTTTATTATTATTTAATAATTCTTTTTGTTTAATTCTTTTATATATTCTATTGCACAAAATGAATGTTTTGGTTGTTATTTAACTATGGGATAAATTATAGGATACCAATAAAACTTAAATAACGATCAAAATAAATACTTTGTTTAGACTAACAATACAATACAAGGGGTAACAACCATCTAAACTAGGCTTAATGGTCGTTTAGTGTGATGTATAAAAATAATGTTAAATAGAGTGTATTAGTAATGCTTGCATTAGTAATGTTTTATGTTAATTATGCTTGCATTAATTATGATGAGATATCTCTTATGCATTATTTAGTTTGGTATATTAAAAAACCATACGTTGCATAATTTTTAAAAAAATAATTTGATTAGAAAAATACCCTCCAAGTATGATGGAAAACATATAAAAAAAGATTTTGAGGGCCAATTGGGTCTTTAACCATGATAATGCATGCATTGACCCCGTTGTATTACTAATACCTAAAAATTGATGGTATTAATAATACACTTCTTAATACACAATAGAGTGTGTAACTAATGTATTCATTAAGAGGTCGTTTAGTAAAGTATATTAAGAAAAGTAATGTATGTATTATGTTTGTGTATTATTAGTACCCTATTTGGTATTCTTTTTCAACCTATGTATACATAACCCCTTGTTTGGACGACTGTTACCCGTTGTATTATATTGTATTATATTATTAGTTTAAATCCAATATTTTTTAATTATTATTTAAATTTTATTGTATCATATCATTTAAATCAATCGTTAGATAACAACGAAAAGTTACATCATTACTTTTATATATTCTTCTTAATTTTTATTTTATTATTATTTAATAATTCTTTTTTTATTTTTTTACTGGGGGTAGGGGAAGAAAAATTGGGGAGGGAATTACAATGTGGGGAATGAATCCTCACCAACAAGGTGGGAGATTAGGTTGACAACTGACTGAACTACTAAGATTCCCCTATTATTATTTAATAATTTTATTTTATCATTTATCTTTTCGTTGTATCTACCACATAAGCTATAATATCTTGTAAGTTTATCATTCAAATTATGGATATATGACATTATGTAACGATTGAGAATAATACAATCTATCCAAATATTGTATTCATTGAAATAATATAATACGATACAATAAACTACAATATAATACACACAATACAATATATACATTATAGAACAATACATAATAGCCATCCAAACAAAGTCTAATGCTTGCATTCGTTAAACACTCTATTGTGTAAAGAAGTGTATTACCAATATCATAGATTTCTAGATATTAGTAATGCAATGATGTTAATGCATGTATTAGCATAATTAAACACTCAATTGTCTCTCAAAAAATATTCTTTTTATTTGTACATCATTTTCACCACAAATATGGAGGGTATATTTATAAATAAGTATTTTTATCCAATGCATGCTACTTCTAATGCATCGAATCAAAATATACATTAATATATATATAATATACAAACATAAATAATACAAATATTATTAATATATTATACCAAATGACCTCTAATACCAAACAAGACACTATTACTATACTTAGGAGTTGTTTGGTAGGAGGGATTACGGAAAATAATCCAGGGATTAGGGGAATTGTATTAGTTAATACTATGTTTGGTACAAATTGGACTCATGTATTAACTAATCTATGTTTTAGTTAATACCTCATACATGGTATGAACTAATACCTCCCATTTGGTGGTATTAGCTAATACCTTGGATTTAATACCAGGATAGTATATATAAAGACAAAAATATCACTCAAACTCTTTTACACTTTTTCTTATTTTTATGATTTTATATTTTATATTTGTAGTTTTGTACTGGTAAATTTATTAAAATAAATTATTTTACAAAATTTATTTATTTGCGGGTTCATATTTTCATAATATAAAAATATGTAACTTTACCATATCAAATTTTTAAATTTTATTTATTTGTGATTTCATATTTACATAATAGACAAAAAGTATTTGTCATGACAATTTTTCTTATAATTAATTCGTTGAGTGATTTTATTGATACAAAACAAAATCCAATGATGTTAAATATAATTTCAAAGTTGAGTGACCTTAAAATATAAACACTATATTAAAATTACAACTTTCAAATTTTTATGTGTAAATATAAATTCCCTATTTTATAATTGTTTATCATCTTTTTTATTTTAATAATAAATGATCTGTCTCTATTAAATTAAAGATTGACATAGGATAAAAAAGTAATCTTGAAATTACGAATCATTACCTAACTAATTCTCGCATTACTATAGTTGTGCATTATTCATTCTTTATGGACATTAATTTTGGAGGCGTGCAACCGCAGAGGAGATTTAACATAACAGGCAAAAGAAGTAGTTAAATTTTGTTATGAAAGCCGATCACGTGCAGCGTAAACCCTAATTGAAAGACTTATCTCAAGTTCAAAGATGTACGGTTCCACCGAGGAAGCAGAGCGAACAGCTTTCAGGAAGGCCGAAAAGAAATACAAGCTGTATTACGAGAATGGTACCCGAAAGTAAGCTGTTAAAGTTCAATGTTTTTTATCTTAACTAATGGGACACTAATTTGTATGTTGTTCTATTCAGGAAAAAGCAACCGAAACCAGTTGATTTGTCGGAGGTTATTGATTTTAAGTCTATTTCAGATTCTTATCGTCGAAATGGTAAACTTCCTTCACACATTTCAGCAATTCAATGTGATCTTGATACTCCTGTATTCTCCTTGGAAAGTCATCCAGGTATGCCTTATCCTCTTATTGCATAATTTGCAATGCTTATAGCTGGCTGCAACTTTGTTGTGTTCAGATGCCATTATTTCTCCATATTTTAGCATGATTGTTACAGGGTTCTATTTCATTCCCGGAGCATTACCTATTGAGGAGCAACGCCGATGGATAAAGGAGAGTTTAACAAGCTTTCCTCAACCTCCTAACAGGACCAACCACCATGCAATGTATGGGCCTCTAATTGACTTATTTGCTGCTGCCAAGGATGATAAAGTTTTAATTCTAAAAGACCACTACTATCGAACCAATAATTCTGAGGTGGAAATTATCCAGAACGACATAAAATGGAATTTTTTTGAACAATCAGGTGCATTGCCCAAAGGAGATACATGCAAATCAGTGCCAGCCTCTGTTTTGCTTCGTAAGTTACGGTGGAGCACCCTTGGATTGCAGTTTGACTGGTCGAAGGTCTTGCTGATTTTCTCCTCATAAACTGCAGTATATTGTTCAAAGGTTCTTTTAGATAGCTTGTTGCCCATTTGCATACATGTGAGGATATTCAATATTTCTCATTTGTGCATTGTAACACGTTTTTTAAAGTAGTCATAGGACTGGGACTTATTTTATATGTGAACCAAACAAGTTTTGTAGACTTCTAATACCATCATGTGGTTTTTATTGTGGTACCGTTTGTTTCTTCACTTGATGTTGATACCAGTGAAAGAGGTATTGTACATTCCTTCCTTCTCAACTTGTTTCATGACCTTATCTATGACCACAAATTTTATTGTTATTTTAGCTAAGGACTGATGATATATTGTCTTTGAATAATTTATTCATTGTGCACTAACATTAGTTTCTGGTGTCTACACCTGCTGATGAGACTTTTTAGCAATTATGCACTCATCATTCCTTCCTTCCTCCATACAGTATATTTTGTTCTCTGTTCATGTGTTTGATTTTATTTAATCTTGGACTTGTTTTCGTACTTCTTTATTTTCTTGATTAGTATCTGTTCTGATTTTTTTTCCTGGCATTTATTCAGCGGAGCTATAATATTTCTCTGCCTCACAACAAGATACCTGATGCACTTTTCCAGCTGGCTGAAAGAATGGCAGCACCTGCCCTGCCATTAGGTGAAGTGTTCCAGGCAGAAGCAGCAATTGTCAATTACTTTGGTCTAGGTACCTGTTCTAAAATATTTGACTTGAATCTATACCTATATTAGGTATATATAGAAAGGAGCCATTACAGCTGACTTCTTATTTGCTAAGTGTAATTTCCTCTACTCCTTTAAGGTGACACGCTTGGTGGCCACCTTGATGACATGGAGAAGGATTGGAGTAAACCTATAGTTAGCATGAGGTATATGCTGATTTTTTACACCTCTTTCTGCTTGAATCAAGTTCAAACTATGATCTGTAGGAAACAGGCCTGACAAGTGTTTTTTCCCTCTCTAGTTTGGGCTGTAAAGGCATTTTCCTTATTGGGGGAAAGTCTAGGGAGGTTCCACCTCTTGCAATGTTTGTTCGGAGTGGTGATGTTATTCTTATGGCAGGACAAGCAAGGGAATGCTTCCACGGTTAGTTGACTACTTGTGTTTTAGTTCTCTGTTTGTTGTATGCTAGCAGTAGGTGATGATTATCATAGGAATTTTGGGCATCTACATGTAGTTGATAGAAATTTGTAGGTCATAAAACTTTTGGAATCGTTCTTGGTCTACTGGTAGAGATATTTTACATTAGTCAGCTGATTTCACTTGGGAATAAATCATCTTGTTCCCATTTTTTGATGATCTAGGATGGTCACACATGAACTACTTTACGAACTAGCTTATGCTGAAGTTTAGCATTATTAGTTACCAAGTTATTAAATTAAGAAAATAGAAAGTTAAGAGTATTTTTTTTCACTTTCAAGTTCAGATAAAGAAAGCTCAAATACTTAGTGATCTTATGCCTTTCTGAGACTAGGCTCAGAGCATGTTTTGATGATAAATGGGTATTTGGGTGGCTATTGGTTTGATTGTCACTGATTGAAGTTGTAGGAAGTCAGAAAAGAAATTTTTATAAAGTAAGTTCCACTAAACCCCTTTTACTTGAGTTTGGGAAAAAAATACTTCCACCTTTTAAGTGAGAAGATAAACCCTCGTGATCTTAAATTTAGCAGTCAGGATGAATTGACAAAACTTATTTTTAAAGGTCATAAATGACCCTTATTTAGTAGGATTCTAACATGCATTTTTACAATTGATTTAATGACTTACCTAGTGAAGCCCCACTAAGTGGATCGGGGAGGGCAGAGTGTACGCAGACCTTACTACTGCCTCGTGGAGGTAGAAAGACAATTTTTTAAAGAGCCTCATCACAAGTACATCAAACTCAAGTAAAAAATAAAGGAGAAAACAATGAAGAAAGCACAGTAATTAATCAGAAAAGCAATATAAAGTCTAGAAGAAAGAACAATAACAACAAAATAGTGTGACAATCGTAACACAGTAAACAACATATGCCTGGTACTACAAGGGTACGATTAGTACTACGACATGCACTAACAAGCCTAAACCTTGGCAAGGTAAGACAACACTCTACCTTACTATCCTTCTATTCTAACACACGACCTCCCCTCCTTTTTTAGAGTTATGTTTTCGATAATATGGTGTGCTATGTCTTGTCTAATCACCTCTCTCCAATACTTTTTTGGCCTACTTCTGCCACTCTGCGTCCCCCAACGTCTAGCCTTCCACACCCCCTCATTGTGTGTCTCTGCTCCTTCTCTTTTATGTCCAAATAATCTTAGTCTCAGTTCCCTCATTTTGTTCACCATAGAGGCTACTCCCACCTTTTCTTGACTAACCTCGTTCCTAATCTTTTTGCGTTTAGTATGCCCACGCATCCATCTCAGCATTCTCATCTTTACAACATGCATCTTCTTAATATGTGAGTTCTTGATTGGCGAACACTTCACCCCATACAACAAGGGCAATCTAACCACCACTATGTAGAACTTACCTTTGAGTTTGGTGGGTACCTTCTTATCGCACAAAAGACCCCAAATTCAAACCTCCATTTTATCTATGTCGCCCTAATGCAATGTGTGACATTGTCGACAATGTCCCTATTATCTTGGATAATGGATCCAAGATATTTAAATTCTCTCTTAGGTATAGACTGCGTGGCAAGCCTCACTTCCAGGTCTAGTTCATACAATGCAATAATGAATTTGCACTCCGTATGTTCCATCTTCTTGGTCCTACTTAAACTTGTTGGACTTCAGAGTTTGTCTCCAAATCTCTAACCTAACTCTATCCCATGTCTTATCAATCATTACTATGTTGTCCATAACCTAACTCATATAAATTGAGACAAAGGGAGTATTATTTTATGCAGCGATCAGTTACATGTATTAATTATTCCACTTTCTATCACGAATAAATAACATATAGATTCCTTCATAACTTATACATGCATTAGTTATGCGAATTTCTAAATTGTCAACCAAATGTCGTATTAATTTTATACATGGATAACTCAGTTCCTGTCTACCTACTAAATGTCTTATAAGTTATATGAAATTTTACATGGATAACTTAGTGACCCCTAAGGATGTATGGGTATGAAGGAGAATATTTTCCATGGAAACGTTCTCACAGAAAATATTTTTTTGAAACTCTAGTGTTTGGTAAACAAGCAAAAAAATGTTATTTCAAGAGCATTTATATGTACTAGCAAAAAATTATAGGGGTGGGATGGTCAAGGGTTAGGGTTGGGGGCGTTGGGTGAGTGGGAGTTCACAAGAAACATAGAATGCCACTTATAAAACTTGTTACCCTACTTCCATTAAGGAAGTTATTTTTCTCATTTTTAAGGAACTTATTTTCCTATAGGAAATATTTTCAAAATATTTGTCCAACCAAACATGGAAAAATAAGAAAACATTTTCCACAATATGTTTCCTCCATACCAAACATACCCTAAGCCTTAACTTCATGGCATTTACTTAATTGTTTTCGGATCCAAAGCTAAGAACACTCAAACATCACTGGATCCTGTGAAAACGAAGATCATCGGAGATCCACTGCTCCATATGACTTTCTTTGTCTACCTTTTTTTTTCTGTTGAGAAAACCGTCAGAGGCATATGACTTCCTTTGCTTATTTTATGATCCTCGTCTCATTCTTTTACTTACATACATGAATATATTTGAATGTTAATAATCGAACTAAATCATGACGCATGTCCTTGACCTAATACAAATTCAACGATTCTGTTTTTTCAGCAAACAGACATTATGTATAAATACTAACGAGAGATCATCCAATAAATGGTTCTATCAATATCCTAGATGAGAAATTTAGCTACTCATAATTTTACTCTAAAATACAATACTAAAATTCATAACCAACAAGAAATAATGGAAGAAACCGGTTGCCCTTGCTTCTGGTGTTGTTCTTTGCCTTCCAAAATGATGTCCCCTCAAAAGACGTTTCTGGGGGTTTACATATGGCCTAGGGTGTGTAAGAGGCCAATCATGCCAATAAAAACTCTGTCATGCTAATCAGAACTCTGGTATGAAAAAACTGAGATGCTCGTCGAGGGACCTTGCAGTGTGAGGAGGGTTGATGAGCTCCTCCTCACCAAATTCACTGGTCTGAGCTGATGGGACTTGTAACACCTGTTGATTCAGTGCTTTGAAATTGGCCAACTTTCCTAGCTCGTCTTCCAAGGCCCCGTGACATGAGCAGGTGGGGCGTCCGCAACCTTCTTCAGTTTTTAGTTTTCTTGACTCCGCTTTCATCCAAAAGCTTCCTACACATAAAATACGTAATGAGCTCAAAACCCCCTAATAAAAATGTAATCCACCCAAATATGTACAAGATATGAGGTGATGGTTAATGTACTATAATTATGAACTTTGAGCCAAATATCAATATGTAAAACACTTCATTCCATTTTCTATTTTGGGTGACTACTCGAAAAATGGGGCTAAACGATTTTGGTACATTTGCAATTTTGGGTAATTACTTAAATCAGGGGTTAAAATGTGTTCTTTATGTTTCCTGATAGGCAGACCATGTAAAAATCCCAATACCATTTAAAAGTAAAGTTAAATTAACGAAATATGTATTGATAAACAGGCCCTTAGTTGATTTTTTTTTTAAAAGAAAAAGTTGGGGGTAGGTAGGTAGGGGAGGGGAAAACGAGGGAAGGGATTATAAGGAGGGAATCAAATCTTCACCAACAAAGTGAAAGTTCATGTAGCCAATCAACTATTTTGGTTTCCTTAAATTGACAGATGATGTGGTAAACATAAAAATAACAGTGCCAGTGTAATTTTTTGATTTTCGACAGAAAGCTCTTAAACAAGGTCAAAAGAATTTATAAAAATGACTGTTTAAGAATATGTTGGAAGTGCTAAAGATTTTTTCGAAAATGTAACACTGCATAACCCTACTGTCGGGAAATTAAAATATTTTTTTAGCACATTGAGCTTTCTATGGCGCGTTTGTCGAAAAGGTAAAATTATGTTTTAGATATTTTAATATTTTAATGGCTCACCATTGGAAACGAAAAAATAAATAAATTTTAATATAAAGATAGCAAGTTCATCGAATATCTTTCAGTACAGAAGGTCATCGGTAAGTGTTAAATCATCAGGTTTTTCATACGCCGAAGTAATTGAGAAATGCTGTTGAAAAGTATCAACATCTTATTTCCATTGAAGATTCATTTCTACTAGCTGGTCTCTATCTCTGTATTATTGATGACCTCTGTCAAAACTTCTGAAAATCCTAGGAGTGTGCTTTTCGAGTTTAACAAGGGGGTGAAATGTCTTAAGTTAATGATATAAGATTATTCTATTGGATGTTGCAAGAAGGCACTATAATTGCTTGCTGGAAGTTCGCAATGCTCAGTGTTGCTTAAAATTATCATCTTGTTTAAAACAACGGGGTGATTTTCAATTTTCCAGGGGATTATTGCTTCATGAGCTTTAAAAAAGTGTGCTCCAAAAAATGACGTGCAAAGTGATTCAATAGAGAACTGGTTGGTTCATTGAATCTTTTCGCTTTAAAAACTTTGTCAGGGTTGTATGCTTTGACCGTGATGAGAAGCCATATTGTTTAGGTTCGTCTGGAGGTGCACTGGAAATGAGAAAACATTTTCCAGAACCCTTTATAGTTTTTTGAAATGCACTAAGTTGGCGTTGTGCCTTGCAGGTGTCCCTAGGATCTTCACTGATAAAGAACATGCTGAGATATCCTCCCTTGAATTGCTGTTTTCTGATGAAGAGGATTCTGCTTTCTTAGAGTACATTAAGACTTCTAGAATCAATATCAATATTAGACAAGTATTCTAGACTGAGTTTTCTCTTGAAAGCTTTGTAGAGAAGTAATGCGAAGTAACATTATTTTGCATTAACATGAAAAAATGTTTTCCTCCATGTCAATTAACAGCCAAAATTTTTGCAAAGAATTCTCTCATATTCAACATGGTCCTGTCCTGTGAGTGGGACAACTTGGATGCGATCACTAAAATTGTTTGGTGGTATTCATTTTTACCAAAATATTCAGTTTCTAGTCCTAAAGCTTAAACACAAGGGTGGTTTCAATTTTCAGCTTTTTCTTCAAAGCGAGCTAAAGTGCTGTTATATTGAATTTTAGAGACCACCCTTACACAGCCACACTCATCATCCAAATTTTCAGTCTACTAGATTTCCTTCTGCTCTTAACGGCTAACCCGTTCAATTTCTGACCGTAACATGTAAGGTGAGGGTAGAAAATGTAGTGCCTAAATGAGAGAGGGATATTCAAATTTTTGCACCCATATCCAGTGAATTACCTTATAAAACTTGCTCCCTAGGTTCAACTTATATGGTTTAGTTTGATAGTGTACACAGTTGAAGAAATAAAAATTTAATAATATAATAAGATTATTATAACAATCACATGGATGGTTTGCCCAATTTTCATCTTTGAACAAAAATTTATACTTATAACAAACGGTGCATAACCTAAAACTATGTGCACTAAAATCATCTACTACGGACACATAGACAAATATACAATCTATTAAATCTTTTATTTAAATTGAATAAACATTTATACTATAATAGATAAACATGGCCAATAGTATATATCCTAACAAGAGCAACATCCCTTCATGAGTTGTATTATAATAGCCAAATATGTGCAGAGAAGTGATGAAACATTGATCAGGAATTGCCGACACCAGTCAGCTCTCCGAAGGCTCGACTCGGAGAGTCCCACCTAATTCTGTCGGAACAAGGGGGATTAAGGAATGTAATACATCCGTTATGAGGGGACGGTAGCTTGCCTCTGGCTGAACACACAACACAGCAACTGCAGCAACCTACACATTACCACAACACAGGCCGACCTTCAGTCTCAATTTCAGAGCTATGAGGTAGTTGAAAATAAGTACTAAACTGTCAGCCAGTGCAAACAAAAGTTGGATTGTACATGAAATCCAAAATATTTGATGAATCTGGATGTCATTAGACTTGGGAGAAAACCTGATACAAATGCTTTAAATCCATTGTATTTTGTATCACAGGATCCACAATATTTGGAAGCTTTGATCTATCTGTGAGCTGAGGCATGGCCTACAATTCCAAGTTATGAGTATTGAAGTTCAATTTTCAATAGAGAAGTTAAAATATTAATAAATGAATTGGATGTCAGAGCATTACTTACCCATGTGACTATAGACTGGCATTGAGTTGATGCCAGCTTTTCTACGGGCCTTCTTCCCAATAAGAGCTCCAAAAGTACAACTCCAAAAGCATAAACATCACTTTTATCAGTTAATTTTCCTGTAAAAAAGAAATTGCCAACTCTTTTCACATTTCAGAGACAAGAAAAACCACCATTACGTAAAGTACTCATTATTTGTAGTGAAATACAGATACTCTTTAATTTGGTTGGAAAAAGTAAATAATTCTTTTGATTATTGGCCCCTTATTTGTAAATTGGTTATAATTATAGCTTTTTGCTTTAACAAATGATCAATCACTTCAAGAAAATGGTGTTTTCAACTTTCCGTTGAGAAGTCATTGTAATGTCTATATAAAAAGGAAATAAGATTTCTACAGTAAGTAAAAGGTGAGAGATTTAATAATGCATACCATCTAACATGTATTCAGGAGCTACATAGCCTAAAGTTCCAGAAAGCTTGATATTGTTTTTGTTTTGAGCCCCACCCAACACAGCAAGGCCAAAATCTGACAGCTAAAATTAAACACAACCTTAAGAGGGGAAAGTCACTGCATGGAAATTTCAATCAAGTTTTACCTTTGCATTGAAGTTTGAATCTAGAAGAATATTAGATGATTTCAGATCTCTATGGATCACTGGGGGATGGCAGTGCTCATGTAAATATTCTAGTCCTCTGTCGGTAACAAATTAATTTGTTAATATCAAATGTCAATCATTCAAATTAAATAAGCATATGGTCTGGTCTGGTCTACCTTGCTACATCAAGGGCAATTTTTATTCTGTGGTGCCACGTTAATGCTGATCCACGGGAAGCTCCTATCAAATCAAGAAAATGACAGCTAGTAGAGTATTTTTCAAGACTTGATGAGTTATATCAAAAATTTAATACCATGTAATTGACTTTCTAGAGATCCCCTCTGCATGAATTCATACACAAGCAATCTTGTTTCACCGCGGATGCAATATCCCAACAATGAAATTATATTCGGATGTTGCATTTGACTCAATAACTCTACCTCAGTCTGCAAATTAAATTCAAATTTTTGTGAGAAAGAAACACAGTAACAAGTTACAATCGATAATGGTACCTCAAATTCTTTAATGGCATCCTGAGTTCCTCCTTGTAGTTTCTTGATAGCTACATACAAATTGTCCTCCAATTTAGCTTTGTATACACATCCAAAACCCCCTTCACCTAAAATCTCACTTTCTTGAAACTTGTTGGTGGCCGATTCTAGTGCGTTGTACTCCATTAGAGAAACAAATGTTTTCCTACTATAAGTGGACTTCAAAGAATTGAATTTACTCGTAACAATCCCCTTGGCAACATCTTGAGAGTGAAAGAATCATTAAAATATGTACAAGTGATCCATAATTGTGTGAAGATCAAGAAATGTACCTGAGCTGTGATTCTTGTCCTTATCTAATCTTTTTCTGTGATAAATCCAGAAGAAAATCATGAAGAAAATGATTATTCCCAATGCAGTAGAGGCTGCAATGAGTGCTATCAACAGCTTTCTATTTTGATCCATGTGGTGCTCCCCACTCCAACCGTACAGGTCAAAATTACTAAAAATAAAGCAAAGTTTAGGAATATAAATCTTATTGGTTTAAGAAAATGTAGGGGAATAAATATTCAAGTATTACGATGATTTTAGCCAAAGGACCCCGAGAAAGGAAACAGAAAAAAGTAGTAAAATTTCCCCTCCGCGCACTTGTATGATATTACAGAAACTCGGCATTTGAAAGTTGAGCCACTGAGTGAAAAAGAAAAAGTTAACAGGTAAAAATCAAGTACCTAGAGAAAAGACCAAAAAGATTTAGAGAAATGGGTTCTGTCAAAGGTGAAGAACCAGATATAGTAATAGAGAAAAGATGGGTTCTGTTGCATCAACTAGAACAAACAGCTAAAGAATCCAATTGGGTCCACCCAAAACAAGATAAAGCTGAATTCTTTCTTCTTCACCTTTTTTGGGGAAAAGATGAGTGTTTCAGTCTTGGTCTGGAGCTTAATAAAAGACAAAAAATAATAATCCTATGAGTGGCGTTAGACAGTTTATGATGTTTGTTATGATTCAAACAAAGAATTTAATTTGAACTCTCATGAAACTATTACTCAGAGTAGTGGGCGAGAACTAAATGGAGGGGTGTGCGTAAAAACTAGGACAAGAATGAAAAGATAAAAAAACTCATCTTTGCCCCACATACATGATAAAAAAGGCAAACAAACCTCTCAAAAGATAAGTAAGGAAAAACAAAAAAAAATCTCTTCTTCCATAACTTTGTAATCAGGTAATTATCGTGAAATCTAATTAAGTTTATATATTTTATTATTCAAATTAATAAAATATTTTAAAATTATTAAAAAAAATTTATATAGAAAATTCAGTATTATAAATATATTTTAAATTTTTTTATTAATTTAATATTATTAAACTTCTAATTATCTTCAATTATATTATGTTAGAAGGTAATTTTATGAAGTCCAAATCACTAGGGAGGAAACTAGTGAATCTTATGCTTTTCCTGTTTTGAAGATAAACAAGGCTTTCAGTTGTAGTCCAATATAATTAGGACTTTTGTAATATTAAATTAATAATTTTTGATGCAGGCAAAATGATTTTTTGTCACTTCCTTTAGTAAGTCCATCTAATTCACCTACCAAATCTTAGCTGCAACGCCTTCAGATTTTCCCACTGTATGTCTATCTGCTTGTTTCACTCTCTCTTTAAATATAAGGAATATAAAATATTTAGAGACAATCAACTATAATTTATTGTTTTTTAATTTTCATATTTCACAATGCAAAATATTTTTTCTTAAATAATCATCTATATATCTTCACATAATATAAATTTTATCTTTATAACATAAATTCTGTATCTTCTCATACCATTAATTAAAGTCGACAGTGAATTAATTGATGTAGATGAAACTCCTATTATATCGTTGAATGGATGTGCCTTTGCACCCACGAGCAATATGGTGAGCTCCACAATTTTTTCCCCTTATAATTATATTAGATAATTTAAGGTCTAGTACGGCCTAATATAAGTTCACATATATATTTTTTTCTAATAAACAATTTTAATATATCACTTTATCATTTGTTTCAAATATTCATATGATATAAATGCATCATTTACAATCAAACTTGGGAAAGCTAAATTCCAAAAATTTCTACACAGAGAGGAAATAGAGAAGTGTGTTAGTGTCATGCTCCGGGAGAGTACCCTAGGCGTAACTGGAGCGAATCACACAGTCCCATCACACTCGTTCAATCAGTAAATCACCGAAAGACATTCAAGAATCAAGTGAACTACTAGTGGGCAACAAAGCTATCACTATGTCAAGGAATAAGAACAGTAGAACAACCTCAATATAAAAAGGAAATAGGGAAGAAAGAACTTCAACATCAACTATTAACTGTCTACGAGTATGAAGCCCCTATAACTAATGTCTATGAAGGTACCATGACAGGCCATGGCTACCACTATCAAATGAAATAACTCAAACCAATAGAAAAAGGGAAATATGGGCATCCCCCGAATATAGGGGAGGACTTTCCAAGTCTCTGTCTGGGAATTTGTGAACCTCAACGATTCGCCGGTTGAAGTCCTCTGTCCATAAAATTTGCATCATAAAATGATGCAGCGCCAAAGGGGCGTTAGTACATGGAATGTACTGTATGTAAAATGGGCTAAAGTAAACAATATGGACTATACAATATCAAATGATATCAGCTCATCAATCACTCAACCTCAACTCAGATTAAGAACAGGACTATATCACATCACCATCCATCAAGACATCATACAATCACATCAACCTCAGAGTACTATGAACATGAAACCTATCTGGGAGTTTCTATAATCGACAATCATCACCTATGAGTCAGTGATGATACAACGAAGAGATGTCGTTTCCACATCCGTCCAATATCTTGTGGGGGTAAAGGAAGAGTCTATTAGGGAACCTAAAGAAATCTATCAAGTCCTCTGCGGGACAAAAGAAACATCTGATTTCACGGTCCAATCCCCTCCTATGCTGGCCAAGTAGTTAATGAGTACGAGTGAGACTCACTCTTACCTATTTTGGTGCTAATACTCCTCCCAGGACTCGACATGCTCATAAGTCTATCAACACATCAAGAATTACCATCATCTAACCTCTACGGGCAAGAAACCTCAACTCATTCCATCATTTTTCTTCTCAAGGCGCAGGATCATCTTTTTGAGGCTAATCTCACTCTCGTTTAGACTCTAAGACTCTAAATCTCATTAGTTTCAATCATCAATACATTCATCTCAGGGACCGAACCTAGACATCAACCCCTAGGTTCATTCGAACAATCTTTAGCAATTGAACATGGTTAGTTTGTAAAATAGTTCAAATAATTAGTGAAACAAGTAATTCAAGTCATGATGATCATCAATTTTAAGATAATATATAAAAATTAAAGATATTTTTAAGAAAATCTTCAAGAATTGCAACACAAGACCTATCAACTATCAACCTACTACGTTCATCGGGGCACATGGGAGAACAATCTCATGTTTTGGGTAGCCTTTATATACTTGGGACGACGAAATGCCAACTCCTCTTCAAGAGCTTAGACTCAAACCCTCAATCCTCAGAGCTTTCTGTCTCCCCTCTCAAAAAATTCTTACATAGAAACTTAAGAAAAGTAGGTTTAGAAACCCTCAATTGATAATAAACGACTTTAGAAATATGTTTTAGGATTTAGGATAGGATGGGGAATGGCCAAAAGGCCTTTCCCGAATTAAAAGAAAAAAAATTCAAAATTTGTACACTGGTCCGCAACGCACTAGGGGCGTGGACTAGTGTATTTCGTGAATTTTTTTGAAATTCCAATTCTCGTCGGAAATTAAAAAAATAACTTAAGTGTGTCTCCGTGCCCCCTCCACATCGCACCAAGGGCGCATATCGATACTTTTTTTGCATTAATTAGCAAAACTTATTTTTCAATCCGATTTTCACTCAATTTTGTATGATGATCATAAATTCGGTCTCTGATTTTCCATTGGAGCTTCGGAAGATGCATTATGCGCATGATATATTTAGGGGCATTTTGATAATTTTACAAGGTATTACATCATTTCTCCCTTGGGATCATTTGTCCTTGAATGAAGAGTAAAGGTAGAAAAAAAGCACGAGTAACCTCAAAACTCATCTCATTCCTCACTTGGGAACTCTCAAACTCTCAACTATCCATCACTTACCTATCTCTGTCTTAGACTCGGGAATAGAATTAGATTAATATATCAATTCAATGAAAAGAGACATTTGATAGCATTAAGGATGGGGCATTTCAACATCATCATCATTCGGCATGAATAGGTGCGGGTATTTGAGTTTTATCGCTTTTCCAACTTCCTGCGTAGCTTCTGCAATGAATTGGTTCCTTCATAGAACTTTGACAGAGGCTATCTCTTTGTTCCTCAGCTTACGAACTTGTCGATCAAGGATTTGGACTGGAATTTTCTTCGTAAATTAGGCTATCCTTCACCCCCGTACTCTCAATAGGGATTGCCAAAGCAAGATCTCTCAAACTCTTCTTCAACATTGAAATATGAAATACTGGATGAACTCTATCTAACTCGGAAGGCAAATCCAACTCATAAGTGACCCTCCTAGTCCTCCTCACAATATGGTATGGTCCGATATAACGTGGACTCAACTTTCCCTTCGTACCAAACCTCATGACACCCTTCATGGGTGACATTTTCAAGCACACCCGATCATTCACCTCAAACTCTAAGTCTCTTCTCCTCACATCCGTATAAGGCTTTTGACGACTTTATGCTGTCTTCAACCTTACTTTCACCTTTTCCATAGACTGGTGGATAAGATCTGGTCCGATCAACTCAGCTTCACCAACCTCAAACCAGCCAATCAGTGATCTATATCTCCTCTCGTATAATGCCTTGTAAGGGGCCATTTGAATGCTAGCATGGTAGCTATTGTTGTATGCAAACTCAATCAATGGCAGATGATCATCCCAATTACCCTTGAAGTCGATGACATACACTCTCAACATATCCTCCAAAGTTTGAATGGTGTGCTTTGCCTATCCATCTGTCTGAGGGTGAAAAGTTGTGCTCAGATGTACTTTCATACCCAATCCTTTCGGAAAAGATCTCCAAAATTGAGAGGTGAATTGAACTCCTCTGTCCAAGATGATGGACAAAGGAACTCCATGTAACCTCACAATCTCACGAATGTATAGTCGGGTATACTCCTCAGCCGTATTAGCTGTCTTGATTGCCAAAAAGTGGGCTGATTTGGTCATCCTATCAACAGTCACCCATACCGAATCATACTGCTTTTGGGATCTTGGTAAGCCGGTAATGAAATCCATGTTGATCATCTTTCACTTCCACTCAGGAATTTCAAAGTTCTGAGTTAGCCCACATGGTCTCTGATGTTCGACCTTGACCTGTTGACAATTGGGAGACATGGAGACAAACTCAGTAATGTCCCTCTTCATTCCATTCCACAAAATAAACTTCTCTCAAGTCATGGTACATCTTGGTGGAACCAGGATGGATGGAATACCTAGAGCTATGAGCTTCGGCCATGATCCTCTCTCGAACACCATCAATGTTAGGCACACACAATCTATCCTGATATCTCAACACCCCATCTCCCCCTTTGGAGAAAACCATCACCTTCTGCTTGTGAACCGCTTCTATCAATTGGAACAAAATAGGAACTTGGTCTTGCTTTTCCTTCACTTCTGACACTAAGGATGAATCAAATCCATTCTGAACATTGACCCTGCCTTTATTATTCTTTTCAAGTTGCATTCCCAGTCGATCCAATCTATGAACTTCCTTAGTCAATTCTCTCTTCCCTCCTCCACATGGGCAGTGCTACCCATAGACAACCTGCTAAGAGCATCAACAACAATGTTAGCCTTATCTGGGTGGTAGAGGATGCTCATATCATAATCCTTGAGCAACTCCAACTATCTCCTCTGCCGCAGGTTGAGCTTCTTCTAACTAAACATGTATTGCAAACTCTTGTTGTCAGTGAACAAGTCCACATGCACTCCATACAAGTAATGACGCCAGATCTTAAGTGTGAATATCACTATTGCCAACTCTAGATCATGAGTTGGATAATTCTTCACATGGGCCTTAAGTTGTCTGGAAGCATAAGCTATAACCTTCCCATTCTGTATAAGCACACAACCCACTCCAACTCTGGATGCATCACAGTAGATCACGAAGTCGCCCATTTCGTCGGGCAAAGTCAAACCTACAGTCAATTTAGTCTTCAACTATTGGAAATTTTTCTCACATTCCTCAGACCACTAAAACTTGAGCTTCTTCTGAGTTAGCTTAGTCAATGGTGTAGACAAAGAAGAGAAGCCCTCAACAAATCTGCAACAGTAGCTTGACAAACCGAAGAAGCTTCTTATTTCTGTCGGAGAAGTTGATCTAGGACAGTTCTTAACTGCTTTAATTTTCTAAGTATCCACCTGAATACCATCTCTCGAAATAATATGGCGTAGGATGGCCACAAACTTGATCCAGAACTCACACTTTGAGAAATTCGCATACAACTCATGGTCTTTGAGCATTTGCAAAACCACTCTAAGATGATTAGCATGCTCCTCTTCATCTTTGGAATGCACCAGAATGTCATCCATAAATACAATCATGAACATATCAAGATACGATCTGAATACTTTGTTCATCAAATCCATGAAAGTTGCTGGTGCATTTGTCAACCCACAGGACATGACCAAGAACTCAAAATGGCCATGCCGTGTCTTAAAGGCTGTCTTTAGGATATCACTTTTCCTCACTTTTAGCTAATGGTAACCCGATCTAAGGTCTATCATGGAGAAGCAGGTAGCACCCTGAAGTTGGTCAAATAGATCATCTATCCTGGGGAGAGGATACTTATTCTTTATTGCGACCTTGTTCAATTGTCGATAATCTATGCACATTCTGAGAGACCCATCTTTCTTACGCATGAATAGGACAGGAGCACCACAAGGAGAGACACTAGGCCTGATGAAACCTTTCTCTAACAAGTCTTTTAATTGTTCTTTCAATTCTTTCAACTCTGTGGGGGCTATTCTATAAGGTGAAATTGAGATGGGTTGGGTCTCAGGAAGAACATTGATCCCAAAGTCAATCTTCCTATTAGGAGGTGGAGTTAGGAAATACCTCAGGGAACTTATTCATAATTGGGACTGACTCAAGAGTGGAATATCCAACTTCATTAGACTTAACTCGCACAAGGTGGTAAATATAACCCTCAGAGATCAACTTTCTGGCTTTAAGATAAGAGATAAACTTACCCTTAGGTGCAACAGAGCCCCTTTTCCACTCAAGAACAGGCTCATTAGGAAATTAAAACTTAACAATTTGGGTTCTACAGTTGATAGAAGCATAACAGGTGTGAAGCCAATCCATTCCAAGTATCACATCAAAGTCAACCATCTCTAACTCTACCAAGTCAGTTAAGGTATCTCTATGATAAATGGACACTATACAATCCCTGTAAACTCTCTCAGCTAATATAGACTCACCTGTAGGAGTGGAAACAACAAAAGGTTCGAACAAAAACTCTAGGATAATCCCAAACTTACTAGCCACATAAGGAGTCATAGAAGTCAAGGTGGCACCTGGATCAAGCAATACATGAAAATCAAAGGTAAAAACTCGAAACATACCCGTAACCACATCTAGTGCAACCTCTTGATCCTGTCAAATACCCATAACATAAAGTTGGTTTGTCTCGCCTCCAGTACCTATAGTAGTACCCCTCTGATGATTACCAACTGGGGGTGCTGCGGAGGATTATGGTCTCCTGGTCCCTTCACTTCATCTCCTCTTCGGACACTCAAACTTGAAGTGACCAGCCGTGTCCACATAAATAGCAAACATCTTTACCCACGTGACACTCACCCAGGTGAAGCTTACCACACTTGTCATAAGGTGGATTTCCTCTTACACCTTAGGTCACACTAGTTTGAGATTGTGTACCCTGAGTCCTGAAATTATGATAACCTTGAGACTTCTGATCATACCTGTTCGGCTGAATGGGCGTACTCGCTACAGAGGGTGCATGGTGAGATGACCTTTTCTTAAAGTAAGACTTGTCACTCTTATTCTGTCTCTGCTGGCTAGGCTTATGTCTAACTGATTTTGCTTTTCTGTTCATCTGCTCCTCTCTATCTCTCCTCTTATCCTTCTCTGTCTGTTAGGTATACACCATGATCTTTGAGATATCCATGTCGAGGATCAACAAAGCTACTTTGCACTCCTTCTGTACATGTCTGCCCAGGCTAGATACAAACTTTCTCATCCTGGACCTCATGTCTTGCACCATCTCTAGTGAATATTTAGACAGCTTAATGAATTTTAGGTTGTACTCCTTAACCGTCATCCCTCCTTGCTTCAAGTTCACAAACTCATCCACCTTCGCCTCCCTCAACTCTTGAGGAAAGAAATGGTCAAGAAAAGTGGCTTTAAACTCCTCCCGCTCTGCAGGCTCAGCATCCTCACCCCTACTATCTTCCCATTGGTTATACCAAACATTATCAATATCCTTCAGCTGGTAGGAAGCAAACTCGACTCCCTCAAACTCAATAGCATGCATAGCTTTCAGGACCTTATACATTTCATCAATAAAGTTCTGGGGGTCTTCCTCAACCTTTGACCCTGTGTACACTGGTAGGTTCATCCTCAAGAAAATCTGAGTCGGGTTGCAGCTGAGGACTCCTGTGAGCGAGAACTAGGAGCCTGAGGACCCCTACTGTTACCCTGGGAGGCCACCAACTGAGTTAGCATAGTGATGGCTCCCCTAAACTCTGCCTCGGTAGTGGGAGATAGGTGGCGCTGTGTAGGGGCACCCATGGGACTTCAGCAGCCCTAACAGGCCGTCCTCGTCTCCTTGCCCCTATCTGAACCGAGACCTCTGGTTGAGCATTCTTAATAGTAGAGGCTGAGGCATCTCTCTGACCAACTATTCTCTTCGGCAACATATTCTATAAACGTATAACACATGAATTAGAATGAGTTTTTTTTATAGAGTTAAACTCTGTCGCACAAATTCATATCATAGAAGAAGTTCTACTAGACTTTGCCTAATGTCTTTTAGCTTCTTGCTTATGAAGTGTGGTGCACAACACACCATAAATAAGACTCTACGTGACATGACTTCATAAACTCCTTAGGACACTCGAACTATATGCTTTGATACCAAGTTTTTCTTGCCCCGAGAGCGTACCCTAGACGTAACTAGCACTCGAAGGCTATTGCTAGTCCCCAGCGAACCAACCAGTCCCATCATACTCGTTCAATTAGTAAATTAGAAGAAGACATTCAAGAAATCAAGTGAACTACTAGTGGGCAACAAAGCTATCACTATGTCTATCACAAGGAATAAGAATATAGAACAATCTCAATATAAAAAGAAAACAGGGAATAAATAACTTCAACATCAACTATCAACTGTCTACATATATGAAGCCTCTATAATGTCTACGAAGGTACCATGATAGGCCATGGATACCACTATCAAATGAAATAAGTCAAAGCAAAAGAAAAAGAGAAATACTGGCATCCTCGGAATGTAGGGGAGGACTCACTAAGTTTCTATCTGGGAATCTGTAAACCTCAATGATTTGCCGATTCAAGTCCTCTATCAACAGAATCTACATCAAAAAATGATGCAGCACCAAAGGGGCATTAGTACGTAGAATATACAATATGTAAAATGGGCTAAAGTAAACAATATGGACTATAAAATATCAACTGACATCACCTCATCAATCACTCAACCTCAACTCAGAGTAAGAACAAGACTCTATCTGTTAGGACCCGTAACGTAATTTAAACCCCGAAAGTCCTTAATTGGTTCGATTTAATAAAGTTTGGGACCGAATGCA
>JAOTQJ010000083.1:10488170-10506093 GCA_025642045.1 Solanum sejunctum
TCAATTAAGAATCCTCAATTAAAATCCTATATCATATAAAGGATGACTCGGTCTTAGCTTAAAAAAAAGATTGGGGTGTTACAGCAAGTTCTGAATCAGTACACAATACACAACAAATTTAGCTCACACGCACATTGCATTACACACATAGCCAACAAAGACTCATAGATCATGCTTCAAGCATCAACTTGCCTTAACTTAATCAGAACAAACATTCCCAAACCATTCAAATATGCATGATCGATAAATAACTACTAATCAACAAAAAATTTCAAGGGTACTAACTTTTCCAAAGTTTTTCATAAACCATCAAAGACAATATACATGCTAAAATTTTAATTACCATATACTACAAAATTTATCTACAACATCTAAAATATGTCAGTTCAACAAAAAATAAAATATCTATGAGGCAAAAGAACACAAGCGAGAAAACCTCAGGATCAAAAATTAGGATAGCTATAGACTACAGGCTACTCAGACTTCACCCTAGTCCATAGCTACCCACACTCCACCAAAAATAATGTACTTTGTCCTCAAATGTACAAGGGAAAAACAAAATAAGAATAAGGGGTCAAAAATCAAGCATCAAATGGTGCCTACGCACCTGTCTCCCGCTAACCCTGAGCATCTCCCTTCTGTGGGGTATTCTATGTTGTAGCCATGCTGGATAAGCCAATTCCCTACAATCGTTCAAGCTCCTGGGCTCTCCTCAGCTCATCTTCTTCTCTCGATATTCGTAAGATGAACCCAGCTATGTCCTCATCCAACTCCTCATCGCCCTCGTAGATCTTCAACCACTTGTACCCCTCCTCTGTATTAGCATCCTCCATAGGTCTCTTTTGTGGAGCACGTGGTGGCTGATCCTCCATAAACATATCAAATAGTGACTTATCTCCAAGTGTAGACTCAGGAACTATGATCGGAACCGCTAATGATGTAATCAAGTCAGCCTTAAACTTCGTCAACTCCTGACAAAATGCTGACAAGTCTATAAGTCGGGCCTTTGTAAGTCACTTTTGCACTCTCTCCTTGAAGGCATCAACTCGGGCATCTACTGTGGTAATGCGCTGATCAATAACTGAAGTAGTGAATGCCTTACATCTATCCTTTGACTCCTAAACTGTCTGTCAAACCCATGGCTTGATCTATTGTGTAAGCTAAGCTAACATAGCCTCAGCCCATAATAATCTATGCACCATAGCCTAAAAGCAATAGTAGACATAATGTCTGCGAAAGGAATCTATGATGAAGACGGCTCTAGTGCAGGTGTGGCTATAGTAGGACCCATCTTAATGTCGACTGTCGTAGACTACTATGGTCACTCCTCAATAGTAGTAATAGCTATAGTAGAAGTGGAGGCAACCGTCGAACCCACAGCCTATGGTTCAGGCATGAATGTCTCGAGCATGAGAGGAGGCAATGCCTACTGAAGTGCCACTGGATTCTCATCAGGATTGATCAGGTTAGGATCCATGGTGTAAAGGGCCACCACTAGAGGGTTTAGCTGAAGTAATACCTACACCTTGGCCTCTACACATAGCCTATGTATAAGAATGGGGAATGACATGCATGTGGTCCTCCTGAGTGCTGACTCATAGATTTGATCAGCTATCAGGTGCCCCCAATCGATGTCATAGCCAGCTAAGATGCTAGCTACCAAAATAGCTTGCTCCAACATAAGAACATTATCTGTGAACGTGAGTTGGATGCAAGACCTAACAATAGCCCACCAAAATATGGGGGGAAAGGAGAGGGAGGACATCATTATGGGCTCTGAATGTGTCATGACCCATGCAGGCTCTGGACCACGCTCACTAACCATCTCAGTAGCTTAGTCTGCTGGTCCACACTCATAGAAATAACAGCTTGTCTAACTTTCCTAATCCATCAACCAAAATCAGCTGTAGACTCTGGTGCTCTATATGTGGGACCAAACTATACATGGCAAATGATTTCCTCTGATATGTTCACTCGTCAGTCTCTCACCAATACCTCTCATAATCTGGGCTCCACGAGAAGCTTTTTCTTCTTTTAAAGATCCTTGAGTATGGTTGTAGTATAGGCCGCATACAATTCTCGACCAGTGCTGTAGAATAATAATCCATCTTTTTAGTTAACCATTCGAGCCCATGCCATGTCATGGCCTCTTCAACTCCAGGGACATGGCTCAACCCTGTATCGATAAGTCGGGGCTCTGCCATAGAATGATCGCACTATCTTTCCTTGCCCTTTTCTTTGTAGGCCGTCATCATATATTTTATTCTTCCCTTTGACACTCCATCGATATGCTTGAGGGTCTGGTGGTGCTAAAGTGGATGAAGACAATGCATGTGTGTGGGAGTCATCTGAGGTGAACAGTGCTCAGACCCATCCTGACTTCCCTCCTCATCAGACTAGGAGGTACTTAAGACTTGCACTAGCATCTGAGAAGTCCGTGTAGCTGCCCTAGTTTGAGGCCCTAGTGCCTCTATTTTCATTACCCGAAGATTTGTCAATAAGCTTCCTTCTAATGGCTTTGATTGTTGTTTTTCTAATCTTAGGAGCCATGATACCTGAAAATGAGCACAAATATAAACAAGATTATCCCCAAAACACTCAACATAATAGAACAAAAGCAAAAGAAAAACATAGAAAAATCATTATTATATTAGTTGCAGGTAGAAGGTACGAGACCTTGGTATGACTCGTAGTGGAGACAACGAGCCATACTATGGCTTCATAGTCCATGGTACATAATAATTTTGAATACTAAAACTAGGTGCAAGACACAGCTACGACTCATAGCCTTGACTAGGGGCTATGGACAGGTCTCCTACAAGGTTTCAGTTTATAAAACACAGGTTTAGGTCCATAAGACCCCACTATGGTTCGTAGAGGGGATTACGACCCATAAGTAGGTCTCATATGGTAAGTGTTCAAGGTCCCGAGGTCACTGTTGTTTCCTACGAGAGGCAACTATGACTCATAGACCCTTCTAAGAGTTGTAGGAGACTCGCATAGTAGGGAATAATAGGTATCTGAAGTACCTGTCATTTCACCACACGGACTTCAAGAACAATGCAACTAGAACTAATAGCATCGAAGTAAGTTTTCATTATTCAAAACATGAGCACAAAAGAACCCATACCCTTATGATGTCATTCCAATCAAAAATCTACCCCATTACAAAATCATATCAATCAATACACAATTAATTACCAATCCCTCAATACATTCATGTATATTCTTCAAATAACTACTCCCAAATCACATAAAGTTCAATCAACTACACACATAAGATGTACAGAATTGCTTCACAAACAAATCAAGAACTTATCCACCCAACAAGTCTAACAACAATGCCTTCATTATAATTTAGTCATGCAATAAATATTTTGCACATCAATCAACAATCACAACCCAATCTTAGGCACTTAACCAACAAGGTATGGCGTAGCATGATCATCCAATTGCAACAACAAGGACAATTCCTTTAACTAGGGTTAGCACAATCAGTTTCAACCAAAATAACCCTAACCCTACTCCATATTATTTCACACACTAATTGCCTTGTTTAATGGCAAACTTAATCCCTACACCCAATTAAACCATCCATATCACATAAAGATTAAGGATTAAAGTAAACCAAGAAACATACCATATGTAGGAGAATTACAATGATCAAAAATGAGAAGAGAGGGGAGTAAAACCCTAGACACTGATAGGACTCCCCGAAAAAAAGGATGGGGTTTTCGGAATAGTGATTGGAAAATGTTTGGGGGGAGGATGAGGGATAAAACAAGTGATTAGTGTTGTAAATTGGGGTCAAAAGGATTTTGATCCCTTTTAAAAGGTTATCGAGTTGACTTTAAAAATCTCTCAAGTTGGGTCTACAAAACCATGACTATGGGTCGTAGCTCTGACTATGGCCCATAGGTCTTGGTCGTATAGGACATTCAACACTTATAAAAATTTTGAAATCATACCTGGGCACTATAAACCCCATTTATGATACGTAGCTTGGACTATGAGCTATAAAGTTAGCTCGTAGTATGAGTGCCAACTTCAAGTGATCACTGTTATCCTCTACGAGATATGACTACAAGTCCTAGTATGCACTATGGATCGTAGGCCTAGTCGTAGAGGCTACTTCAAATACCATTTTCTGAAATTTTTCCACTATGTCCAAAACCTGCACAATTTTCTCAAAGTACAGCATTATACCAACATATAACCAATTCAATGTTTAAAAATAAAAATCAACACTCAATCAAAATAGTACCTAAAAATCTACAAATTACCAATAAAGTCAAAAACAGACAAAAGCATTAAAACTTCTTAAGTTACCTCCCAAGTAGCGCCTTGTTTAACGTCGTGGCACGACTTAGTCATCTTGAGTGCTTAGAATTCCTCAAGAACCCACACTTCACTTTTCAGTTCATCCGGGTGCTTCATAGATTGGCGAATGTTGAAAACTACTTCTGTATCATTTACCCTAAACCTGAGTTGACCCAAATCTATATCCACCAAGGCTCTCCCTGTGGCCAAAAATAGTCTTCCCAGAATAATAAGGACTTCACAATCAACAATCACAAAATCCGCTGGAAATATGAACTTATCCACTTTGACTAGAACATCGTAAAGTATTCTCTCTGGCTTCTTGATTGTCCTATCCACCATTAATAATCTCATTCTTGTTGGAGTAGGGGAACCCAAACCAAGCTTTTTAAACACCGTAAAAGGCATAAAATTTATACTTGTCCCCAAATCACACAATGCTCTTATGAATTCAACATCGCTAATGGTGCAAGGGATGGTAAATGCACCGAGATCCTCCCTTTTTTGGACTAAAGATTTATTCATAATGGCACTACAATTTTGGAGATCTTGTGAAAGATCTTGGCTCACCATGAACTTTTTCGTCACTAAATCCTTTATATATTTTGCATACTCGGGCATCTTCTCTAATGCTTCAATAAGAGGAATGTTGATGGACAATTGTTTCAACATGGATAAGAAGTGTTTGAACTTACCATCCTCTTCCTATTGCTTTAGCCTTTGGGGAAAAGGAGGAGGAGGTATTGGGGTAGTCTTGTTCTTTTCTTTCTCCTTCACCACTTCATCTCTCACCCCATTGTTAGCCAAACCTTCTTCCTCAACCTCAACTTTGTCATCAACATTCTTTTCACAATCCTCATTTATAACCACCGACATTGGAGGCTCAATGGTACTATTTCCATTCCTCATCATAACCGCCATGCAATGTCCCTCATTCTTAGGGTTTTGGACCGCATTGGTCAGTAAGGTACCCTTTTGGCGTTGGTTCAATTGGAGGGACACTTGACCAAATTATTATTCAAGTTGCTTGATGGATACTGAATGAGATTCTATTTTTTGGTTGATACCTGAAATATCTAATTTCATCCCTTTCAAAGTCTCATCTTTGTTTTTGGCCTTCTTTAACAATTTGTCAAACATCTCTTTGATAATTGAATTGCTCGAACTGGCATCATGTTTATGAGAAGGCACATATGGACCATTTCTATACCCATCTCTTCTACCCTACTCAGCTTCTGGCACCCTATCTCTCTCAAAATAACCACCATAGTTATCTCTATATGCACCTCTCAATTGTAGTTTTGACTTTGATTTTCAAAACCTTGACGCCAATAGTCCGAATTGGACCCTTGGGCATTGTTCCGAAAACCCACCATTTGATCTCTAACAAAGCAAGCATCTTCATCATAATATGACTCACCATACATGGGTGCTACTTGAGGTTGGTGGACGATCACATAAACACTTTCTTGAGTTTGTTTCACCACCAAGTCCACACTCGTTTGAAGTTGAGCAAGTTTTTGCATGATCTCATTATTGATATTTTCTTGCTTCGAACTCATACTTACCGCACATGAGCTCCTTGTAGTAGCTCTCTCCCTTTGGTACCATGCTCTATTGGTCTTAACTACTTGCTCCATCCTTTCCGCTACATTGTAAGTGGTTGATCTAAGAACATGTCTCCCATGATGGTATCGGCACACGCTTGGGTATTCTCATCAAGAGCTCGATAGAAAATTTCCACTAAGGCATCATCCACGATCTTATGGCTGGAACCATTTTGAAATATTTGGTGAGCCTCTCCCACGTTGTGCTAATAGAATCACCCGGCAATTTCTCAAAGTTGTTGATTTGGTCCTTAAGTTTGAGCTTTTGGACCTTAGAAAGTATCTCTCTAAGAAGGCTCTTTGCAATTCTGCTAAACTGGTCATTGAGCTCTGTGGGAGTTCTGACAACCATATTGTTGCATTACCAGTAAGAGATAGGGGAAAAACACATAACCCAATATCATCCATAGAGAGATTCTGTGTACCCATCACACTCTTACACACAAAAGCAACATTATGAAGATGACTGTGAGGATCCTCAGTAGGTAACCCTGCAAATAAATCACAGTTATGAAACATTTAGAGTAATCCACTTGACACTGTGAACTTAGTATCGGTCGGTAATGGTGGTAACACTATAGTGCCTGTGACGTCCATGGTCATAGGATTTAATTTATATTGATTCCAACCATATGTATTTTCATTGAAATCTCTATAGTGTGGCCTATTTCCCCTTGGTGGTGGATTCTCCTCTCTACTCACATCATCATCATTTTGATCCATGGCTTAGTGACGGTTGGTAATGGTGGTAACACTATAGTGCCTGTGACGTCCAGGGTCATAGGATTTAATCGATACTGATTCCAACCATATGTATTTTCATTGAAATCTTTATGGTGTGGCCTATTTTCCCTTGGTGGTGGATTCTCCTCTCTATTCACATCATCATCATTTTGACCCATGGCTTCATCAATCGTAATATCTACAAAAGAGACTAAACAACAAAAATAAAAGCAAAAGTAAGATACAAGAGAACTAAGCAATCAACACTTAAGTTAACTACTAGTACAATCAAGTAAAAACCGGGTAGTATTCCCCGGCAACAGCGCCATTAATTTTGATCATGCTCAAACAATGCCTCTCACTTTGAGGATAAAGTAATCATTGTCAAATACAAAATCTAACCATAGGTTAGGGTCGAATCCCAAGGGAATACAGGGTTTTTCCGCATTGATTCACCAACAATCAATTCAAGCATTAAATAACTCCATTCTCAAGGAAGGGGTTTTCAATGGTTGGTAGTAAAGTAAAACTATACTAATAAAAAGTAGAGATAATCAAATTGGAGAGCAGCTTGGGAAATTGTGTTCCCCATGATTCACTAACTCGAACATACCAGATGACACAATCTAAATTGGGACATTGAATGCAGGATGGTAACTTAAGTTCTTCCAACCCTTGGGAAAAGGCGAAGGTCGAATTTCACTATAGCGCTTGGCCAGTTACCACATTGTGCCAACTATCTATTACTTATTGTTCCAGTCAACCTCTCCTTGGCTGGGTTTTGTTGATTACACAAGAAAACATCAATCAAATTTTGTAACCCATTTTTTTCCTATTCATCGCTACTTTGATCGGGATCATGACACTAGGCGGGGTTTAATATTGGCCACTATTAAAAAACAAGCAAAATGAAGGAAAATAGATAATACATGCAAATACCCAACTCAAAAAGTGCAAATAATTTAGATTATTAAGCTAGCTACTCATGGTTCCCACAACCCATAAGTTGTGGGTTTAGCTATTCATGGCTTGGGTACACCAAATCAACAATGAGATAAATAAGAAGACATGGAAAATTTCTTACCCAAGCAAATTGAAGAATAATGAAACCCTCTTTGTAATTAGAATCACAAGGTTGAATGATGAAATTAACCCACAAGTGAATCTAAATCCCCAAATTTGAGTCTCAAAGTGAAACCCTAAAAATTCTCTCTAAGACCCTCTTTACAAACTACTATGATATGAACAATATTCTCAAAAGAATGAAAAATCGCCCAAAAACTACTCCTAAAACCCTAACTTATACTATTTACAAAAATGTCCTTAAAATAATTAGAAAATCTAGTCGGCGTCTACTATGACTCATAGTTACTACTCATAGGGTGACCTACGAGCCATAATCAGGCTTTCATGGTCAATACTTGGCATGTTGGACTTCACTGCTACGATCAACCTCTACGATTTGTAGTCTGGTCTACGGCTTGTAGTGCCTTCTCATAGTCCACTCTTTCATTTCATGGCCCAAGTTTAATCAACATTGTTAATTGCTATGAGGTCCCCTTCTATGAGCCATAGAGAGGACCACGACTTGTACCTTGAGCTGAACTTCAAATTTTTAGAATTTATTTTTTAACACTGTTAATTGCTACAGACAACCCCTAAAACTCGTAACTTGGGCTATGACTCGTAGTAGGGTTGTAGATCTTCAAAAATCAATAAAATCTGCAACTTTTTCCAAAATCAAGCCAACCTGTATATTCGGCAAAAATAAACACAAAAAACATAAAAACTAAAAAAAGCCGCATTAAGAACAAAAAAATTCCCATGTTTTAGGCATCAAATGTGTTGTATTTCTGCTGCACATCACCCCTACATGAAGAGTTTACTACCCTTCCATTCAAGAACTAGCTTATTAGGGAATTGGAATTTAACCCTACGGGTTCTATAGTTAATGGAGGCATAAGAAGCATACAACCAATCCATCCCCAGAATCACATCGAAATCTACCATGGCAAGCTTGACTAAGTCATATGGAATCACTTTATGCAAGATAAAAATAGAGAAACCTCTATAGATTTTTCGAGCTATGATAGACTCACCTACAGGATTACTCATCTCATAGAGCTCATGGAGGACTTCGGGACATGCATGAAACTTATATGCAAAGAATGGATTTACAAAAGACAAAGTTGCTCCTAAATCTAAAAGTGCATATGCATCATAATTAAAGACTCTTAACATACTATAACCACATCCAAAGCTCTTCGACCTCTTGGCAACATGAAGAGCATAGAACCAATTGGTCCTTTGGGCACCTTGAATTGGACCCCTTTGTCCTTGAGGCCTTGTGCCTCCGCCCCTGCAATCCTTAGCATGGTGGTAAATCTTCTTACAAATGAAGTAAGCATTTGACTTGGCTAGGAATTCTCCTTTGTGAGGTCTCCCGCACATAGGCCAATTCGGACATTGGGGCTTAGGAGCCACCCCTTGTATTTTCGAGATGGAGGAGTATTGGTAGATCTTTTCCCACCTTGCTTTTGGCCACCTTGGAATTTATGACCATCGGCCCTATGGTAAGAGTAACTCTGACCTTTAACTAGAGCCCTTTTGGACTCCCTTGCCCTCTTACGAAGCTTCTCTTCTTCAATTTGCTTTGTGTACGCCACTCAGCGTGAAATGTCCATATCCTTGACCAACATGGTCGTCTTGCATTCCTTGGAGACCAACTCGGAGACACACAAAATAAATTTGCTCATGCGAGCTTTTAGATCTACGATCATAAACAGAGCATACTTTAACAATTTGGTAAATTTGAGGGCATACTCTCTCATGTTCATGCTCTCTTGCTTCAGGTTGATGAATTCCTGGACTCTTTAACCTCAATAGGAAAGAATCGATCCAAAAAGGCATATTTGAATTCCTCCCAACCAATAGCGCATGTGCCATGTTACTTGGCCTCTCTTGCTGGCCCATTGCTCGAACCAAATCTTAGCCACTCCTTTGAGTTGGTAAGCCACCAACTCGGATTTCTGTTCGGGTGGAACATCCATCATTACCACAACCAGATAAGCTTCCTCAATAAACTTAATAGGGTCCTTGTCTGTCTTCAACCCATAAAACTCTGGCGGGTTCATCCGCATGAAATCATTTACTCTCGTGGCCAGAGTGGACACTTGAGGAAGAATGGCCACCTCTTGATTGGGTTGGTTGGTCAATGCTTGGTCAAAAAACGTGAATACGGCTCGGAACTCCACATGAGATGCTCTATCATCCTGTTGGAGTGGAAGGACTTGTTTCTCGGGAGTACGTGTCACGATCCAAGCCTAGGGCCTAGACGTGACCAATGAATGGGAAACTTGAAGGAACCCCAAACAAGCCTCGTAGCATATTATTACATATCGTTGGTCGCAAAAGCAATTAGAATGACAATAAGAGAGAAATGTAAACAAGGAGAATTGGGACTAAGGGTAAATTTTCATATCATAAATACCAAGAGACAATAGAGTCAAAGCTCATAGCATAGATACATAATATATCCAACACCTCTACTACATGGATAAGAGCGGGGGCCAAGGCAAAACAACTGGCTCACCCTCATAGTCAATACATAAGTCAAAGAGAGAAAGTCTTAATAAAATATGTTTTAAATCATTGCTTATGTTTACTAACTCATGTTCATTTGGACTCAGTAAAATATGTTTTAGATCAATTTAACATCATCTTTGATGAACACACAAAAATAATCATCAATCTCAATTCACAATAATGCATGGTAAAAACCATAGTCATTGACTCAATTTAGGTCTGGGGAGGGTAGAATGTACGCAGACCTTACCTCTACCTCATAGAAGTAGAGAGCCTGTTTCCTGGGAACCTTCTCAAAATTTAGATTCATAGGAATGTAACCATAAATAACAATCTCAAGAATTAAAGTACAGGAATAATAATAATCACAATGCATAATTTAATAAGACTCAAAAGATGAAGAATTAACTCAATTCATGCATAAAATCAAATATAATCCTCAATTAGCATTCATTTGAATGAAGACATGAACATGCATCTAAATCAAATACTCAACTCATGAACATCATCAATACATATTTACAGACAAGGAACTCAATCAATAGATAACTCAAGAATTCAATTCAAGGAACTCGGAATATCAAACTCAACTCAAATCAAATCAATAAAGATGAATGGGCATGTGGATGAACATAGTTCAACATTGTGTTAGCTTTACATAACTGGAAGGAAGAATTATTACACGAATCTTGAAAGTTAGACTTGAACCTTAGCTTCTCCTTTTCTCCCAATTCACTGCACTCAAAGTTTTTAGCATTTCAGTGAGAAAAATATGTTTAGGAATTGATATAGGGTTGAATTCAGCCTAAAAACGACGCATGTCAAGGTTAGAAGGAGTGAAGAAAAGATCGGAATGTCCCTCACTTAAAATTGAAAATGGGTTCTAAGATTGAGCAAGTTTGCGATGCAAATTTGTTTTGTTTTAGTTTATTTTTTCCGAAACTTACAAAACGCATTGGTGATATGCATTTTATGAACAAAAACATAAATCACTCTCATGGAGTGCGATTTTTATGAACAAAAGTATAAATCGCACTTACAGAGTGTGTTATGAAAAGAAGTGTACAATGAACTGTATGTTGCAATGCAAACCTATCACATACTCTTCTAGATAAATAATTGTAGCACGAAAAATTACATTCGAATCACTTGGCCAAAAATTTCACCGAAGCCATTTTAAGATGAACTTTTAACCCATTCTGATATTCCAATCCGGCTTTAGATAAAAGGAGTTGAGATGTTACATATATTCAGTGCTTTTAAAAGATATTCTTTAAAAAAAACAGATGCACTTAATGAACTTATGTCTCAGATTTAGACACCATTAGTGCAAGCAAATAAAACCTAAGTGTATTTGTTTACATTTAGATTAAAATATTTATGCTGTTTTAAATAAATCTTAATAATTAAGAGCTTGAATAAAATCTTAACATCATTAAGTACTTTTATATAGATAATTTTAAAGATCCTATGCACAATCATCATCTACCAAAAGTCTTTTATCACTTGTGGAAAATTTTACGTTTGCGAATAAACAAAGTATGTGAATTTAGACGTTGAAAAACAATCTTAATTATTCGATAGTCAACGTAGAGACAACATCCTAATAATTCAGTTATACATTTAATTAAATTAATAAAAACAAATGATGCCTTAATAACAAACCACATACCGCAAGATAGTTTGTTAAGAAAATCTCCAAGACATAGGTTGAGTCACTGTAGAAAAAGAGGAAGTCCCTTCTGATGAATGATGGGAATTTCGAATGAAGATTTTTTAAAATTGGAATGAGGTTAAGTCATGGGGTACAACTATAGCTCTGAATTACTCCTCTGGCATGTGAATTTGTATTCTCTGATAGTTATCTCCAAATAGTAATGATTTCCCTTCACTGCCTCGTTATTCATTTACAAGGGGTTACAGGATGGAAGATTTTCAGCACCATCATCCATAGCAAACGTTAGATTCCCTCGACAAAAACCAGACTTACATGTAATACTAAGTTAATTACTGATAGGCTTAACGATGTGCTCCAGACCTAAACAATTTGTCTCGGTGTTGAAGCTAAACCTTTTGTGGAAAGTAAATTTTCTAACAACTTACTTGACTGGCATTTGCACCCAATATTGCAGCTTCTTTCTCTACTTCTCTTTCAAATAGTGCACACATTCAACTTTCATATCATGAGATAAGCAAACCATTAGATGCAAATACCACAGCCTCACAGGTTCTTCAAATTAAGGATTCAATGCAACATTAAGAAAACATAAGTTAAACCCTTGTGAAAACAAGGTATGTTTGACATCACTGGTAGTATCACAATTTATTCAATTGTTCCAATAGTCAAGCACGGAGAATGTTCAGAAAACAGATAATCTGCATAAGAAACAATCTGGATCACCAGGTACTGTAAAAGAGCTTCTTTGCTGACATCCCCTGGCTATCCTGCAAGCAACACCATCAGTTGAACTTCAATGTCCTTGCTCATAATGTTGTCAAATCATAAGTTAATACAACTACAACAATGCCTAAATCACAACCACGTTAGGTCTTCCATATGAATCCTCACTACCATTACACCCATATTGACCCGATTATTTATAATATTCAATAAATTGAGGTTCTCTAACACTTGAGGTTCTCTACATTTTCTATTGACACACGTCCAAGAAAATCTAAAGCTACTAACAAACACTGGAACCTAGAGCAAGAGTACCAACATGACTAAACCTTAGTCCCAATTAGTTGATACCATCTACATTTTTGCCAGATTTGCATGGCCTCCTATAAATTTTAAGTCTAACTTATTTCCATTTCATTTTAGGTCTACTTTGTTGTGCGTTTTTAACATCTGTTACTGTGGTTCTACAAATGCTCCAGTTAAATTCAACTAATTAGTAAACAGTAAAGTAAAGGAGCATTTTGTCTGCCATACAACAGTTAGCACTTAGTACTCACATTTTCAGGCTTCGCATAGTACTCACATTTTCAGGCTTCGCATTTTGTCTGTCATACAAATAGTTAGCACTTAGTACTCACATTTCGTCTGACCAGTCTCTCTTCTCCCATATTTCTCGAATAGATAAAGCTATGCACAATTTCAAGGATACTGAGTAGTTTAGAATCTTTAATTAGGGAATGATGAAAAATATCTTGATAGTGCATCAGAGTAAAAACAAATCAAGCTCTAGAGGAATGAACTACAGGAAAGATACAAGTGATTTTTTTTTCTTTTGTTTGGTTGCAGGAAACCAAATCAATGAATTTGGTACGGTCTAGATTTCTCTTTCAGTAAACTCCAGCATGATCCTCCAGTCAGTATAGTGGGAACTTGTATTTAAAAGAAACAAAACCAAAGTAGAAGACTCAAGCGTATGTTTGGTACGGAGGAAAGCATTTTCCTAAAACAACAAATTTCTTAAAAATGAGGAAAATGACTTTACTGATGGAAGTAGCGAAAACAAGTTGCGTCAGTCTTCCTACCCACCCAATTTCCACCCCTTGACCGTCTCAGCTTGAACCCCCACTTTCCCATCCATCCAACCTTCATAGTGTATTGCTTGATAACATATAAATTTTGTTGGGATAACAATTTTTAGCTTACTTACCAAATACTAGAAAACAAAACAAGTAAGGAATCCAGTTATTTCTCAAGATAATGAAAAACATTTTCCTTTATACCAAACACACTCTAAAAGAAATTTAGGCATAATTTTTGGAAAAATAACTGCGAAAAATTAAAATGGAGAACAAAGAAAGTGGTGATGACAGAGAGTGTACATTGCCTTGTTACAATTCTTCTAGGTTAATCTGGTTAATCTTAAATTTAGAGCAGACCTGAAAGTCAGTTGGAGTGGTGAAGGAGGTCATCATAAGGATCGCGACGGCCTTGGACTTGGCTGATCTGGGGGTCCCAGAAATTCTGAGCATTGTGGCGATCAAAGGTCCAGAAACCATAGGGACGGAGAGGATAACTCCACATCTCCCGAGTCTTGTCGCACCTTGCCTTTGTTGCGTACACGTGTTCACGGAACTTCCGATCTCGCTCCTTTGGGTCCTCCATTAGTCGCAGTATCAAGTTCTCCGCAAATTCCATTATGAAACCCATTTTTTCCCTGCAAATCGAAATCCAACTCTATTAGATATTCAAAGAGAAAACCCTACAACTTTGAAATCTCAGATTGGTTGCCGTTTTTAAGGAATCTATTTGCTACGCAAATGAATTCGGGCAGAATTATTAGCTTTGCTGCTCGAGGATTCGCAAATCTGATTTCAAACCAACACTCAACCCTCACAATTCGCAAGGCTTGCTACAACTAAATGGAGCAAACCGACTGGGTTGGTGGTCTTTTCTATTTATGCTAGTAGTAATTTGGCCCAAAATTTGGCCATAATAACAAAATAATAGGTTCAAGTTATAAATTAGTTTTATATATATTTTTTTATCCTTTGTCTATAAAATTAGATTGAATATATTTTTCATTCATACTATTTTTAAAATATTAAAAATGATTAATGATTAATTATTTAATAATTTCTAGTTGAACATTGAAAAGGAAACATAATATTTCCCAATATTTTTTTATTGAAAATAAACATATTAACATGTGTATAACATATTTAACTAACAATTTATTATTGAGATATATAAATATATGCATATTTTTTTTATTAATTTATTATTAATTCACTTGTGGTTTATAACATTTTAACTCTAAATTAAGTTATTGCCAAATGAAATGTATAACATGACGCAGTTGACTGGCCAACTAGATTATTTAGCTAATAATAATTTTTTTTAAATTACTTGAAAAGATTTTATTTAAAATGAGAATTCTTATGATATTGATTCACTCATACTAGACTCATCGTATGTGTGTTGAGTTGAGCGTGTATGTCTAGTATTGAGATTTATGTAACTATCAATCTGTATTGATATTATATTTTATCAAACTAGTGGATATGTAAAGGTAATATAAATTTGTTTTTGTTTTTTGATAAACCAAATGATTAGTTGTAACGTGTAATGACAACTCATCAAAAATTTTATAGCTATTTTGAAATTCATAAAAGAATATTTAGTCACGAAAATAAAAATTAGCAAAGTTAATTTCTCTTTTTCACTATAATTATCGATAATTGTGATTATAATTATCGATAATTGTGACTATAATTATCAATAATCGTGACAATAATTATTTAAATAGTCATAATTTTATTGCTACGATATTTTTTATAGTTGATCGTAAATTCTTGCCACACGATTAAATTGAATAATAATCTTTTAATCATAATAAACTATTTGGTCAAAATATTGCTGCTATTTTTTTTTATTCACACTATAAAAAATTGTGCAAATGATTAAATGATATAGCCACATCTTTTTGTTATAATAAAACTTTCTAGTTAATTATTAATTTTATCACAAGATAAAATTTATTGTAGTAATAGTAATATTTTAGCTACAATAAATTATTTGAAATACAATATCAAGGCTAAATAAATATATTTTTTTAAATTACAAAAATTTGTTACAATAATTAAATAATGTAGTAATAGAATTGTGCTAGAATAAAATTTTGTAGCCAATTATTATTTTTACCACGTATTAAAATTTATTATAGCAATAATAACATTTTAACCATGAAAAGGTTATTGAAAAAAATATTATAATTAAATAAATATTTTTTTGGAGTACGAAACAAATCATAGCAATAGTTAACTTAATAATAATTGTAATTATTTGTCAAGATGAAATGACTTAATCACAAATTTTGTTATTGTGATAAATTATTTATAGTTTATAATTAGTTTTTACAACGAGTTAATTTTTTATAGCACTACTAATCTCATATTGTTAAACGTGCTAATCATTTTATTCTATTCAATTTGATATTACATGTATACTTATGAATTTCAAATATAATTTTAAATAAATATAGGATTATATCCAATTAATTTTGATTAACAAATTATATCGACCTTAAATATAACTTCATCAAGTTTTATTGAAACTTCAGAATACTCATGTAATTCTAGAATTATTATTTGAATCAAACTTATTTCATCAGGATAATATCTTTATTAATATAATTTAATTAATTATGTTTATCTTTCGATTTAATTCAATTTTATAACTTGTAAGTCTTATCAAGTTAATATTTTATCTTTTTGTAACATGTTATTTTTGGATGTTAGTTTTACTTTTTTTTTTCAAAAAAAGTGTAATGATGTATCATATTTTATTCAGATTTGCAATATGAATTAGTCAAGAATGATTGTCTAGTTAATTTAACTAACATACACGCATTAATAAAAAGCGATCTTGACATTTTATTTTTTAAAATTTTTTATTGATAACTTTATTTAATTTTGAATTTTCTATTTTAAACTTAACATTTAATTTAAATTCATATATTTTTTGTATTTTTATTTCAAACTAGAAATTACACTTCAAAATATACATTCTGCACAAAGGCGATCACTTGAGCAACGCGTCAAATCTTATTGTTCATTACTTCAAAATAGGAATTTAAATTTTAGAATTGTTAGAAATTTAATATATTTCATTCCATATTAGTTTTTCATTTACCCATGTGCACAACTAATATAAATTGAGGGGGTCTCACAAAAATAAATTCTCTTTCTCCATAATATAGTAATAAAATTTGCGTACAATTTATCCTTTTTAAATTCTATGTATAAAATTTATCTAGATCTTTGTTATTGTTATTGTAGGACAACTCAAATATTTTAGAAAGAAGAGTTAATAACAAAACTAACAATATCATAAAGGATAGAGAAATATGTATTTTAAAATAAGATTTATTTAGTATAAATAGTTAACCTTTTTGCATTAACTTAGAGTAAAGTATATTTTAACTAGTTTTATTATTATTGTTATTATTAGTTAATTTTCTATGTAACTCTTGTGTTTTTAATATAATCAATTTAAAGTACGTACGATGTATGTGTGTGTCTCGATAATATAAAATATTATACATAAAAATAATAAAAGGAATAGATTATAAAAGATGGATTAATATCTTTATTTCAATGAAATTACAGTATATGCAATAAAATATTTATTTAAATAAAAACATGTATTCTTCTAATTATAATATCGTATATTTTTATTTTTATTTTTTTGTTCTCACCAAATATTTGATACCTGCATTAGAGTTTGACTATTTCGGATTTGAAATGCATAGGGCCCTATTTGTGGGAAAACACTCTCAACCAGGGATTTTTTCATACTTAAGGGTTTAAGTTCGAGATCTTTGATTAAGGGAGAAGCATCATATTCACTCCACCATATCCTCTGATTATGTGTATTCTTACACATTTTTGTCATGTAAATTAATTAGCACTAATACATATAAAAGGAATAGATTGCTAAAAATTAGCAATTTAAGCTAAAAAAGATTGATATATAAGGTTAATACTACGACAAATAAGGTGCTCCTAGACCCCACCAAACCCAAATCCAAACCCAAAAGGGAATTAAAGCTCAACTATTTGCAAATAATTATATAATAATATTATTATAATTGATAAAATTCTAAAATATTAGGACTTTTGATGTAGTAAAAATTGGAAAGACTTAATAATAATAAATTTCACTACTTTTGAGTTCACTTTTATTTTCTACATTATTTAAATAAATAATTATATAACATAATATAATT
>JAOTQJ010000083.1:10506193-10548827 GCA_025642045.1 Solanum sejunctum
ATTCGTAATTCCATTAACAACCAATCCTATTTTCACGTTTTACCTTCATTGTAACACATTCCTAACACCTTCACAACCTTTAATTAACATAAAAAAAGATAAAACTTAACATACCTTTCCCTCTTTCACTACACTCAAATTCTTCGTAGCCACTAAACTAAGCGTTTTCTTGACCAACCAACGCCTCCACGCCATTAAGGGGCTTCAATATACCGAGCTTGAAGCGTCAATTAGGCGAAAACTCGAAAAAAAATGACTTCTTTTCTCGGGTTACTATAGCAACCCGAGAACACTTGCTTGGTTTCTCCCTTCTTTTTTTTCTAAGTATATCTCTTTCTTGTAGAATCTTCTCACAAGGGTATGTATATATATAGACCAATTCCACACACTTGGACCAATAAGAATTGGACACACACACTTGACCCCACACATTTTTATGCTTAAGGACTAAACTTAAAAGAAATTTTTACATTCGATCCTAAACTTTATTAAATTGAACCAATTAAAGACTTTTGGGGTTTAAGTTACGTTGCGGGTTCTAACAATAATAATAGGCATACATGATACCATCTAGATGAAACATCTATTAGGACTATAAAATATCTAAAAGTCCCACTATATAGGTGAATAGGTCGACAAATATCCCCATGTATACGTTTCAAAAACGTAGGGGACTCAATCCCAACTTTCGTTGGTGATGGTCTCACAATCAACTTGCCTTAATAACAAGTAGTACAAGAAAATTCACCATTTAAAAGAATCTTTATGTTCTTTAATGGATGTCCATTTTGAATTTTCTTTAATTCAAATCATTTTCAAAAGTTCTCATTATTCATAAATGGAACACAATCACCTAAGCATGTCAATTTATGAAGCTTAGTATCTCATTCCATATTCACGTGCATTATTCAATCTCTTATCTTCTTTCAGACATTATGCACTGCTATCACATTCTCTTTAAGGATTGGAGCATTTTAATGGAATATATTTTATGACTTTTCACCAAAAGCATATTATTTTGCTTTAGTCATCATTACATCATTAATATGGTGCATTAGAACTTGAACCCAATGTCTTATTAATATAAAGGAGTATTATGCCATAAATTGATAGGGCTTGAGCCCTACATCTTTAACTGTGACATATTCATATTTTTAAAATTTCATCAAGATGATGACATAAGAATATCATCACTTTTGCATAGTCTTATTTTGATTCTTTATTTTATTCTTAATGGTGTCTCCAAGACACATAGCATCCAACACCCATGAAGGATAATTCTTGCCAAAATTATGAAGGCAACGCACTCAAGTTCCTCAAGGTTAGTCATATCAATAAACATAAAATAAATAAATAAATAAATAAATAATACCTTAGCCTTGAAACTTAAACTTCATTCTTTAAGATGGTAGAGTCTCGTGCTGATAACATGTTATGAAATTGTATAAAACAATACAAAGAATAAAGTAGGGGAGAAAGAGAGAAGATTTCTTTTTGATCTTGAATAATATTGAGGTGTATAGTACAATGAAGGAAACCCTTATATTTATAGAAAAAAAACTAACTTGATCTCCAAATAAGAAACTGAATTGGTCTTCAAGTAGGATTCCTAACTCTTAAAGTAATCTATATAATAGACATTCACCATAAATAGAATATGTTTCTAATAAAACTCTGCCTGTTTTCCCCAACATTAAGACAACTTATATTTTCTGCAAAAATAAACACAAAACACATAAAACCCATACCAGTCGCATTGAGAACACACAAAATCCCTTGTTTTAGGCACCAAACGTATTATATTTTGACAGCACATCCATACACCATATCCCCTTTGTGAGAAAACTTTTATCTTTTCTTCCTTCACCAAGGCTTTTAATTTAACTAAGGTGGGGTCAAGGTCTTACTTGAACTTAACACCCTCAATCAAAGATTATTTGGACCTATGTAGCAACATCACACCACCACTACGATATTCATTAAATTTCACTCCCAATCTAGTCAACCTATGGACTTCTTTAGATAACTCCCTCTTTCCATCATCTTCTATATGATACATGCTACCCATAGAAATTATAGTAAGAGCATCCATTACTACATGGGCTTTACCAAGTTGGTATTTCACACTTATATCATAGTCTTTGAGAAGCTCCAATAACCTTTGTTGCCTCAAGTTAAGATCTTTTGGGGTGAACACATGTTGAAGGATTTTGTGATCGGTGAAGACATCTAAATAAACCCTATAGAAATAGTGGCACCAAATTTTCAAAGCAAATTCCATGGCCATGAGTTAAAGATCATATTTTAGGTAGTTCTTCTCTGTACCTTCGATTGCCTTGGGTATAGGTAATCACCTTACCATGTTGTATCAACACACACCCCAACCCAATCCTTGAAGCATCACAATAGACAATGAACCCATTATTTCCTTTTCATAAGGTCAAGATTAGAGATGAAGTTAGTCAATCCTTCAAAGTATGAAAACTCTTCTCATACTCATCCGTCCACACAAACTTTGGCTTTTTTTAAGTCAACTTGGTCAATGGGGACAAGATGGAGGAGAAACCTTCTATAAACCTCCTATAGTACCCAGCTAGGGCTAAGAAACTCTTAATGTCCATGGGATTCAATGGCCTTAATTTCTCACCATTTCCATCTTTTTAGGATCAAATGTGATGCCATTACTTGACACGACATGCCCAAGCAAGGCAACCTTACTTATCCAAAATTTAGACTTGTCAAGTTTTACAAAAATCCTTTGCTTCCTCAAAGTTTGTAGCACCAGTCTCAAGTGCTCCATGTGTTATTCCTCACTCTGAGAGTAGATTAGGATATCATTGATGAATACCACTACAAACATGTCATGGTAGGACTTGAATACCCTATTTATAAGGTCTATGACTATAGTTGGTGCATTAGTGACTCCAACAGATATTAAAACAAATTCAAAGTGATCATACCTAGTTCAGAAAGTTGTCTTAGTAATATTGCTCTCCCTCACTATTAGTTGGTGATACCCAGACCTCAAATCAATCTTGGAGAAATGAGTATCCCCTTGCAGTTGGTCAGACCAGTCATCTATTCTTGATAATCTATGCACATGCGGAGTGACCCGCCCTTCTTTCTTACAAAAAAAATTAGATCACCCCATGAAGACCTACTAGGTCTAATAAAACTATTTTCCAATAAATCTTTCAATTTTTCTTTCAATTATTTCAACTCCATAGGAGCCATTTATAAGAAATTGAGATAGGTTGAGTGTCATGTAGGAGGTCTATGTCGAAATCTATTTCCTTTTTGGGAGGAACACTCTATAGCTCATTCGAAAAGACATTGAAAAACTGACTGAATATGGAACTGACTTAAGAGAAGGGATTTTAGAAGTGACATCCTTGACCCTCACTAGATGATACATACATACCTTTAAGATCATTTTCTAAGCCTTTAGAAAGGAAACAAACCAACCTCTACATGAAGAATTTCTACCCTCCCACTCAAGAATGGACTCATTTGGGAATTGGAACACGACTCAATGAGTACTATAATCTATGGAAGCATAAGAAGCATTCAACCAATGTATTCCAAGTATAACATCAAAGACAACCATGGAGAGTTCTACTACGCCACAAGGGACAAGTCTATGCAAGATAGAAATGGGACAATTTCTATAAACTCGTTGTGCAACCATAGATTCTCCTATGAGGGTACATACTTCATAAGGATCATTAAGGATTTCTGGACATGCATGGAATCTATTGCAAGGAAAGTAATTACAATGATAAACTTTCCACCGGATCCAACAATGCATATGCATCAAAATCATAAACTTTCAACATACCGGTGATAACATCTGGGCCTCTTCAACTTCTTGGCAGCCATAAAGAGCATAGAATCGGTTGGACCTTGGGGCACATTAAGTTTTTCCAGCTGCCATGGGGCCTTTCACCTCCACTTTTACAATCCTTTGCATAATACTCGAGCTTTCCATTCTTAAAGCATGTACTTGAACCAGCTAAGCATTCTCCCTTGTGGGACCTCCCACACGTGGGGAAATTTAGAGCTTGTGGCTTTATAGAAATCCCCTTCTCCTTGGTAGATCGGGGAAAAGGAGTATTGGTAGACACTTGGTGACCTTGGAACTTGTTGTGGCCTCTACTCCTTTGGTGAGAATATCCCCCACCATTAACCCGAGTCCTCTTGGACTTCCTTCCTCACTCCCTCAACTTCTCCTCCTCAATGTATTCAGTATATATTATCAACCTAGAGATGTCCATATCTTTCACAAGCATAGTTGTTTTTCACTCTTCAACACCAAGTCCGACACATCAAATATGAACTTATTCATTCGAGCTCTTGGATTGCTACCATAAAAGGGGCATATTTGGAGAGTTTGGTGAACTTGAGAGAATACTTTGTCACACTCATGTGACCTTGCCTAAGGTTGATGAACTCTTGTACCTTAACCTCCCTTAACTCTATTGGAAAGAATCGGTCCAAGAAAGCACCCTTGAACTCCTCTCATTCGATTAGACCTGCTCCTTGGCCCTTTTCCTCCACTCATTGTTCATACTATATTTTTGCCACTGCCTTAAGTTGTTAGGCCACCAACTTAGCTTTATCTTCCAAGTGAACTTCTATTATGGCGATAATCTAATTATCCCCATCTACAAAGTCAATAAAATCCTCTTCCACCTTAGAATCCTGGAACTCCGGGGAACTCATCCTCATGAAATTTCTAACCCATATAGCCGAAGTAGGCACTTAGGAAGGAATAGCAATCTCCCAATTGTATTGATTGACCAAAACTTGGGCTAGCATTGTGAATGCATCTCTAAACTCCACATGAGACACCCCATTATCTTATTGTAGTGAAGGGACTTATAGCTCGGGTGTGTTCCTTGGTTGTGGAGCTTTTCTTACCAGCATAATCTAGAAATAACAAGGAGAACGTTATTAGTCATGGGAGAACCTTAGAAAACTCTAAAAGCATGAAATGAATAATAAAGAAGGGAAGAGTTTCCTAAATGCCTCATAGTCACTCATTATTATTGTAACACGCTTCAAAACCTTGAACGAGACTCTACATTACCCGATATATTTGGACAATCTAAGGAACATTGCTCATACTCTGATATCAACTTTGTAACGAACCACGCCTAGGACCTAGCCATCACACAATGATAAGACGCCCGTAGGCACCTCACCCAAGCCATCTTAGCATATCAAACATTCATAGGCATAAACTCATTCATTTTGTTGAAATAAACAAGATAGGGTCTATGGATATTGTTTAAATAAAAGCAAAATCTCAAAACATAGATAGTGTCCATAAACACACCAACTAGGACATGGGTAAACGATCAATTTCCCTCAAATAAAAATGATTCCAAATTTGAACATAGAAAGTAAAAGCCTCCAGTTTAAAAACCAAAATATACATCATGTCCAAAATACATAGCAAGAAAGGAATATAGGTTGAGTCCCGAACTAAGGGCTTACCATAATAATTCTAGTCTTAAAACATTGGAAGAACTAGCCACGAGCCAATGGAGGAAGATCATCGGTCCCTAAATGGTGACATCAAGTAGGCAAAATATGTGTTAGTACTTTTGGAACGTATTAAGTATGTGAGATGCAATGCAAGTGTGAAATTATAATACCATCATTCATAAGTTAAAAACTTTAATACATGGAAAGGTAAAGGCAACATAAACATGAGTTTAAGCATGCATAAGAAATATTGATCAATATGAGTAAAAGTAATGCATTAATGAAACACATGTGAAGGAACGAAGACATCAATATCATACTTTTGTGGGAATGGACCATAACCGACATATAAGACCATGTGAGCTACTACATTGAATCCAACATAACACCCTATGTTGGCACGGGCAGACTACTTGCCGAGTGGAACTCCGTCGTATAGAATGCATCATCATATATCATAAATGGCCTACGTAGATGCACTAACCTAGCCTACAAGGGCTCCTGTGATAGCACATAGTTAATGCGGCAAAGGGTTGCTTCTAGGGTTCCCTTACCAAACCCCACCTATTCCCATATTCAGTGCTAAGTCATCTCATAGAAGTCTTTAAGACATAAACTTAGTCAAATAACGACATTTAGAATCATAAGTAGAAATCTCAAGAGTGGCTCGGAACTTAAGGGACCGCTAAGTGAGAATTGTCCTTTCATCTTGGGGACCTTCATAAACATCATTTATGGCACTTCAAACATGCTTATATCTTTGATAAGTAATAATTTGAAACCTTTCTCGTCTGCCCTATTCGTTATCATATATCATGCAATACTTGATTTGGAACTTAGTAGACCTAATCATAGTTTGAAAAATTTATACACCATATGGGTCATGCATGAACATAGGAAAATAATGCTTACTTTAAAACATGCAAAACAGCCTGCACATCATCATTCAAAACATTAATCATTGGGGTCATCACCCTTAACTACAAACTCTTGAAAATACTTGGTATAACATTACATGGTAATATTAAAGGCATATTATAACATAAAAAATCATGAAATTATCATGAGCATGCATGGTAGTATTCAAGGAACTTAAAGAAAAGGTGAAAGCTTTTAATATAGGACTTTGTGGGTGAAAGGAGACCCACAAATCAACTCACATATCTTGGTGAAGTCTATGAAGAAGGAACTTAATGTTATGGAGAAGACACTTGAAACCCTAACCCTCTTTCATGCCTTAGAAAATTTTAGAAAGTGGAAGAATGAAAAAGGAATGAGAATCTAGCATTTTAAGGTCAGCTTAGGGGCCTAAAGAGTAACAAAAAAGACATAGTTTAGGTTCAGAATTGGTGGAAAGGATAAAATTTCCCTTCATACTACTAGATTCAATCCACAAGACCCCAATTATAGGTCATGGATAGAAGCACGAGTCGTGGTTCTCGTTTTCCTATTCTCTTTTTCTAATCTTCATAAACTGGTTAGCAACCACCAACCATGAAACCCCTATCAATGGGTCATTCTTCAATCCATGAGTCATGGATGGCCTTGTTGAGTCCATCCACACTTGGTAAAATATCCACCTTTTCTGGAACCCATCTATGAAGGATAACCACAAAACATGTAATGAATTGCTACTCGTCCTATTGGTCGTGGGTTACCTCCCAAAAACTCCAAATTTCCTTCATGTTTGGAATTCACACCTATGGCCCTATCTATGGTTCGTGTTTCCTTCCACGGGCCATTGATGGACTTCGTGGATCACTTTACACAAAAAAATTTTAACTTCTTGAGGCTCTCATCCACGAGCTTGGTCTTCAGCTCATAGTTTAAATCACGGTCTGTGAACTTGGCTTAGTGGAATGAACCTTGTACATTTTTTGCCCAACTTTTTTGCACTTTCTAGGCTCATAACTTGAGGGTCCTTACAGTATCTATATTGTATTATGCACGCATACTTAGTACATTCAGATGTACTAACGCATACTCTATGCCAATATTATATCACAGTACAGGTACTGGTGACTATCCTCCTCATCCTTGTGGCTAGATCCAGGCTACTTGCAAATCTAGATTGGGTGGGTCATCATGCTTTGGGGACGGATCCTATTTCCTTCTATATTTCATGTTATGTCATGTTGAGATAGCCTTTTACTTTAGTTAAGGGTGAGCATGGGACCTGTCTGAGACCCCATCCATATGCATGACTTGGAGGCATTGTTGGATATGATGCATTTGCTTTCTGATTTGTATTTCTCTTACGTCTCTTATGACTCTATGTCTTGTATGGCTCTTATGCTTCAATCTATGTTATGTTTACTTCCACTTATGGTATTCTTTTCGTATTTACATTGTTTGATTATCACATGATAAGAATGCTAGTTTGAGATTCCTTCAAAAATCTCATTCATCGTATTACACCCAGGGCCTAGCTTGGGTCATTACAATTTCTGCCTCAACTCAGCATCAAATTCTACTTCGTCAGCCCATGATTTCCTTTCAGACCTATTTGATGAGTGTATTTCTTCACCCCACTCCTTTAAGATCGATTTTGGGCTTTTTACATTTTGTTGCTCATTTATTATTCCATTTGTTTCCTTTAGCACTGTTTCATCGGGATCCAAAGCAATTGTTGTTGCTTCTCTAACTGTAATGGTAATTCATCTCTATTGTGCACTACCATTGTATCTACTTCATGTTCATCCTTCGTTCTCAAATTCTCTTCTCCTGGTACCATTAGGGTTTGAGAAACCCTTTTTGAATTCCTACTACTCGTTTTCCTTGATTCCTTTTCTTTTTTGTTGTGTATTCATCAATTCCATGGTTTTCTGAGCTTCAATGACCTTCTTTGTGGGAATTTGAGCCCTTTTCTCCCATGGAAAGCACATGTTAGGTTAACATGCGCTAAGAGAGTTTCAAAATTCTCTTTGGGGAAATATGTTTCTTAATGTAAAGATGAGAGATTTAAGCTTCTGTCACATATTTTAATACAAATATGCAATGCATTGTCGAGGAAGTTGTTTATATTAAAAGGTCCTTAAAAATATTAATTGAACTTTCTGTACTTCAGTAAAAGACCAATAGACAAAATTAGACATATACCATTTCACTCAAATAATTGCCCTTTATTATTATTCTAATACTTAAAATTTTAAAAATTAATTAAAGTTATGACCATTAAATCTTTATTTATGTGTAAGATGGAAGAACTCCTAATATTTAATACTTTAAAATTGACTAAAATTTTACTTCTTAAATCTTTCCTTAATTGAACTATATCGAAAAAGTCCTAAGGTTTAAAAACTTAAAAATCAACCACAATTTTATATTTGTTTATTAAACTATCTAATTAGGAGTCCTTATATTTCCATTTTTGTCCCCTTTTGAAGAAACTTGTGTGCAAAAAAGAGGTTCCATGAAAAATCTTATAGGAACTTGGTGTCCTTTTTCAAAACCTTTGTGTGCAAACAAATTTTCCATGAAAAATCTCATAGGAATCTTTCTTCTCCTACTAAGATACATCAATTTATACTCCTTTCTGATGGCCTCTTTCGCTCCTTTTTCCTTTACCCACATTCTTTCGAAAGCGAAGCACTATGGGGCAGGGGACAAAAACAACTTCGAAGAAAAAAATTGAAATTTTTCATATTTTTTTCACGCTCATCGAGATGCAGTAACCTAGATGTGTGAATTGAACAAATTCAAACGTACAACCAACTTAAGCTGGTTTTCCACCAATTTTTAAGGCTCTTTCCCTTTCTCTTTTGGATTTGATGCATTTCATGTAACCAGCTTTAGTATATATAGACATTCTTTTCTTTCTTCATCTGCTTCATTAGGATTAAATTATACCTAATTCATATATCTTCCTCTTTGTTTAGTTTGTAGAGTTCTTAGTTATTAGAAATTTTTTAAAATCTTTGGAAGCGAATGCTCCAAAGACCAATTCTTAATAATGTTTTAGCAAATAAACTAGTACAATTTTCTTAGTAACATTTTCAGGTTCGGAGATGCACAAGGCAGCAAATTACTTTTGTTCTCCCCTAAGTAGTAACAAACTAAACTTGGAGATTCTTCTGAAGGACTCAGCCTACATAGGCAAAGTAATATCACACAAAAGATGGCGATAGCACATTAATCACCCTCGTGGAGCTGAAATGCTATATCTTATACAGAGAGAGTACAAATGAGGAAAGAGAATTTGCAACCCAATATTTGAAGAACAAATGTTCAGAAATTGGTCAGAAGGTTTCAGACACAAACTTATTGAGAGGGCGTTATGACAACATTACAAGATAATGAGAATTACATAAATTAACCAAACATTAGAAACCAGCCTTTCTAGACAACTGGCTTCCACAAAGGTACTTTAGAACTGACTCCTGTAACTCATCTAGAGCCATTTAAATCTAAAATTCAAGACCAAGACTGAATCTATACGGACATGCATCCTTATCTGTCAAACGCATCTCCTCTAATAGAGTTAACAGGACAACTAGCAGCAGCTATTCTTTCGCGAAGGTTGAATTTGCTTGCAATAATCGGTCTAACATCTTCAACTCCAACTAAGCTTTCCAGAAATGGAAGCAGCGAGAGTAATTCTTTGTCATAATGGTCGTCAAACCAGCTCTCAATTGGAATACCATTGTCTACCTGGAATCCAAAAGCCTGCAAATAAAACACTCTACCACATCAGGTAGCAAAATGGAGAATGACATTCTAAACAGGAGTAAATTGCCCACCAAAGCACATACAAGTGCTCAAGTAGTAGTGAATTATTAACACTTTATGCTCAACACAAGTGATCCAGCATGACAATTCCAATAGGAAGGCGATAGATAAGCTCTTTCATCAACTTGTATTTTTAAAAGTCCGGTTTAGGCTTTTGGCAATACTATCAAGCAAAATGACCAGGTTCAATCATTTCCGAAACAGGGGAGGAAATAAACCATAAACATGTTTCTTTCCAGCTTTTATGAACATGAAAGTTTAATAGCTCTTGTAATTGCTCATGATGCAGGTATCTTCAAAAAGAAAAAGAAAAGGACCAGAACTTAGCGTGTGAAGAAATAATGATGGAAAGGAACAGGTAGAGCAGGAACCAGGAATCTTGATAAAGGAACATTATTTAGCAAAGAGGGATTCTGACACATCACCTGAGGAGAGTTGTCAATGATAATTACGCGTGCTAAATCACGGCCAAGAACTGACAAATCTTTAAGGTAATTGCCATCAACAAATATACAAGAGTCACGGTAAACACGATGCCTAAATACTTTTCTCTTTGGATCAAGCACATTCAAAAGCTGCTCAGCATAAATGCTTTGGCTTGCAGTAAATATGATAATCTCAAATAGACTGGATACTCTATCCATAAAATCTCGGAGATGAGGACGGCATCGAACATATACAGTATGATCTTTCAGGTTGAAATTCACTGAGAATGTGAAATCTGCATCATCACAAGGCTCAAGTGTAGAGTGCACCAAGGTCTCTGCCAAATATAAAAGATTAGACTAAGCTTAACATGCCCAATAAGAAAATGATGAGCATATACTACCATTTGATTAGGAAATCTGACAAGATGTTTGAAGAGGAACACAACAAGCATTGACTTTAGCACCCATGTCGGATGTACAAATATAAGAGCACAATTCCACAGGCATCACATATTCAATTGGGCATGCAACAATTTGCATGAGTATGTCCAACACATACTCCAAACGGAGGGAATGGCATCATCTTCCAGTAACTTTTTTTTTTTTTTGCAGTTATCGATATAGGCTCCACAATTTTAAACGGCAAGCCTATACAGGACAGATAGCCTTGGTAGGAGATTAGGAATATCTCCTCTTTCTTTTATCAGAGAGAAGGAATATCTATCATAGAGAATCCCTATCAATGAGAAATGTATGAAGGCCAACTAAGCACAGGGGAGAAAGAAGCAAAGCAACAGTTATAAAGATCATCACTATATAGAACATATTCGGCAAAATAGATACATATATGAACTGTACATCCAACCATAACCCAATATCTTTTGTTTGTTTGGACCTATTCTAAACAGTTTGAGAGCACTCAACTATTCAACTAGGTAACTCAAGCTTAGATAGATGGAAAGAAATCACCTTGCGTTTTTTTGTTTCACCTGTTGGGATTTGATCCACAATCAATATCTTGTTTTGGCTCAGAAAATTTTTTAAGAGAAGAGGATTAAACTGATAGAGGGATGCCTATGGACCACAATTACTTGAGGAGAAAAGGACACAACTGTCCGGAGAAGAGAAAAGAAAACCATTTTACTTTTGGGATATGTACTAAAACTTATCATTTTCTCATGTTGAAACAGAACATTAGTGGAACAGACAATAAAAGAAGGAAACACTTAGTTTAGCCTTGAGAACATAGACTGCAATACCGTCCAAGTCCAAAACAAGAGTGGTTGATGGGCAACTCCGTGTCTGTTTAGGCAACAATACAGGTCGAAATGTTGGAACAACTGAGGACAAGTCTGGCAAATTCTTTATGAAAAAATATGGATCAAAGTCATCAAACTCTTCAGTTTCCTCTTCCTCCATATTAATGTCAGTAGGCAACTGAACTTGATTAAATTCATCAATGCATTCCAGTTTCGAATCTTTTAGAGAAAGATGCATAGCTGAAACTTCAGATGACATATGCTGGTCCCCTAAATCTGTAAAGAAAGCCAAATTCACATAATTAGCATTGGGAAAAAGCATCAGAAGACATATGCAATGACTAATCACGACTATGTCTGACATTACCAACACATGTACTATCACATAAAAAACTTACCTGTAGCCTCGTCTAGCACAAAATGACCTGTCAGCAAATCAACCTCTATATTTTCTTTTCCAGGCTCCTCTAATGGCTGGTCTGCTTGCTGGAAGAATTTCAGGAAGTCCGCTGAGGGAAAAATATGATAGGATTTTGAAAGATATACGATTAGTCAAATGTTAACTCAGAGATCTACTCAACACTTATCTACCAAAGCATCTAGCTACCTCGGTTAGAAATTTCCCCTCCAACACTTCTGGATATATGGAAGGTAGGAGAAAATATTGTATCATTTTTGCAACTATCACTTTCACCATCATAGTCCTACATTGAGAAAAAATAATAAGATAATACACAACAACAACCATTCTATTGCAATTCACACTCACGTATCTACATTTAAGAAGGTGAGCTAAGACTCCCAAACAATACCACATAAAGCAAATGTAAATTATCACCTTATTAATAGTAATGGTATTATAATCATGAACAACAGCATGAGCGTCTGAAGCAGCAGAAGTATCATCGGCCACCAACCCAAACCTTATATCCAAATCTGTACCGACAACATGATCCTCAATCTTTTCCGAAAAATTGCTTCCTATAATCACATATATAGTAAATGAGAGGTGAGTTTCCCCAGATAAACAAATGTGCTTTTCCAGGAGTATACGAATATAAACAAGGAGTAGAGTCAACAACAAAGAAGTTAATTAAGTGGGAAAACATTATGCATTGACTAGGACCATTGAAGGTCAACTCCTGCACCATATTTTGGTGATTGTTCCCGAGGAGCAACGGAAGCATGCAGAGGGATAAAAAGATGGTGAAAGCAGAAAATCGCTTCAAATTGTACCATTTTTAGATTTTGTTTCTTATTAGATGGTTTTCCAGGAGAGAACAGTCACTTCTCCATGTGGCAGCAACTGAGATCAAAGATATACGGAAAACAACAAAAGAAAGCAAGAAGCAATTACAGACATAAATATGGAAAAATTCTAATTAAATCATTACCACATCATAAACACTTCGAATCAGAAGCTTTCTGACTTGGTAATTCATGCAAAAAGAAGTATAGACAGATTCTGATGATGTTTGAAAAACAGAAACAGCAACAAACCCTACTAACTTTCCATAATAACCCCCAAATATCACATCAAGCCTGCATCTTAAGCTAAAGACTAAATTAAAAGAATTACTTGGTCATCACAGGATGAGTTCAGTATAATACTTACCTGATTTTTGATTCTTTACTGAAGATGTTATAAGTTCCTTAACATGCTTCGCCTCGGTTTGCACATTCTCAGATATTTTTCGCTGCTGCCTTGAAATCTTTGGACTAGGCAGCTCTCGTGGATTTCTCCCACTTAACTGTTTCTTAGTCTGCATATCTAACTACAGCAGAGTCCACTCTACAGATGCTTTATCCTGCTTTAAGAATTATGACAAAGAGGAACTGAATCACTCCTGTTCAAGGACACATAGTTTCCTGGAAAGAATTGCAGTCAAGAAATAGATATATACTGTATGTTACAAGTTTTAGAAAAGTAAATACAGAATGACCATGAAATCTCTCTGAATGATTGTATAAAGCCAGGGAAGTCTCTCTGCATGTACAAGGGATAACTCATTGCATATAATGATGACTTGAAAACAGGTTGCATCATTTAGTAACATTTTCTGCAGACAAACTACTGTTACCATGTGTAGCAGATATTAATACTTAAACTCACTGAAGCTTAAAGGATGGTGCATGCATAAAGATGCACAAGTTACACCACATGCACAAAGATAGACAGAGAGCAAGTATCAAATAACACATCAATCTACATGCCCACAAATTAAACAGGAAAAAATATATATATAAGCAGAAGGTAAAAACCAAACAACGCATGTGAAAAGAATTGGCAAGGTAATAAGACTGTAGTGTATGTGCACAATACTATGTCATTCTATGCATGAAGATATATTGCAAAAGTTCGTAGGTAGCGATGTGGCCCCAAAGCTTTGGTCTAGTGCTAAGAGCAGAACGCATGATGTGTGAGTTAGGCACACATCAGAGCTTTAAACCTTGCTGAAGACAAAAAGCCTAGTATGACAAGCTCAAGGGGCAGGCCCATTATCCATCAACTTTTACAACGTGTCACTGGCCTTGGAGATTTCTCAGTTCTCAAACAAAAGTTAATAAGGGAAGAATGCCAAATTAAAGGTGGCACACAAATGCAACAGAGTGCAGCACCATAGAAAAATAACATGTGTTTTGGAATCTCTCTAAAGAAACTTAACTTTACCTATCCAAAACAAAAATAAGGAAACTACACCTCAGAAAGGAAATTTTCGAGTATCCGCTTTTAGAGGGTATGAGGAGACATAGAGAAGAAGTATTGGAAAGGTGTAATTAGTTTGGACATGGTTTACTTGTAGCGTACAGTATAGACACTTCCATTAGAGTTGAACAATACTAATTCCTTGAGCACCATCCCTTACTGGGGACTTTGACCCAACCAAGCAAACAAGACATCTGATGGGTGATGGGCTAGAGTTTCAGGGCACCTTCCACCAAGCATAGAAACCTTGGAGATTAAATGAATTTCACGTTTTAAAATTCCTTTTATCATGCATTTACAAATAAAGGAAGATCAGGAAATTAATGTTTACACATATTCTGATGTCTTGGATGACTACAAAAATTTTATGAATTTCAACTTCCTCGAGCAATTAACTATATTTTGAATAAGTAGTGAATTAACCACTTACCCCAAACATAGAATATGCTGATCTGAAGATCTTTAAAGTGATGTTTGTTAATCTTATTATGGTTTTTAGGAAACTGTCTGTTACAATCTGTACCAACCTGCTCTATAATGACATGATGTTTTATCATTCAATAGTCAAGAAACGCAATACATCTCCATGTATTGCAAAACAACTAGCGTGGGCTGCAAAAGTAAAGAAGGCAAAAATTTATAGGTCATCCGTGAAACTTTATACCCCATTGCAAGCCAAGTCTATACAAAAGCTATGAAGTCCTCGATGCTAATTGAAATTCAACAAGATGCATAACCAAAGAAAACTATTCGAAGTCTGGGGAAACGAAAGACAGAAAAGTTTATATCTGTATGGACTAATGCATCAACAGCTTGTTGAAATTTATAAGCATTTCAACCTTCCATTTCTCAAGCCCAAATAATTATAGGCAATTAAGACTGACTCTCTTTTTAAGGGCAAGTCCCTAAAGAAAGACTGGTAAAAGGGTAGAGTTGTGGCAGATAGAAGAGTACATAAACTATGCTGAATTGAGCAACATGGATGCAGATGATTCATAAACTCGACCCCCAACAATTCAGGATTAAAGACTAGTTGATAGAGTAAGTAAACTTGAAATTCAAAACCCTAAAACAGTAGCATCTGAAGAAAAGAGCAAAAAGAGAGTTGAATTAAGCTAAAAAGGAGTTCGAAAATCCCCATACTTACACTGTAAACTTCAAAATCACCACACATGCAGCAATAAATCAGCACGAAAATCTAGGAAGCTCAAATATTGAAGAAAAGAAGGAGAAGAATGAAAACGAAAAAAATAGGGTTTTACCAGTGACAGAAGATGTTCAATTTGGTGTTTGAATGAAAAATATTTCCCTCCAAAGATTGAAAAGGAGAAAAAAAGAGGGGCAAAAGGGAAGAGGAGATAGCAGGAATCCAAATTTTTAGTACTACTTATATTTTTTGTCGGGATAAGTCGAAAAAGGAGGGTGTTCAGGATACATAAGTAAAACTTACTCTATTGGATTTATTTATTTATTTTCAGTTAGTTTACTATTAATTCTGGAATTCAAAGTATCACTTTCTTTAAGTTTCGAGTTTGTCTTTTCTTCCTTCTCTTTAACATGTACTAAAGTTTTCCGATTTCTACATTCCCTTGCCGTTTTCTTTTTTCATTTGAAGCCAACTATAAACCATGAAGTTTGTGGTAATAGTAAACATTTTTCCATTGGGGTTCAAATTTTTAAAATAGAATTATATTTAGTAATAATTATTTTACTTATAGAGTAATATTTCATAGGAAAAATTGCAAGAGGATATATTTTAGACTCAATTTTATCTTTTTCTATTAACCTCTATTTTTTATCTAAAATGGTGTGTTAACCTCTATTCTTATTCAAAAATATCAATCATTATTTACTAAACTATGTCAAAAAAATTAAAAACAAAGATAAAGGTTAAAGATGTGACATAAGGTTTGGCAAAAATATAAATATTTTTTGAATTTGATACAAATAAATAAAATTGGGTCTAAAATGTATAGTCTTACAATTTTTTTTATTTCATAATATGAATTTGAATTAATTAAATTCTAACAATATTAAACATGAATTATGTTTACTGAAAATTTTATTATTTTAATTGACAATAAAAAATTTTAAAAGAAATTAATGGTTAGTATATCAAGGCCTGCCAAATTCCTTCTCTTTGAATCAATAACCAAGGTTTTGATTTCAATATAAGAATGAGATTTTATAAAAAGAAAGAGATAATAATACAAATAGAAAGAAGATTATAAGGTATCTTTGAATTTTAAATAACATAATTAAACAAACATATAATATGTATTTACATTATACAATTAGTTTAAAAAAATTACAATTTATAGGTATAATTAGCATTTTATTGCTATAGTAAGAGTTTTGTTATTATTTTTTCTCTCCTATCTTCCTCTCTCTCTGCAATTTCTTGTAGATATAGAATTACAAATGTATACTAGCTAATTCAATAGTTATTTTGACAGATATACATAGTTAATTCGACAAATATACATATATAATTCGTCTCTCTCCTCCCTCTCTCGATCTCGCTCGTCTCTCTCCTCCTTCTCCCAATCTCGTTTGTCAGATATATAAAAATATATGTATATTAATTATACATATATAATATTTGACAGATATACATATATAATTTGACAAATATACACATATAGTTCGCCTCTCTCCCCCTCTCTAGGTCACATAGTCAATGTTATATACTGTAATTATGTAAAAAAAATATAGCTACTTGATCATAATAAATTTCAAACTTAGGCTATTTATGAAAGTTTCTTTTTTTAATTTAAAGAGAAGCCCAAGGCCTTTATTTGAAAGAAATGGGTATATTTACAAGGTCATACCCAAATCCACCCATGGATCAGGCCCAAGTGAAAACAAAAAGAAAGAACTACGTTTATGCCCCTTTGAAGAAAACTTTTACATTCATATACCTTCTTACTATTAAAATTTGCGCACAGACATCATGCTGAGTTAGCGCCCATTTTTGTACGATATATCAATAGGGTATCAATATACCGACATAATATCATAGAAGATTAACCCCAATTTTATATGTGAAATTTTCATAAACAGCCACCTAGTGAAACATAATAGGCAAACATAGGTACAATTTCTAAAATTAAGTTTTGTAACTTTGGTTATAAAATTATTTTGTATAAATCGGGTATTCACAAAGATATTATACAAAATAAATTGACACCTTTAATTGTTGATTTGCTAGAATTTCGTTGATATTTTGAAAATGGTTCATTAATTTATGGAAGTTGAATGTAATCAAATATTCTTACCTAATATGACTGTTTCTACCCAAAAAAGCACCATAATTGTCTGATTTAACTAAATCAAAAAAAAAGTGCAATATTTTTTGTGTTATGATACGAAAATCTAGTGAGAAAGTTTTGTGATTTCGTTGAGATACGTTTATTCGCTCTAAATTGAATATTATATGAATTATTGATGTTATTCAGGTCAATAAACTTTATTATTTTTGCTTTGCAAAATTTTTGTAATTGTTTTGTTTTTGTTTTTTAGTGTGAAATTTTTTTTCCTTATAACAAATTGTGTGATTTCAATGTTATACATGATCGATCGGTGTTCTCATTTACATGTATATGGTTGTTATGCTACATATTTTTTGAGATAGATATGAAACATAAGAATATGAACAAGTGAAATTTATTGGACGCTTGTATAAAAAAAAAAGGTTTGTTTAGTTTGTATTAATAATATATTTACTTAGAGCTAGTTTTTTTTAGCTTGTTTTTTATTCACATGCATATATAACTGTATAAAATTGTTACTTTGAAGGTTATGATTACATATTGTCTTTTGTATTTAACAAAATATTTTATAGCATTATTGTTAAATTTCGCTTAAGTATGTGGATTAATGGTAAAAATACATTTATACAAAAACAAGAATAAATAATTTTTTTTTGTATATAATCACAAGTTAAAAATGCCCAAAATAATTGTATACTAATCAGATTTAAAAAAAAACAGTTGTATATATATATAAGATCATGAACACAACAACTCTTTTCTATACACCGCATCACACACTTATACATCAAAATACATTTGGGTATAAAAGTTTATTTATACAAAAGATATATGGAATATCGTTAGCTTATACTTCCTGGATTATACTCCACTTCACTATTAAGGAATTAAATTAATAAAAATATATAAATAGAGTTGGTGCAATAATCGAAATTTCTTCATGATGAAATCACATATGTATGATATTCAAAAAAATGAAGAACCAATCCTCAGCTGGAGTATATGAGTCTTATCACACGAGGATTATTAATAGTATCTCTGGACTCTTGGGAGTACTTGTTACTCCATGAAGATCCGGTTTCACATGATGAATTGGAGCTTGTGAGTCTATTTCAATTCTAACAAGAAAATCTGAACAAAAGCAATTGTATAAAAACAAGGATTGTATAAGAAAGACAAAGACAATAACTAAATTTTTTAAGGAAAAAAATAAAAGAACTATCAAAAATTAAATCAAAAATCAAGGATAAACTATTTTGGAGGGAGTTTGAAAAAAAATTTGAAATCAGTGATAAGTTAGGGGATGTTTATGGAAAGAGAATTTGATTTTTAGTATAGAAGGAGAGAGAAAGTAATATTAGAAAATGAAGAGGTTTATACAAAAAGGTTTGTGAGTCCCACAAAATCTTCTAGCAATATTTACTAAATGTTAGTTATGAAAGGTAATAATATAAAACTGTAGCTCAATTTTATTATTTAGTATTAAATGTTTGCTCAGTTGCATAATTTTTTCATTTTATATTATGCCGATATGGTATCAATATAGCGATGGAATATCACAACGAATATATTTTCTACTAATTTAGCGTTTAGTAATTTTTTTTAATATATGAAATAATCATATATGAGACCAATAGTATATCAAATATACCGTTTGAACTTATTCTATATGACACCGATGTGGTGTGTATTTTATCATCACTGGAGTATCACAGAGGATTATTTCATTGTATTCATGTTGACATCAACACAATGTCATGGGCAAAATAAAAAGAGAAAAGTGGGATTAGAGAGTACATAGTTTAGGGCATTGATCCATTAAGGGTAAATAGTTTGAATTTGGTCCACTAAGAGTAAATAATTTCACATTAGGTCTATTCTATGTAGTTTTCCCATACAAAAAAGACATAGACAGACAAAATAAAAAACAACACAACAAAATTCAAATAGGAAAGAAAAAATGGAAGCGTGAATTGCAATGACCCGTTAGATTATTTTGTGAACTAGTCCTCTTACTTTCATAAAATATCCTTCTCATAAATTTTTAAATGAAAATCTAGAAGTACTTGCTTATCTACAATTAATCAGTTAATGGATAATTTTAGATTATTAATTTAATTAATGGGTTAAATTATTAATTTATTTAATAGTATATACCTCTTAGTTTTTATAAGTAAAAATAAATAATGAGAGTTTATCACTTTTAGTACATAATTATAAAAAAAGAGAGAGAAAAAAAGATAGAAACGGACTACGAAGAGCAGCCGTAAGCTGCTTCAAATACGACCTCGCCTACGCCCCCCTCCCCCCACCCTTCTTGTATTCATGAATGTTTATAGGTGCATATAGTATCATATTAGAGTTGTGGAAAGGATAATAGAATTCAAAAGTATTAATAATTTAGTGGGTAGGACAAGATAATTAAAGAACAATGATGATGCCAGTTGCACTTGCTGAATTGTCAAAAGGAATTATATACTATTATATCATTATGTATAAAATCAGTTGGCAAAAAATTACTATCTGAATATGTTTCTATAGTTGAATGTATTAGTGGTTTTTTGGGAAATATTGTAGGTTCTCTATTGTTTAGTTGCTTAGTGTATTAGCAGCAACATGGTTCTAATTTGACAAAATAAGATAGGTGATTAAATATAAGATGTATTGTATTATATGAATGCTATTAAATTCATATTAACTAGAGGTTTAAGACTTAGACCTAGACTTGAAATTTGGAAAAAAAAAATGAGAGTACAAATGTTAATTGGCACCGAGATTAGAAACTTGATTATAAATTTGGTAAATTTTTGGGTCTACGCTACACATATAGTAAAATGAGTGTTGTTAGTTTTTAATTCTTATTGTGATTTTGTCACGACTCTAACCTACGGTCTAGCCGTGACACAACAAATGTGACACCTAAAGGCATCCCATCCAAGTCTCTTAAGTATACATAAGGTAAAATAAGCAAATATAAGAGAGTACGCAAGCGGAACATATCAATATCGAGTCATAGTTTTCCTTAGGGTAATTACAACATCTTTAGTTCAAAATATGCCTCTACATCATAAGATCTTGGCGGGGACTAAAACATACTGCTAGCTCACCCTCAAGATAGAATAACAATAAAATCATAAAGTCTCAACATGAAAGCTGTAACGACTTGACCTAGGGACCTAGTCGTCGCACGACAAATGAGATACCTGGAGGCACCTCACCCTAGCCATCTAAACATCTTAAGCATTTATAGGCATTAAATAGAAACATATTGTGAAAAATCACAAGGGAAAGGGGCTATGAGTCATCTTATGCAATGAAGCAACATTAAAAAGTATAGAATTTTGAAAACATCATTTGTTCATAAGCATATCACTAATACATATGAACAAAATTGATAAGGTCGATTTTCATCAAATGAAAAGAACAACCATAATAGACAACATAGAAAGTAAAGGCCTCAGAAGGCCACAAATTCATGTCCTAGAAATAAAATACATAAAGAGTGAAAAATAGGAGTCTCGAATTAAGGGTCACCACAATAATAAGCTAGTCTCGAACGCCAACTACTAGCCATGAGCCGGTGGAGAAATACCTATCCTACATGGTTAAATAATGCAGGCAAATATGTGTTAGTACGTTAAAATATACTAAGTATGTGAGATGCAATGCAGGATGAAATTGTAATGCCATCATAACTAAACATAACATATAGGTATACATAAGAGTAAAAAGTCATGAAATAAGCTTAAACATGCACAAAAAATATGACTCAGATCAATATGAGGTAATGTATAAGAAAACACGTAAATAAATACTATCATGAGATCATGTAAACTTATGAGAATAGACCATAATAGACAATAAGATCATATGAGCTACTACATAGAATCCAATGAACTCCTTCCATTGAGAAAATGCAACTGCACTTCTTCCATTGGGAAAAGAGAAATCTACTCCCAAGGTAGATATCCAAAACTTAGTAACTTTGCAATTGCATCTTTCATAACTTATGGACCTAAGTAGATCCACTAGCCTAGCCTATATGGCTCCTATGGTGGCACATAGTTAGGGACTTTGAGATTTAGATTCAAGGGATCAAGTCTCAACTAATAGGATGAGTCTCAAATAATTTATGGAAAACTTTCGTTGAACATAAGTGAGCTTTAATTGATACATAGAACAATAATAAATCACATCAGTCTTAAGAAATTTCTTTAAAAGAAACATTGGAATCACCCAACCTTAATCATATCACAATCCATCATAGAATCAACATCATACTTCAAACATATACATACTTTTACTTAGCAAAGTAACAGTTGAAGTTTAGAGAACATCTTGTAGTAACTTAAAAAACATGACATCATTATAAGTATGTATTAGAATTGAGGAACTTAAAGAAAAGGTAAACTACATAGTAGGGAACTCTATGTGTGAAAGGATACTCATAAATCAACTCACATACTAGGGAAAGTAAAGAAAATCAAAAACTAAAGCCTTGGGGAAAAAACTTAAAACCCTAGCCTTGTTCTTGAGCATTCTTAAGGACTTCTTTTGTCTTAAAGAATTTAAGAGTGTAGAATGATGGAAATTAGAGATTGAAAACTATTATAGGTTCCTTTACTATCCCTTAAATAATATGGTTTTGAAATAGAATTGACAGAAATGATCGAATTGGCCCTTATTAAAATCTATCGAAAGCCATCTGCGAGACCCTGACTACTATTCATAGATTGACTTAAGGGCTGTAAGTCCTTTCGTCTGATGGCTCTCTTGAGAATCCTGAAATCTGACTTTTGCTGAATCATAAACCATGACAAACAAGATGAGCTGTGCAAATACTTATGGGCTGTGGTTGGACACGCAGAGTCCTTCAACACTTAGCCAAATTCTTACCATATTCCTGACCTCTCTCCACGAAACCTTATAGGGGCTGTATCACATTCCCCGAGCCATCTAATAACTCGTAAGTCATCTTCTTAAAAAATTTCAATTTCCTTTATGTATGGGATCCCACTAATAAACTTATCTACAAGATGTAAGTTTTCCTACGGGCTATAACTTGGTCCGTGGGTTATTCCACACTAGGAAACTTTTTTCCTTCCTGAAGTTCTATGTTTAAGAACCAACCTTACGGGTCGTAAATGGTCTCATAAACTAGGTTCTCAGTTATTTTTCAGGCAAACTTTTCTTCACTTAGGGCTTCTAAAAAATAGGGGGTCATTACAAAAGCATAACATGAACAAGCTTATCCCCGAAACATGGGAACTCATCAACAATCTTCAAAGGCTCAAATCCAACACTAGCCATGAAATGGAGGAATAGTCTCATCGTTCGTCCCTACATGGTTAGGTTATGTAGGTAAAGAAATATAGGTAGGTATGACTCATATCAAGGAATATCATAACATATTATCAATATGCTTAATCATAATCAATAGAAAAAAAATAATATGAATGATTAATGTATGATCAAAACTATGAGTAGAAGAATTATCAAAACCTTTTATAATCCTAGCATACAAATGTGGGAATAAGACCATAATTGACAATAAGACCATGTGTACTATTATATGAAATCCCGATATTTCCTCTACATCAGAGAAAGAGTAATCTACTTTTCCAAGGTAGACTATACCGTACCTTATGGGATCTTTGCCATTTCGATAGGTGCTTTGACATGAACCGTATAATATCCTTTCCCATTTTTGTATATGTTTTATACATGTGAATTCACTAACATAATACCATATAGGTACATAATTATAAACTTATGGTAGCACATAGTTATGAGACTTGAGGATTTATATAAGGATCCTTGGAGATAGTCTCCCTTGCATAAGCTCATTCTGTGATATGTCATATCCCATAGAATATATAATCATGCATATACATAGATTTTAACATAATACATACTTTATCAAAATCATACTTTCATAGCTTGTAAAATAGTCATTATGACTTCATGAAAACATCCCATATCATAGGAATACTCTATCTACATAACTTTCACATAGTGTGGATACACTCTCCATCTTAACATCATCATTAGGATCTTAAGTCACCCTTATCATCATACCATTATCATCAAAACATGCTTTTCATATTTTGAGTCATATTCATGAAAGTCATAGCTTTGTCATAGAAAACTAGGGTCATGTGTGGGTTCATGATCAATTGAGCTAAAATCATGTAATTCGATGAAAATCGTATAAGAATCATGCAATTGAAATCAATCTTGATCATTAGTAAAGGAACCCACATCAATTTAACAAGCCCTAATCATCATATACTTGAAATCACTTTAATTCACTTGGAAATTATAGAAATTATGTAATCCTTCATAATTCATGTATAAATAGGTATAATAATTGACTAGTAATCATAATCCAATCATTTGAAATGCCATCATAAAAAACATAAAATCCATGCTCAAACTTTGAGAAAAGGGGAGAACTGAGTAATGTTTCATGGATGAATCTAGTCAATGAATGAAACCTTACATACCTAAAGTTAGAATCCCTAAATTTGAAGAAGAAAATTTTGAAAATCCCTTAGCTAAACTTTCAAACCCTAGCTTCCATGGAGAGAAACCTTAGAGAGAGAATTTTTAAAACATTGGGAGATATTTTAAGAGTGAATGAGTTAGAATGAAATAAGAATAAGTTTTATAGAATTTAGGTTGGTTAAGTTAGTTAGAAGGGTCAAAGAGACATACTTTAGGAGTTAAATGAATTGAAAATGAGCAAAAAGTCGTACATTTAAAAATTGCCAAAGGCATTTATGAGATCACATTCACAAGCCGAAATCTGATTAACGAGTCGTGTTTTGCCTTCTAGAATATGTGTCACAATAATTTAGCTATTAGAAATAGCACTTTCAAAACCATGAACCAATAATATAGTTCATAGTTTCATTTACAGAGCGTAAATCCCTTCGTGGAACCTCCCCAGACTTAGAAAAATATTCATTCCTCAAGGTCTTTTTCACTATCCAGTCCATGAGCCCTGGTTCTATTCATGACCCGTCCTATTCCTCATGGAGTGAATTCTAGTGACCAAAAGTTTTACCAACTATCTGGACATCAACCACGAGACCTTTTTGCGATCCATTGTCCTATCCACGGGCCGTAAATTATCTCATAAGATCAGTCAGTCTCAAACTTTCACAACTTTTCCATGTTTTAAGCTTTTCAACATGCAAGGTGTTACAATATCTCCCCCTTGGATCATTCGTCCTCGAATGAGATAGAAGAAAGTATGAGTAGAGTAGAAACATAACCAACATCACAATACAAATGAAAAAAATGCAACTTAATCATCATTTTCATATAATCATCAAACATATGCATCAAATATTATTCAAAAATAATCTCATGATCATGCATGCATGCAATAGGCCAAAGAAACATTTATTTGTGAGAATTTGGAAGAATAGATCATATTTGGTACCTTAACCTTGAATAGAAGGGAAAAGGTAACAATATCATTTCATCATGTTCACTTCAGATTCCCAAGTAGCACCCTCAACTTGTTGGTTCATCTAGAACACTTTGATGGAGGTCATTTCTTTATTTCTCAATCTATTTTACTTGCCGATCTAAAATCTCAACTGGTACCTCTTTATAAGTCAAATCCTTGTCAATAGCCACATTCTTCAATGGAATAATAGAATTAGGATTGCCCATGCATTTTCTGGACACCGACACATGAAACATCGGATGAACCATAACTAGCTCCATAGGCACATCTAGCTCATAATCTACTTTTCCAATTCTCTTAACAATCTCATAAGGTTGCACATATCTAGGACTCACTTTTCTCTTTTTACCAAAACACATTACTCCCTTCATAGGTGAAACCTTTAAATATACCCAATCACCTTCCTTAAGCTTAAGGTCGCTTCTTCTAACCTCGACATACGACTTTTATCGATTTTAAGTAGCCTTCAACCTTTCTTTTATGACCTTTACCTTTTCTATAACATCAAGTACCAAATCTGATCCAATCATGGATATTCCTCCAACTTCAAACTATCCCACTGGTGACCTACACCATCTACCATACAAAGCTTCAAACGGTGCCGTCTCAATACTCGAGTGGTACCTAATATTGTAAGAAACTTCAATAAGAGGTAAGTGATTATCCCAACCACCTTTGAAATCAAGTACACATGCCCTCAACATATCTTCCAACGTTTGGATTGTCCTTTTGGCTTATCCATACATTTGAGGATGAAATGCGATATTTAGCTTCACTTTTGTACCAAGGCCTATTTGGAAAGACTTCCAAGAATTAGAAGTAAATTGAGTACCATGATTTGATATTATAGACAATGGCCCCCATGTAATCTCACCAATTCTTTGATGTAAATCTTAGCATAATCTTCGGCACCATAAGAAGTCTTTACCAGTAAAAAGTGAGTTGTTTTTGTCATTCTATCAACAACCACCCATATTGAGTTAAAGTGCTTCCTAGACTTTGGAAAACCTATAACAAAGTCCATATTCACTTCCTTCTATTTCAAAGTAGGTATCTCAACGTTTTGAGATAAACCACCCAGTCTTTGGTGTTTTACCTTCAATTGTTGACAATTTGTACACCCTATTACATGTTTTGCTATGTCTTTCTTTATGCCATTCCATCAATGTACCTCCCTGAAATCTCTATACATCTTGGTGGATACCAGATGAATAGAATACTTAGAGTTATAAGCCTTATCATGTATCTTTTCCCTTAGGCCATTTACATTAGGCACACATTACAACCCTTGGTATTGAAACACTCCATCTCCCCCTTGTGAGAAGACTTCAACCTTCTTATCAACCACCATCTTCTTCAATTCAACCAAAGTAGGATCCATGTCATGCTTTCCTTTAACTTTTTCTATCAAAGATGATTTCACCCCATTTTGCATCAACACACCTCCATTGTTCAAACCATTCAGCCTCACACCTAAATGAGCCAAATAGTGAACCTCTTTAACTAACTCTTTCTTTTCGTTCTCAACATGTGTAATGCCACCCAGATACATTCTACTCAATGCATCGGCCATAACATTAGCCTTGCCAGGGTGATACATCACACTCATGTTGTAGTCCTTTAAAAGGTCTAACCACCTCCATTGCCTTAGGTTCAAATACCTTTGGGTAACACATATTGCAAACTCTTATGATCGGTGAATATATCTACATGCACGCCATAGAGATAATGTCACCAAATCTTCAATGCAAACACAATGACCAATAACTCAAGATCATAAGTTGGATAGTTCCTTTCATGCACTTTTAATTGCCTTGAGGCATAGACAATTACTTTTCCATATTGCATTAACACATAACCCAAGCCTATATGTGAGGCATCACAATAACAATAAAACTATCCAGACCTTTAGACAATGTCAAAATAGAAGCCGAAGTAAGATAATCTTTCAACATTTGGAAGCTTTTCTCACACTCATCGGTCCATTGAAATTTCACCTTCTTTTGGGTTAACTCTTAGTCAAAAAAAGAAACAATAGAAGAAAACCCTTCAACGAATCCCTAATAAAATCTGGCCAAATCCAAAAAACTCATAATATAGGGTGGAGACAATAGTCAAAGCCAATTTTTTACCATCTCCGTCTTCTTTGGATCAACACTAATACCATCATCTGAAATAATATGGCCAAGAAAATCCACCTCCCTTAACCAACTCACACTTACTAAACTTTTCAAAAAGTTGCCTATCTCTCAATGATTGCAACATAATCTTTAAGTGATCCTCATGCTCCTTTACATCTCGTCAATAGACTAATATATCATCTATGAACACAACCACAAACATCCCAAATACGGTTTGAAGATCCTATTCATCAAATCTATGAAAATGGCAAGGGCATTTGTTAGTCCAAATGGCATAACCAAGAATTCAAAATGACCATACGGAGTTCTAAATACTGACATTGGAACATCATCCTCTTTCACCCTCAATTGGTAATACCTTAGCTGAAGATTAATCTTAGAAAAGTAGTTTGCACCTTGTAGTTGGTCAAATCGATCATCAATCCTCAGAAGTGGATACTTGTTTTTGATAGTCACCTTATTCAATTTCCGATAATGTACACATATCCAAAGTGAACCATCCTTCTTCCTAAAATAATATGGGAGCACCCCATGGAGACACACTAGGCCGTATGAACCCTTTATCAAGCAAGTCCCTTAATTGTTCCTTCAAATCTTTCAATTTCGCTAGGGCCATTTGATATGAAGGTATAGAAATAGGTTGAGAGTTGAGTAAAAGGTCAATACCAAAGCCAATTTCCCTTGTTAGAGGAATACGAGTAAATAATTGAGAAAGACATCGAAATACTCATTAACTATATGAACTGAATCATGAGTAACAACATTGGATTCAACATCAGTGATTTCGACAACAGGATGCTCCCTTTGGAAATAATTTTCATAGACCTTACATAAGAGATAAACTTACCTTTGAACACCAAATTTATTTCCTCCACTCAAGTATGGATTGATTAGGAACTTCGGATATGACCTTACGTGTTCTACAATCAATAGAAGCATAAGAATGCATGCAACTAATGTGTTGCCAAAATACAACATATTTGATACTTAAAAACTTGGAATTTTATGTGTTCTCAAAATGATGCTAGTAGATTTGATGTGTTTTTATGTTTGTTTTGCAGGATTACAGGGTTGGCGCTATTTTTGGGCTAATTGTGCAGATTTTGCTGAAGCCAAGGCTTCACGAGACCATTTACAGGCCATAGATAATTCTATAGGCCCTAGATCTGGTTTTGTACAAAGTTCCAACGAAGGGTGATTTTTTAAAGTTAGGTCTACGAATATGTAGATGAGCCATAGACTTGGTGTCGTGCTATGAGGATAAAAAACTAGGAAGTTATTGAAAAGTCATCAAATGAAACCCCCTATGGGTCGTAAAACTTTATATGGGACGTAAAAGGGTGTCATAGAAGCCAACCCCAGAAGTGAAGATACAATCCATAAAAGCTCGACTATGGGCCGTCAAACATTACAACCCATAGAAGTGACCGTAGAGTTTGCCGACCCAATTCTCATAATTCATTTTGGTTTTGTATTTTAAGCATTATAAATAAGTTTGTAGGTTATTTTTCATAAGGAATGTTACAGAACAATAGAGAATAGTAGATAGCTTGAGAGAAACACTTATAAAACTTTATTTTGTGCTTTCAATTCAATATTGTGATTCTTGGTGAAGAGTTTGGATTTCTTGTGCTTAATTCTCTTATGTAAGTGCTCAATTATTTTATTCAAATTCATGATTCTTGGATCTATACTTCATAACAAAGTAAAACTGAATAATTCATAATTCTTGAAAAATGTGAATACGTGTATTAATTAATTTTCTTCTATCTAAATGCTTTTTAATGGTTGACAATGTTAGAATTCATCTAATGTTACTAACTACATCAAAGTAGTAATGAATACAAAAAAAGATTAATTAACAAGATTCGATTAATGTTTCTCATCTAATCAACCAAACTGGACCAAGGGGATGTTGGACCTGGAACAATAGGTAAGGGTTAGTAATGTCACACTATGGGGATGAATAAAATCATGTAGTAAAATTTGCCTTTCATCTGGATCAAAGGGTTTCATAAACTTAACCTATCGTTCTCCATGCTATACACTAGAAAAGAATTCGATTATCTTGAAATACTAAATTAGGAAATCATGGGGAACACAATATTATAGTTACTCTTCATACTGATCTAATACTTGCTTTAGTTTAGGATTACTTTTCATAGTTGTTACAAACCCACCCCTCTTTTGAGGAGATAAGTAGGTTAATCCACCCAAATTGCTTTAAGTTCTTCTGAGTCTACCATATTCCCTATGGGGTCAACCCTAACCTTAGTTAGGTTATATATCTTGAAAACAACTGCTTTAGCCTAAAAAAATAAGCCGTAGCTTGGGCAACATCAAGCTTTTGGAGCCGTTGTTGAGGAATACGGCTAGACTTATTTAATTTGAGTAGTTCGAGAATTAATCCTTATTTTTCTCATTTCACGTTTTTATTATTTTTGTTTTATTTTCGGGCATATGTCTATATATGCCCAACACGCAAAGTTGAGGTATTTCCTTGACTCCATTTGACCCAGAGATCTATAAAAGACTAAGAAAGATGGACCAAGATAATGCAAACAATGTGATGAATGCAGCTCTGTATCAGAACTAGAACCAGAATGAGAATGAGAATAATGATAACCCACCTCCTCTTGAGGACATCAATCCACTATCATAGGAATTCAATGCCGAAGCTTATCAATGAAACCAATATCAGCTGAATCCTATGGCTATGGATGTGACTGAAGCCACTGTGTTACCACTACTACAAATAACACAAAGTTCATAGTCTCGAGTGGATTACTGCAAATGTTGAAGAATCATGAGTTGTTCATGGGCCTACCATCAAAGGATGTACATAGTCATCTACCTAACATTATGTTTGTTTGTAAGAGTGTAATGGGAACATAAAATTTGTCTATAGATGCTATGTGGCTTCATGTCTTCCCATTATCTCTAATAGGCAATGCAACATTATGACTATTCGAGCTCCTGCAAAATTCAATCACCAGTTAGACTGAGTTGTAGAAGGCTTTTTTACAGAGGTCTTTCCTGAGATCGAAGAAGCTCAGGTTGAATGATCAGATCAAAAACTTTGAGCAACTTCCTGGTGACTCGATCAATACTACATGAGAGAGATTCATAAAGTGCTTAAGAAGTGTCACTGACCACAAAATTATTGATAATGCCTTGGTGGAGATCTTTTATCGTGCCCTAGATGAGAATAGCCAAGCATGTGATGACACCATCATGGGGGGTATGTTTTTAGATCAACCATTTGCAAGGGTTGCTAAGAAGATAGAAAAAGTGATCAAGATAAATCATACATTGATGTGTTGTCAAAATACAACTCATTTGATGCCTAAAACAAGGGATTTTGTGAGTTTTTAATGTGACTTTTTATGATTTTTATGTGTTTGTGTTTTTCTTGTAGAAAAGTTAGGTTGGCATGATTTTGAAGAAAAGTTGCAGATTTTGCTGAAGCTTAGGACATACGGGCACAATTACGAGTCATAGCCTACGCTATGAGTTGTAGGGAATGTTATAGCAAGAATCAGAGACCAAAAATTCAGAAATCTGCTAAGTAGAGGTCACCCCTACGAGGCCATCCTACGAGTCGTAAGTTTCACTATAACTCATATAGGTGTACTCATAGCAGGAATCAGAGAGCCAAAATGTTGGAACAAAACCTGAATGCCAATACTATGATAAGAACATACAAGTTGTAGTTCAAGCAATGACTCATACCTACATGTCATACCAGTTTAGTCCAAGATGCCAGGAACCTGATATAGGACCCCGGCTACAACTCATTGGTCATCCTATGAGTTGTACCTATGAGACTTATCTGCTGCTAAATGTCTTTTCTGAATCAATTCTAGGGTTATTTTTTAAATACTATATATAGTTTAAGTTAGGGTTTTAGAAGGGAGTTCGACCAAGAGACATTTTACAATCATCTTCTGAATCTTTTCTTAGTTTTTTAGATTAGTTTATTGTTCTTTATTGGGAAACCTAATTTTGGGGATTGTAAATCTTGCCTTGTACTCATTATTGATCATCAAGTTTATGGGTTTGCAACCTGTGGTGCCTACTTTCTTCATTGTTGTTGGTAAAACTCTCATTTATGTCTTGTAAGTGCATTTTTGCTTGTTTTGCCTTAGCCATGAGCAGCTAAGCACCCACAACTTGGGGTTGTGAGAACCATGGGTAGTTGACTTGAGATAACCTAGGTTTATTGCATTTTTATGATTGGGGTTTTGCATATATTGTCTATTTTTCTTCATTATAATTGTTGCTTGGTGGTGGTCAATACCAAACACCGCCTACTATCATGATCCCGACCAAGGTAGTGACAAATAGGATAAAGGAAGTAGATAACAGGATTCGATCAATGTCTTCTCATCTATTTATCAAACCTGACCAAGGGGAGGTTAATTGGGACAATTGGTAACAGTTAGTTGGCACACCATGGTTGCGATCAAGCGCCATGGTGAAATTCGACCTTCCCCTTCTCAAGAGGGCTGGAAGAACCTAAGTTACCATCCTGCATGCTAATCTTCAATTGTTGTTATGTTACCTAAGGTAGTCAAGTCAACGAACCATGGGGAACAAAATTCCCAAGTTGTCCCTAAAATTGAGTATTTTTTTAGTGTAGTAGTATAGTCATAATTTTACTCTTGTTTTTTGAATCACAAACCCCCTCCCCTTCCCCCCATTTAGAGATTTTAGTTATTGATGCTTGAAATAATTAGTAGTGAAGTCTTGTAGCCAAGCCCTATATTCCTTGTAGATTTGACGTTAACCTTTGGGTAGGTTAATTGCTGATAATGACCGCTTTTTTGTTAGATCATGAACATCATAATGTCAAAAATTATGGCACCATTGCCGGGGAATACAACTAGGTTTTACTTTGATTTCACTATTAGTTAGTTCTAGTATTGATTTCTAGAGTCTCGTGTATTTTACTTTTGTTTTTGTTTTTGTTGTTTGATTTTATTTGCAGGGTGTACTAGGTTGTATACCCAACAAAAGGAGCCAAGGCAATCCCTTAGCTCCACTCAATTTGGAGATCCATCGACTACTAAGAAGAATGGCTCAAGTGAATGAGGATATCGTGGTTGAGGAGGATATGAATATGAATAAAGATATGGGAAGGGAGGAGAATCCACAACAGAGGGGTAATAGGCAAGAACTCAGGGACTTCAATAAATATGCTTATTAATGGAATCAATATTGATTGAACCCTATTGCTATGGACATTACTGGTGCTATAGTACTGCCGCCTTTACCAGCAGATACTAAGTTGATGGTATTGAGTGGATTGCTACTCCATATTCTCCAAAATCGCAGACTATTTACAAATCTACCTTCGGAGGATGCCCACCATCATCTTCAAAATGTGGTGTTTGTTTGCAAGAGTGTCATGGGGACATAAAACCTTTCTCTTGATATTATTGGGTTAAGAGTGTTTCCGCTGTCATTGACTGTTAATGCAGCTATATGGTTGTCCAAGCTTTGTCTGGGCACTATTACAAGTTGGGCTGAGCTTCAAAGAGTATTCCTTGAAAGTTATTTTCCAATATCTAAAATGTTGAAGCTCAAGGACCAAATAAACAATTTTGAGCAATTGCTGGGTGACTCTATTAGTACAACATGAGAGAGGTTTACTAAATGCTTGAGGATGGTTCCTGATCACAAGATTATTAATGATGCCTTAGTTGAGATTTTCTATCTGGCACTTGATGATGATAATCAAGCTTGTGCAAACATGATCATGAGAGGCATATTCCTAGACCAACCTTTTGCATTGATAGCTGCAAGGATGGAGTAAGTGTTCAAAATAAATAGAGCATGGGGTCAATGAGAGTGAGGTGTGATGATCCGTGATAGGGTGTATAGAGACAACTAGGGCAGATGCTATGAGAATGAGAGAGAGTGCCAGACGCCGATTGGAGAAGAAGAGAGGGCTATAGGAATAGTCCTTATGTGCCACCTTATAATTGTGATGCCAGATTAAGCGACTCCAGGATTGAAGAAATGTTCGAAAAGTTATTAAAGCAAGCCGACCTCCAAGATGAGACTTTGAAGGGAATGAAAGCGAATGTTTCAAGTATTAACCAAAAAATTGAGTCTCAATCAGTGGCGATTAAGTAATTTGAACAATAATTTGGATAAGTTTCTTCATAGTTAAACCAATTCCAAAAGGGTCCTTGCCAAGAAATACGATTCAAAATCCTAAAAATGAAGGGCATTACATGGCGGTGATGACTAGGAGTGGCAAAAGCACCATAGATCCCCCTGTACCGGCACTTATGGATGAAGTTGATGAGAAGAGTATTGGTGGTGAAGTCATGGTTGAGGGAGAAGATTCAAAGGTTGATAGGATGCAACAAGAAGAGGTAAGGGAGCACGAGAAATTGAAATCTAATCCCAAATCCCCTCCTTCTTTCCCTCAAAGGCTTAAGAAAAAGAAAGAAGAGGGTAAATTCAAATTCTTCCTCTCAATGTTGAAGCAACTCTCCATCAACATCCCCTTTCTAGAAGCTTTGGAGAAAATGCCCAGGTATGCCAAGTATATGAAGGATTTGGTCACCAAGAAACACACTTTAAACCAAGAGTTCTCGCAAGAACTCTAACTATGTAGTGTGATTATGACCAAATGCCTTGTTCAAAAGCAATTGGACCCTGGTGCATTCACCATCCCTTGTACCATTAGTGATATTGAGTTTGCAAGGGCTTTATGTGATCTAGGAGTGAGCATCAATCTAATGCCTCTTGTTGTATTTAAAAAGCTTGGCACCTTTCGGTCATACCTATGTCTACCTACATCATTTTCCAGTGAAGGTTCTAGCAAAGTCACTATTCCTAGGGTTTTCGTTGTGGTTTTTCATTTCCCTTGCTTTAGTTAACTTCTCCAATCGATTAGTAAGATTCATGGTTAAATTTGACACTCTTTTATGGTAAGCTTATTTTTTATATAAGTATATGCTTAGGGAAATCATTTATAATCATGGCATGTGGTAATTTTTGATCTAGATTTGAAATCTAGGGTTTTAATGTTTTGAAGACTTGAGTTGTGAATCAAAATCTTGTTAGAATTCTTAAGTGGATGATTGTGAATGAGATGATTATAATTTATGGAATATAGTGTGTGATTGTGCCCAGTCATCATCTACATTGATGTTGAAAATTGGAATTTAGGAGGTGTGGGTTCATTTCAATGCTTTAACCTATTGGACTTGATTGAAATGACCTAAATTACAATTACATTTCTATTGAATATTCTGTTGATATCACGTGTGAGATTGGAAAGTACTTTGTTTTTGGTATATTTGACATACTATTGAAATGAATTTGATTCTTGGGGATTATGGTTGTTCTAAATTTCTGATGTTATTGAGGGTTTGCTTATGTGCCAAGCATTTGATGTTATCATTATGTGCCAAGTGTGTTGAATTGTGTGTTTGGTTGGTGCTTTGCATGGAAAATGTTAGGCACTATAGATGCCTTCTGCAGTCAGCTACGAGGTAGTCCTATGACTCGTAAGTCCTTATACAAGTTATAGTGGTCCCTCGTAGTAAGCATCAGTCATTTGTGATTCCTTCAAGTTTCTTATATGAACTCATATATAACTCATAGTGCCTGCTATGACTCATAGTGAGGGTCTCATAATCTTATCTGAGTTCTGAAAAATGTTTCTGAAAATAGGTATGAGCCCAGACTATGACTCGTTGGTTCCCCTATGAGTCATAACTGTGCCTCATATCTGAGATCAGGAAGCTTTTCTGTGGGATTTGTGGTTCTATGAGGATAGTGTGTGGCTCGTAGTTTACCCCATAGGACGTTACTGCCCTCGTATCTACAAACCTATAGTTGCATCAGTGACTATCTTTTTTTGATTTGTTTTTGTTTCTTGACCTTTGTTATGTGTTTTAATGGATCAAACATCTTGAACTTATATGTTGCTATTTGGTTGGTTTGCAGATAAAATTCTCCTAAAAGACAAATGGGTAATTCAAACTCTCCAATGGAGTTTGATGGATGAATCCTTCGAGACTGAGCAATCTATGGGCTCTGTGAAGGTCCACAGAGTTAGGGTAGACCCCGAAGCCAAAGACCCATGACCCAGGCGCTTGCAGTACAAATGCCCATGGAAGTTAGCAGTTCATCCTAGTCTAAAGAGGAGGTACAACAGAGTAATGGGGATGAGTCAGATAGCAGCCTACCTCAAACGACCCCCTCACACTAAGGTTCAGAGTCAGAGTCGGAGAGTACCTCTCAGACCCAGCAGGAGAAAGTCTAGTCCCAATCCCAGTCTACCGCAGATGGTGTGTTACGGGTATGAAAGAAATTTACAACCAGGGGTTAGAGCCAAAAAGGCAAGGCAAACTGGTCTGCCAGTTTCATGAGGAGTCCAAATTGAATGCCTTCAAATTAGACTGAGTGCTCAGATTAGATACTGGGTTAGATAAGCACAGACTACGATGGAACACATAGTAACTGTGCAAATATGCCCCTTACATAGTCCGTGAGTTCTATATGGCATATCTTGCTACACTCCACCAGGGGTTGCCAAAGAATAAGAAGCCAATTGAACAACTGAGGCTACGGGTGGTGACAGTCTGAGGCAAGAAGGTTGATATTTCGAAGGAGATGATTTGATGAGTTTAGTTTGGGCCCAATTATCGAGTAACTAAATATATCGTAGAGTACGATGGCCATATTAAAAAAATAAGGAGAGCGGTGACTGGAAAGGACATTAGAGCTAGGGCAGAACTTCTGAAGTGGATTGCCAGTCAGATTTATGAGGCGAGTGTTGAGCAATGTGGGTTACCAAACCACACAGATCCAATTGTGAAAGCCCACATCTCATTCCGGGCTAAGTTTTGGTTATCTATTATCCATTGATGCATTAGACCAACCTTTATGGATAATATGATCACCCTAGAGAGAGTAATGTTGTTAGCCAATGTTCTAGCTGGGTGTGCTATAGATTGGGCCCAGATTATTTGTGACCAGATTCACGATACTGCAGCTCGGATGAACACCTTACTATTATTCCCAGTTCTGATTCATTGATTATATAGTGTAGTAGGTTTTCCTATTGACACCCACCAGGAACCTCATGTAGAGCACATATAAACCATGGATCCCAGCCTGATAAAGGCTGACGAGAACCTAGTGGCCTTACCATGAGCATCTCCTCCTCTTTCAGAGCCATTCCTAGTAGAGCCTCCGATTTAGAGTTCACCTCTAGCCACTATCAGCACTACTCCAGTTGCTACAAAGCCCACGCTTGCTATGGAGATCGAATCTACACCATCCTCCAGCACTCCAGCACTAGCAGTAGCTTAGTTACACGTTGATTCTATTATTTCTGCCGTTGCTTTTCAGGCATTATTACATAGGGTGGCTATTGCAGACTCTAAGCTTTAGGCTTTATCAGCAAGGGTCTGGCCATGGGTTGACCAGATTGTAGGGGACTCTGAGGAGAGGATGAAGGCATCCACCCATGATCTAGTAGATGAGAGATTTAGGGTGGTGGATGCCCGGGTGGATGCTTTCGAGGCGAGAGTCCACCAGCGACTTGAGGGAGCTTAACCCACTGTACAAGTGCTGTGACTGAGGATTTGGCCAAGTTTAAGGTTGAATTATTACAAATATTGGTAACTCCTATTGCATCCTCGGAGGTGGCACCAACAGACGATGAGGTATTCGAGTGGCTAGCCAACCATTCGAATGTCTGTGGGAAGAGGCCCCTTGAGCATAGTGATGACCTAGAGCTGACCCCAAAGTGGGCGAGACAGGAGGGAGAGTCCATACCAAAGGAGGTGGTGCAGAAGTCGCTATTGTTGGTGGATATTCAGAGAGAGAGAGGGAACAGTACACCCCACATGGAGAGGGTACTTTCGGTACTGCTGTAGAGGAGTTGATGGCCCTGGACCCCATAGACCAGCCAAAGGTTGGTGCCTGATGCACCATGATGTTTGACTTCTTTTGACCCCAGATTTTATTTTGTCATGGTGGTTATTTTGTTCTGTTATTTGATAATCTTTTTATTATGTTGATTTTTGGCTGTGTTTAAATATTTCTAGTTTGGATCTTGTTTTTACTTATATTGTGGATGTTAGTTTTTGGTTTTTAATGTATATATATATATATATATATATTTCTATGTTATCATAGTTTTTTTTCATTCTTATGTTTACTTTGAGAACAAAGTATCCTGTTTTGGAGGGGTGTGGGAAGTATGAATTAAGGTGAAGTCTAAGTAGCCTTAAGTCCAAAACTTTTCCTATTTTTGATCCCAAGATTTTCTTACCGTGCTTCTTTTTCCTTGTGGATGTTTACTTTTTTGTTGAGCTGTCATGTTTAGTTGTGTAGATAATGTGTAAATTCATAGTAGTCTTATCTATTGGCATAAACATAACTTTTCAATGTATTTTTAAAGTTTTGATGATAAATTAGGTACCCTCAAAATTTTTGAGATTGTAGTTGTCGATGCGTTCTTACATCTTTGAGTATCTGGCAATGTTTGTTATGATATTGTGAAGGCAAGTTGAGACTGAAAGCATGACCTGTGATTCTATACTTGATTGTGGATGCAATTGCTATATGTGTTGTAAGCTTATTTTGCTGCATTTATGCATCTTGTATGAACCCAGAAGTTGCCTTAGTACTCTAGGATGGGTTTGGTGATGTGGTGGATATGGAAAGGATCTTAGACCTTTGTTCTTTGAGTGAACCCATATTTAACCTAAATGACCCACCAGATGAGTGAGTGAATCCCTTGTTCCAAAATTTTGAGCTTCTTATGTACTCATTCTTTCTTGATACCTTGCTAGCTTAACTTTGTTTGATGAAATATCTTAATATTGGACCTGGTCTATCCTTGGACATGTGAACCTTAATTGAGGCTAAAAGCCTAAGTTGAGTGTAGCTACAAGTTGTGGCCCTGGTGTGAGGAATAGATGTTGTGTACTTTAGCTCAGGCTAAAAGCCTAAGTTGAGAAAGGCCCTTATTGTGGTAAAGTAATGATAATAACGTGGTTAGTTGAAAAATCAAGAAAGAAATGAAAAAGCATGAATAGAGTGAAGAAAAAGAAAAGAAAATTGCCTTGAATTGAGAAAAATTAGAAAAAATGAGTTTGAAATCGAGGTACAGCTGAAAAAGAGAAGGAAAGCACTCGAGAAAAGTTCAAAACAGGAGAATAAGGGTGGATTGATTAAAATGGATTGGATTATAAAAGCAAAAAGTGTTGCTAAACATGGTTCAAGGATAGCTTTTAATCATTACTTGCCCAAAATACCATTCTAAAGCACCCTGAACCTATGTTAAAAGCCTATAAGTTCTAAAGTGATCCAACTCCACTTTATTGCCAAGCCAGAAGATTAGTATAGAGGCAATCCTATGGTGTTAGTCAGTATACATTGAATTTCAATTGTGGGAGTGAGAATGCTTCCTTAGTCCGTGAGTTCTAAATGCTTTTGAGTAAGTGAGGGACTTCTTTCTAGTGAGGGCATTTGCACTACTTGACTAGCATAAGACTATACGAGTGACTGTGGACAGTTGATGCTCCTTAGCTTGTCATAGTTGGATTGCCAGGTATCTCATTGTGTTCTTGTTTGCTTAATAACTTTGCAATCCTATTTTGAAAATAGTAGTTAGGTACCTGAATCAAAGGATTGTGGTATATGCCATTAGCGTAGTTGCTATGTATTTCTCTTTGTCTACATAGATTACGTCATCACTTGAGGAGAAGCAATAATTCTAAGTTAACGATGTTGATATGCTATCAAAATACAACACATTTGATGCCTAAAGCAAGGGATTTTATGAGTTCTTACTGCGACATTTTATGGTTTTTATGTGTTTTTATGTTTTCTTGCAGAAAAGTTAGGTTGGCATGATTTTAAAGAAAAGTTGCAGATTTTACTGAAGCTTAGGACATACAAGAACACTTACGAGTTGTAGCCCAAGCTACAAGGCATAGGGTCTGCTGTAGTAGGAATCAGCGACCAAAAATTCAGAAATTAGCTAAGTGGAGGTCACCCCTACGTGCCATCCCATGAGTCATAAGTTTCACTATGACTCATATAGGTGGACTCATAGCAGGAATCAGAGAGCCAAAATGTTGGACCAAAAAACTTGGGGTTGTAGGAACCATGGATAGTTGACTTGAGATAACCTAGGTTTATTGCATTTCTATGATTAGGGTTTTGTATGTATTGTCTATTTCCCTTCATTATGATTATTGTTTGGTGGTAGCCAACACCAAGCCCCACCTACTATTACAATATCAACCAAGGTAATGACAAATAGGAAAAGGGAAGTAGATGATAGGATTCGATCGTTGTCTTCTCATCTAATAAACCAAACTTGACCAAAGAGAGGTTGATTGGGATAATTGGTAACAGTTAGTTGGCACACCATGGTTGCCGACAAAACACCAAGGTGAAATTCGACCTTTACCTTCAGAATAGGGCGGAAGAACCTAAGTTACCATCCTGCATGCTAATCTTCAATTGTGGTTATGTTACCTAAGGTACTTGAGTCAATGAACCATAGGGAACATAATCCCCAAGTTGTACCTAAAATTGAGGGTTTTCTTGCGTAGTAGTATAGTCCTAATTTTACTTTTGATTTGTCAATCACAACTGCCTTCCCCCACATTTAGAGATTTTAGTTATTGATGCTTGAAATGATTACTAGTGAAGTCTTATAGTCAAGCCATGTACTCCCTATGGATTTGACCCTAATATCCGATTAGGTTAATTACTGACATCAACCACTTTCTTATTGGAGCATGACATCAGAATGTCATACATAGGGGCTAAGGGATAGATCATCTACAAAGAGCTCGTGTGCTATCAATATTAATTCAGAGCAAGCTAAAATGAATGAGGAGATAATGCAAGAGCTTGGTTAGATTAGTACTAACATGGAGGTGATGATGAAGCAGAATCAAGAACAAAGTTAATGCAGTTGTTCATCAGCCTCTGTGAGCACATATGTATGAGGAGCCTTACTATGAGGAGGATACTTGCTTCGTTGCTGATCGGGTGAGGGGTTGTTGGACCAATTCCCAAGGGTCCATTTAGAACTATTGGCACCAAGGTTAAGAAAACTAAGGTTGGAATTATAATAGAGACAATGCTTTTAAAGATAATAGAGGAGGTTAATACGATAGGAATAGAGGCCAAGACAGAGATGCTAATTAGGGTCGTAGAGACGGTTATAGAAATGGTTTTTACGCGCCACCACATAATCATGATACTTATGCTAGTAGTTCCAATATTGAGGAGATATTTGACCGACTATTGAATGAGGTTGACAAACACGATGAGACCTTGAGGGGGATAAAATATGATATCACCAGCATAAATCAGAAAATCGAGTCTCATTTTATTGGTATCAAACAACTAGATCAATAGTTTGGTCAAGTGTCAACTCAACTCAACCAGTGTAAGAGAGGTACACTACCTAGCTATACAGTTCAGAACCCAAAGAATGAAGGACAGTGTATGACAGTCACTACTCATGGTGGTAAAAGTACCATTGATCCTCCTATGTTGGTTGATGATAATTATGTTCGAGAAAAGACAATTGAGGTCAAAGATGCTGATACCAAAGATGATTGTGCCAAGGATAGGATGAGTGATATTGCAGAGGTGTAACAAAAGTCAAGTTCATTCCTAGACTACCTCCTCCTTTCCCTCAAAGAATCAAAAAGAAGGAGGAGGATAATTTTAAGCATTTTCTCTCCCATACTGAACTAACTCTCCATCAACGTCTCTCTCATTAAGGAACTGGAGAAGATGCCAGGGTATGTGAAGTTTATGAAGGACTTGGTTACAAAGAAGCACACTATGAGTTAGGAGCTCTTGCAAGAGCTTTACCATTGTAGTGAAATTGCTATAAGGTCCTCGGTGCAAAAGCGAGAATATCTCGGTGATTTCTAAAACAACCCTAAAAAGCGCCCAAAAATGTACCTTAGAAGTGCCTGGAATAGTAATTTCCATATATCTCAAAATTCGTACGCGATATCGAAAATTTGACTTCATATTCTGTCCAGGGGTCAAATTGAGTAGTGAATGGGTCTAACCCTGATTTTAGATCAAACGAATCACAATTTTAGTTTCCCAAAAATCAAATTCCAGAGAGGTTTTCGTGTCTCTGGCGCAACGCGCCAAGGGCGCACCTTAGTACAAAAATTTCCCAGTTTTTTTATCTTGGTCAAGGCTTTGGGTCTTGGTCCTAAGTGTTCCCATGCATGAAAATGCCTATACTTAGCCTTATTTCACCCTCATATCATTCAGGACATTTCCAAATACACTCCCAAATACTTAGACAATATTTTATCTCCCAAATTCAAGTTCAAAACTTATTTCGATTCTAAGGTTAGAAATCAAGCTTCAAGTCTCCATCTCCAATCTTCATCAAGCTATTCTCCAAGCTAAGGTATGTGGGTTTCTTTCACCCATGATGCCTAAGCTTCCTTTTTCTCAAATTTGCATGATTTTGAAGTTGATTTACTCATGGGTCTTACTTATTATATAATTCATTGCACACATGTTGGGTCTTATGAAATTGTAATTATTTTACTATATATTTTGAGCTATGAATCTAAGATCCATGGTGATATTCGATGACAGGCTTTGATGTATATTGCTTGAGGGTGTTACCAAGTATTGATTGATGGTTTTACATAGGATTTTCTTGCATGATTTCATCCCTAAATTGCATGGTTTTACACTAGCAGTACACACCTACCAAGTATTTGATAACATGTATGATTATGGTTATCATGAGGATTTGAAGGCCCAATGCATTTTGTATGAGTTGAACGACTATATGATGATGAAATGTACATATGGTTTTACATGGGATTTTCTTGCATGATTTCATCCCTACGCATGGTTTTACACTAGCACTACACATGCCAAGTATTGATAAAATGTATGATTATGGTTATCATGAGGATTTGAATCCCCAATACATGTTGTATGAGTTGAATGACTATATGATGATGAAATGTACTTATGTATATGATTTTCTCCTATATGGTGTTGGAATGTGATCATGCCCTACTTGGGGGCTGAACGTCGGGTAACTATGTTGAGGGGTTTGTACCTTGATAA
>JAOTQJ010000083.1:10548927-10560719 GCA_025642045.1 Solanum sejunctum
TACGCATGCTTAATTATTAAAGAATCCATGAATGAAGCTAGGGGTTGATGTATAGAGCCTGGATGTCATATGTATGCATGATTAATGTGGTACGGGTCTTAATCTAAGTGAATACTGATGATAATGTGCTAAATATTGATGGAGTGTGAGTCCCTTTGAGTCTTTAAGAGGTCACACATAAGTTTTAAAGAATGATCATAATATTCTTGAGTTGAGAGATGATGATATGAGATGATGTCTTGTCCAAAAGAGACCAAACGATAAAAAAACTTTGATGTTGATGTTTATGAGCATGTTCAGTCCTGGGAGGAGTATTGAGCACCAAAAATAAGTAAGAGTGAGTCCCACTCAAACTCATTAACTACATGGCTAACATATAAGAGGATTATACCATGAGAACGGATGCTTCCTTAGTCCCCAAAAGGGAACTTGATGTTATTATAAACCCCCGATGTACAACCTTTTACCTCGAAAAGGTACTGAGTGGATGCCGCAATGACACTACTTCTTTGTACCATCATCGGCTTATAGGTGGTAGGTGTAGGTTCGAGAAACTTCCAGATAGGTCCTCTACTAACAGTACTCTAATGTTGATGTGATAGTACGAGTCTTGATTGAGGGTGATGTGATAGAGTTCTATTCCTTATCTTGAGTTGAGGTTGAGTGATTGATGAGATGATATCATTTCATATTATATAGCTCGTATTGTTTACTTTAGCACATTTACATACAATACATTTCATGTGCTAATGCCTCTTTGACGCTGCATCATTTTATGATGTAAAGTCAGTAGACAGAGTACTTCAGCAGCCTAATCATTGAGGTTCCGAGCTTCTTGATTTTAGATAGTGGTGAGTCCTCCCCCGCATTTGAAGTATGGTTATTTCTTTAGCTTTATTAATCCATTTAACTTTGATTGTGGTAGCCATGGCCTGTCATGGTACCATTTTAGATAGTAAACGTAGACGTAGATCTAGACGGATGACGTTTGATGTTGGGGTTCCTTTCCCCCTATTGTTCTACTTTTACACTAAGTTTGTTTCCTTTATCTTGCTTCATATGATGGATGTTGATGATGAGTTTGATAGTCCACTGATAGTTAGAATATTCTGGAATATCTTCTGCAAATGAATTGATTAAACGAATGCGATGAGACTAGGTGGTTCACTTGGGGACTAGTAATAGTCTCTGAGTGTCGGTTATGCCTATGGTACCCTCCCGGGGCTTGGCAAATAGATTTCTGAATTATCGGTTCGACCTTGATTTTTACTGTTGGGTTATTGGATAAACTGATAACCTAATAAGATTATAATAACTTACTATTTTACCCTTCAAAAAATATTAGTTATTAGTAATAGGACACTGTAGCAATACTTTACATATTTTAATTTTTATAGTACTTAAGTGATTAGTTATCCACTTTAGTATTTTTAGTTTGTAATTAACTGATTATAGCTTTTGTAAGTTTTGTAAACACAGTCGTCATACTGTATCTGCTATTTATTAATGCAAATTCTCATTAACATTTTTATTAGGTAAATCGAAAATCGAACTGTTAAAAACTTAAAATCAAAAATCAATAAAAATTATTTTAGTGGATTCTTATTATTCTAGCATATTTAAAAATCGAAAAGCGATTAACCAAAATAATAATATATAAAATCGAACCTAACCGAACTGACTGATGCATACCCCTACTAAATAAAGCACATGCATTATATTGTGTGGACAATAACTTTACAAATTATGTTGAATTATTGGAGATATATTTTTTTTCTCTTTTACAACTGGTTTACACTTATCACAACTCTTAGTGATGATTAGGACTTGTGTTTATATCTTTTGTTATATTTTTGATGTGGAGTGGTTGCTAAGGATTTAATGTTGGTGTATATGCATTTTATTATTAAAATAAAATATTAAATGTATATATTAGTGAGTATAAATTATGACAAAATGGTTATTAATTCTTGTAACTCTTATGGTCATTAGTTTCTTGCAAAGTCTTAGCCTCTTTGCCGTGTGAAATTCCTACATGTGATGTAATGGTTTTGGAAGGACATACATTTGAGGTTTGACTTCATGTCTACAAAATTCTTCTTGTTTGCCATGATATGTCAATAGGTGATCTGGTATATATCTTCTCTTTTCTGTCTTCTATATTAACACTACAATTTTCTTTTGCTCCTAAATTCATGTTAGATTTTTGTATGTGCTTGGTGTCCGGAAGGATCACCTCTTGCATCTGGGTAAGCTTTAGTACCATTTCTTTCTTTTGTCGCTCTCGTTTACGAATCAACTCATGTTCATATTCATACTTCTGTTTTTAATTCTCTTGTGATTTTACGATTTTGGAGATAATCATCATAAGCAGTAGGACTTTGAATATTATGCTTCCTATTCTCTTGCAGCAGCAATCTATGAGTTCTTCAATGTGTGGAATGATATGTCTAACTGCTTCTACCAGTCGTCTAGTTGTTGATGTGAGTTTTCCACTGCTTGTATTGGGCTGACTCTTGTTTTTCTATACTTTTCTGGTGGACTTGGACTGCATTGCTTGTGGTTACCATTTTGAACTTTTTGTTATTATTTGATCTTGCACTTATGATTTTTTTTCTTTTACAGAGTGAGGGTACCCTGCTTGCGACAGGTTTTTGTGATGGCCAAGCCAGAGTATGGAACCGATCTGGTAAGGGACATGGAGGAAAAACTTGTTTTGAGAATTGGATGTATATTGGAAAAGCATAGTTCTAGAGATGTGCTTGCTAGATTTTTCTTTGGATTATATCATTGAAACTAAAAGGCACCGAGAAATTATTAGCTTTTTGCTAAAGAGAATCAGTTGACCCATGAGATAATTGTACCCAAAAGCATTTAAGCAATTTTTTTGATTATATTTCTTTGGCTTCTTTTTGTAGAGAAAAATTTTCCGAGGCTGGGAAAGATTTTTCTTTACAAGAATGTTGAGTTCTTCACATTGTTTTACACTGAATCTCTTTGACTAAGACTTTTCATCAATTGGCATGTTATTCCATCTTAACACTGAATTGTTTTCTCTTGCTGATATTCTATGACTGACTTTTCATCCAGGGGAATTGGTTACTACTTTTAACAAACATAAAGGGCCAATCATCTCTTCAAAGTGGAACAAGAAAGAAGATTATCTTCATAGTGGTAGTATTGATACAAACTGCAGTTGTTTGAAATGTGAAGTCTGGAGAATTGAAGCAGCAATTTGATTTTCATTTAGGTGTTTTGTCGCCCTTATTCTGTCTTGATTTTTCTTGTATATTATTACCTCATATCTTGCAAGGATGATGTATTAAACAATTGGTCTTATGTTTTCATTCAAAACTGGCTGGGGTTAAAAGTTCTGATCAAATAAAACAAGGCACTGATTTACAACACGTGAGAATATCTCAAAAAATCATGCTTTAACTTTGTCATTTTGTTTTTATCTTCACAATTTCAACTTGAAATATTTTATGCACTATTCCATATGAAACTGTTTGTGGAAAGTTATTGCTTGATTGGAACATGATGTATCCTTTGTGAATAATCTAAAAGTGGGACCCCTCAGTTAAGGTAATTCCTGTCATGTCCTTCTCAAGTAGGTTAAGTATTTGGAAAAAAGAACAAAAGCAGCATCTAAAGTAGACCCTTGCCTCCACATGTTTCAGAGAATTGCTTACGGTCTTCTAAGTACTGTTAAATATTTATTTAGACTCTGAATTTATGTATTATTTGTGTCAATGCATCTTGTTGTCTTTTTCTTCTGTTCATTTCCTTGACATTTTATTTTTATCGTATCAAAAAGTCCCTTATTTATGTCTTTGTCATGAAATATTGGAACTACAATTTTACTCCAAAGGCAAGATCAGCTTAATATAGGGGTAGCAGATAGCGTGTTAATTTGTTTATTGATACTATGTAAGCTCTTAGTTTCACCTTTGGTCTTGTAATAAGAACAAAAATTGTGATGTATGGTTTAGGTGTAGAGTGACGTATGTGGTGTGCCACTGGCGCTTGTAGATTTCTCATTTAACAGAAAAGGGAATCTGTATTGCCGAGATTCCTAAACTTTGAATCAATAGTGTCAACTGTCATGGGAGTCTATAAATTACAGATGTCCAGATAGAATAGAGAAAGTAAAATTTTAGCTTCTACCTTTTCTGCGCTAGAACTTGAATATTTTGTTTCCAAGAAGTCCCAATTATTCTGTTGTACGAAATAAAATTGCTCAATTCATTCTATCTGTGCAGATATGGAGCATGAAACACAATGTCTGCTTGCTTGATTTCAGAGAATATCACAAAGTATCAGATACAATATCATTATTTCTATTTTTGTTCTTTCTGTTTCCTCATGGCCTTTGTTGATTCATTTAATCAAATCAGACATCAGCTGCTGACTATTATGGTTTTTAGGAGATATAGCAATCCTAATAAACAGTTGTTGCTGGCAAGGTATTATATTTATTACTACCGATCATGTTTACAGTATTCTTTGAAATGTGGTGGTAGAAAAAGGTTCTCGATTATCCAATGTTCTAATTCATTAGTAGAGGAGTAACAGATGTACGAATCAATAAGGTGTAAACACACACAAATATCTCAAAAGAAAGATTGGCAATCACATCCCTTCACCTACATTGATATCTCTTTCCCACCTAACTAATTTGCCTTCAACAGGGCCAAAACTAGTATTGTTCCACTATGTACCTTCTACCTCACACCCACTCATGTAAAGTTACTCTGCTTATCAAGGTTTAGGCATATAAGAAGAGATCACCTATAAGTTTTTGTCTTTTTTATGATTTAACCTCTAGTCTCCATGGTCAAAGGCGTGCTTAAGACTTAAGAGAGGCTTAAAACATGGTAAATGCTTTTCTTCTCTTAACCTGTAATTTCATTGTCTTCTTGAAGGCTCTAAGACATATTTTCCTTGCAAATGAGCCTCTCCTAATAGTGGCAACACACTAAACAACTGATATTTCATTATATCATTATTTTTTTTTCAATTTCATTGTCCACATATTTGTGTTGATGTCACATAATACAAGTAACTCAGAAGGGTAGTTTAGTCTTGTACTATACAGTTGTAAGATCATGTAAATCAGTCTGTTAATCTGGCAGGCAGTTAGTCAGTTGCAATGTACAGAAGATGGTTGTGATCACTAAGTAAGATCACACACCAAGTGTTCAGAATTGGATTCGTATGAAAAATCATTTGATCAACTCTTCTATTTTCTTTCTTATCTCATTCTCTAATCTTCCCTTCTTCTCAAGAACTCTTGTATCTTGTATGAATCTTACAATCATTCATGAATAATAGCAATTTTTTATTCATACTTATAAATTATAATGATTAGTCTAGAACTAAAAGCATATTGTGACACTCCATGTTATGCATAGGCTGATTCTATCCACACCATTCTTTACACGTCATTATTATATAGGCGATGAACCAAGTTCCATATTTGAGAAGTGGTGACTTGAATTCGATAAAAAGTGTTGTGATGCCTTGATGTATTCCAAGTCAAACTTAATGGAAGTATTTAACCTCGAGATAGTAAGGTGTTGTTGAATTTAATGATTAAGCTAAAGTACTGAGTTACACCAAGACGGAGTAGTGTTTACAAAAAATATAGAATAAGGTAAGTGGGCTGGTTGCTCAAATTAATTAAACTACTAGGTGCACTACCTACTTGAGCTATATGAATCTAGTTAAGCTGTCTAAGGTAAATGGATCAGATTTAAGCCTATGTTAATGGATTCACTTGAGGCCCAAACTAAGAGAAAGGAAAATATCCCACCTTCCAAATCTGCCAAGGCCCAAGTAGTTAGCCTAACAAGAGATAAATCAGGTAGGTGTGTCAACTACTTTCATCTTTTTGAGCAGCTTGACATAAATAAGTAGCTGAATCACCTCCTTAGCCATTTAGTGATTGAGATTGAATCAGAATGAGGAGGTTAAGGGATTATTTTAAGGGACAAAAAAAGATCTCATAAAAATGCAAATTTAGCTGGACATTTCATTCATTTTAACACACCAAAAAAGAAAAGGATTAAATTCCAACTCTCTTTTCTCTCTCAAGGAGTAAGGAATAGCAGCCTTATAATTCCTTTAGGGTACTTGAGAAAGCCCTTCTTGTTGTAGGCTAAGGTGAGTGCAAATACCTAAAAAATTTAACTATACGCTATCATGCAAGACAAGGAAAACATGTTACTTATGCTTAAATAGAAGTATAGGGCAGAATATTCTCCCAAGTTGTTGCTTGTTTCTCTTGATTATTAAGGGACTTTTTGCTTCTTGTTTGGTTTAAAGTGTGAAGAGGAATCAAAGTTCTTGAAGAAATTGAATTAAAAAGGACAAGTTATATGAATTGAAGTATGTTACTGACACATCTTTATTTTCTTTCGACATAAGGTTAAGTATGACATTTTAAGCGTAAGTTTACAAGAACTCGCAGGAGGATGACTAAGAGTTAGGGTCTCATGTCCTCCACGTACATTGGACTGTTTTGGAATTGTTTGGGTGTGTAAATGTGTTGAAAACAGTTTGGTTAATTTTGGGAAAGGATGTAGATTGTTGGTGCTAAAATACAGAAAAAAGTGCAATGTTACTGCTTAAATTATGTGTTGTGTGGAGTTGTTATGTGTTGTACCTTATGAACTATTTTAAGCGTATAATAGAACTAAAAACAAGATGAAGTACACCAGGTATACAAAAAAATATGAATTACACAAATGCAATTAGAGGAGGAAGGGTTGAAAGAACACCCTTAGGTTGGTAATCATGAACTTGCTGGCTGAATGTTATTTTGGGTAAGATTGAACTGCCAACATGTGATTATTAGCTACTAATACTAGTTTTATCATCCACTCTATTATAGATAAATATTTGGGAAGAAATGAGGTTACTTTGGGGTAATAACAAGGTCATACAACAAGGAATGTAAGGCTATTCAATTTCATATTCTTTGGCATGAAATCTAACACCCATGTCACTATCAACCAATGAGCTCCTCAAGCGTTGTTCCAATATTATTAGTATTGTCTATTAGTAAATCTGTAGCTTACTCTTCCAAGCACTACGCTGATGAGTCCGCTTTCATTCATATAGCTAATTATGTCATTATACTCCTAAGTGGCTCATTAATGTTACCTCCGATTCTTGTATTATTATACTGCCTTAAGTGACCATTGTCATATCTTACACTATAGGTACATGGGTCGAAAGCTTCAAAATTATCATGACCACGAAAGTAACAATCTCAAAGTATTAAAGAATAACTTAAACACTGTCCACAGCGTGGGTGGCAGCCCAGAGGGCAAGACCCTAGCATGGGTCGATCTCACTTGGTTTACGAGGATGGCAGCCCAGGGGCGAAAGCCTAGCATGGGTCGATCCCAATTTGTATAGCTATGAGGACAGCATCCCAGGGTTAAAATGCCTAGAATGGATCATTCTCTTTTACAACTGATTAGTTGGTCATTCATATTACACGTCTAAAGGAATTCTAAAGCACTGAAAGGTAAAGAAAAGAACGTAATTTACATGGTTCCACAAGTATAACAAAGGTGATCCTTTACTATGAGTTGTGCATTTATATCTTCCTACTAGATTTCACTTGAGTTCTCATTTTACATATGCTATTGCCTTACATATTCAGTACATTATTTCGTACTGATGTCACTTTTGGGGGATGCTACAATGCATGGTGTAGGTACAAATACTCTAGCTAGTAGACCTCATGTGTAGGTGCACCTGACACCCAGTTGCTTTTAGTAAGCTCCAAGTTGATTCCAGGCTTTATGGAGTCGTTTGTTATACATGCATTTTTGTATTGTATAATAGTTCAAAGTAAGACGGGGCCTGTCCCAACCTATGTTATTTTATATAGGCTTTGTAGACTTATTGTATATAGTTCAGTTGTATATTATCTCTTAATAGTTGTGGCCTCAACGGCCAATTCTGATATGTAAGTTTTGGTGTTACCTACTTGATCTCTTATCTCTATAGTTTACATGAACTTTCACTGATGTGTAGTTGTCAAAATCGTATAAATATTAAGCAAAGGTTGTATGTTGATTCTCTCAAGCCTTGAGGGCATCGAGTGCCTGTCTATCTTTATAGGTTTGGAGGCGTGACAAAAATGGTATCGGAGCGGGTCACCTAGGAGTCTACAAAGTCATGTTTATGTAGTGTCTTGCTTATGGGTATGTTGTTCACCACATCTATAAACATAAGACTACAAGACATTTAGGAGTTGCCTTTTTTATTTCATTTCCTAGATCATGCTACAGAGCCATTTTCATAGGTTGATCATATCTAACCCCTAAATTGTTTGTTTTGTATTTAGCAAAAAATACCTGTCACAAGGAGAAGCAATACAGGTAAGCAGATACATCTTGGAAAGGGAACTAGCCAATTACAAGCTAGACCTAACCAAGTAAGATTCTAGATGAATCTTTATCATTAAGTTCCCAGACTCCTCTACCTCTAGAAGAGCTAAGGAAGGCAACAACACCTCCAGAGCCTCCTATTAATGCTACTCAGCATTATTTAAGGAATGCGGTCCAATTATTGACTCATATAGTTGCTAGTCCAAGTTAAAGCCAAGAAGGTCCAGTTGCAGGCATTGGTGCTGCAGATAGGGCAGCTAGCACACGGATACGTGACTTTGTTAATTTGGACCCTCCTTCATTCACTGGGTCAGATCCTAAAGAAGATCCACAAGACTTTGTTGCCCAAATCGCCAAATCCAATGAACCTTAGATACTATGCATGTAAGTAGTATAGAAGTTGTTGAGCTAGAAACATATAGATTAAAAGGAGTGGCTATATTATGGTATGAAACTTGGAAGCAATCCAGGGCTACAGAGGCACCTCTAGTTATTTGGAAAGAGTTTGGAAAGGCATTTCTTAACCACTCTCTGCCATTGGAGATTCAAGAGGCCCATGCAGATCAATTATTAAATCTTTACCAAGGAGGTATGAGTGTAAGAGAGTATAGTTTTCAATTTAATTCCTTGGTCACGTATGCTCCTAATTTGATTGCTACTATGGAGGATCAAGTTTATCGATACGTGAATAGATTAGATCCCTTGAATAAATAGATGGATATAGCGAGAATGCAAGCTTTTGCACAAAAGTTCGAGGATCAAAGGCAGCGTAGGAGGACATAAGAGTCAAAAAAAGCACAATCCAAGAGAGCTAAATCTATATGATGGTTTACCCCATCCCAAGGTGAGTTTAGGCCTTGATTTTCTAATAAACCATCCAGGCCATCATTTTCCTACTCTACAGCTAGTGCTCCACATCAATATCAAGGGTCTTTGGGAAATCAGTTTGGGCAACAAAATGAAATCCAAGGTTCACGAACAGTAGAGCACCAAGAGCAAGGAAGTATGAGCCAATCAAGACCTTCTCGACAGTGTTATAAGCAATCCAAGAGGACTTATCTAGGTACATGCCAATTTGGGATGGATGTTTTTTTTTGGTGTAGTACACTAGGTCATATGATGAGAAATTGCCCTCACTGGGATATGGGTGGTATGGCCACACCTATTGGTTTAGTTGTTGAATCATCATCAACAGTGCCTTTCTTAGGTAAGGGTCCATAATTGTGTGCAGGTTGTGGTAGGGGTGTTAGAGGGGTAGCTAGTTCTAGTGGAGCTCAAAATTGCACGTATGCTCTAGGAGATTTGTAAAATTTGGAGGCTTCCCTGGATGTTGTTGCAGGTACATTGTCCATCTTTTCACATATTATATATGCATTATTGACGTAGGATTTACTCTATCATATATTGCTCCATTAGTTGCTGGGAAGTTCAAAAGATTACTTAAATTATTGATTAAACCATTTAAAGTGTCTACCACAATTTGCGTATCTATTATAGCTAAAAGGGTCTATCATGATTACATGTAACTATTTGTGATCTTGACACATTGGCTGACCTTGTCGAGTTGGAAATGGTAGATTTTGATGTTATAATGGGTATAGATTAGTTGTCTTCTTGTTATGCCATGGTGAATTTCTGAACTAAGATGACGTAGTTCCATTTTCCAAAGAAGGCAGTCCTTGAATGGAAAGGTAATATTGGGATGCCAAGAGGCAGGTTTATTTCCTATTATAAGGCAAGGAAGATGGTGTCTAAAGGTTAGATATGCCATTTAGTGAGGGTAAAATATATAGATGCAGATCCTCTAACCATTCAATCTATTCTGGTGGTGAATGAATTTTCGGATGTATGATCCTGAAGATATTCCAGGGTTGCCTCCTGAACGAGAAGTTGAGTTTGGTATTGATGTGCTCCCAAATTCACAGCCTATATCCATTCCCTCATATAGAATGGCTCTAGCAATATTGCGGGAGTCAAAGGAGCAATTAAATGATTTTCTAGAGAAGGGATTTATACGAACTAGTATATCCTCTTAGGGAGTATAAGTTTTATTTGTACTCAAGAAAGATCGCTCCTTGATGATGTGTGTTGATTATCGACAGTTAAATAAGGTGACGATAATGAACAAATATTCCCTCCCTAGAAATGATGATTTATTTGATCAGTTATAGGGTGCTAAATATTTCTCAAAGGTTGACTTAAGGTCGGGTTATCACCAAGTGAGAGTTAGAAATCAAGATATACCTATGACAACTTTTCGAATACGATATGGTCATTTTGAGTTCTTAGTTATGTCATTCGGACTAACAAATGCCCCAACTGTTTTTATGGATTTGATGATGGGGGAAGGGGGTTTGTTATTCAGGAACCAAGATGAAAATAAATACTACACTAATTTGCAGGAAGACACTTAAATTTAGGGACAACTTAGGAATTGTGTTCCCTATGATTCATTGACTAAATTACCCTAGATAACATAACTCTAATTTGGAATTCACATAACTCTAAATTCCCCATGGTGTGCTAACTAACCATTACCCATTGTCCCAATCAACCTCCCTTTAGTCAGGTTTGGTTGATTAGATGAGAATACAATAATCAAACAGGGTTTGGTGTAGGCAGGGTTTGGTGTTGGCCACCATCAAACATCAATCAAAATAAAGGGAAATAAACAATACAAGCAAAACCCCAATAAAATACATATAGAAAGTATAGGTTATTTCAAGTCAACTACTCATGGTTCCCACAACCCCAAGTTGTGGTGCTTAGCTACTCATGGCTAAGGAAAAATCAACAACAATGAAGTTGGAAAAATAGTTGAGACTTTATCCAAAACAATGAAGAACAAGAATACCACAAGTTGCAAACCACAAGCTTGGAGTTATGGAGAATAAGTACAATGTGAGTTTTGCAATCCCCAAAAGTAGGTCTTCAAATTAAAGAAGAGAATCTACACTAAACCCTTGAAAAACCCTTAGAATATTCAAGAGACAATGTCCAAAGTATTCTCTGAAAATATTCAATGTTTCAGCTCTTCCTTCGAAAACCCTATCATTAAGTATTTATGCTATTTAATATTTAACCCTAAAAATTAAATAGAAAAGATAGCTGGCAGCAGGCAGGTCGTGCAAGTATGACTTATAGGGTGACCTACGAGCCATAATTATTGTCTTGTGGTTAGCACTTGACCTTTTGGACTTGGCTATGACGACCCCCTATTATGAGTCATTGCTTAGGCTATGAGTCGTATGCTCCGCTCGTAATCTAGGCCTTCAGTTCTTGGTACAAACTTTTAGATCTCTATTTCTTGATATGAACCCTACCCACCTATATGAGTCGCAGTGAGACCTACGACTCGTAGAGTGGCCTCATATGGCTGACCTC
>JAOTQJ010000083.1:10573902-10584414 GCA_025642045.1 Solanum sejunctum
TAAAGGTAATTCAAATGTAAAGTATATTGTTTATTAATAGGTGGTGGCCTGAGGGGTGGAAGAATCACCTAGATAGGGACGATCCTATCATGGGTGGTAGCCTAAGGGGTTAAGGAAGAACCTAGCCAGGGATGATCCCGATATATTTTTACCACTGATCAGCTGGTCTTTTGTGTTACATGTTGTGCACAGACTATACAGTAAATGTAAAGTAATATAAAGAACATAAAGTACATGATCCCAAAGTAGAATCAAGGGTGGTCTCTAATCTTGCACCAGTGCATGGTTTCATTTGAGTTGTTACTTTATGTATAGTATGTCCTGCCTTTAATATTCAATACATTATCTTGTACTGGCATCCCTTATGAGGGACCTGCATTTCGTACTGCAGGTACAGGTGCTAGTTGATCTCCCTAGTAGGAGTACAAGATATCCAGCTGTTGTTACCAAGCTCCAGGTTGCTTCGGAGCTTTGCATATCTAGAGTTTATATGTTTGTATTGTGCAGTTAGTCAAGGCAGGGCCTATCCTGACCCTTATCAATCACTTTTTCTTATCTAGAGGCTTTGTAAACTATGTAAATTAAAGTGTGGTCCTACCTCATACTTTAAACACCGTGGCCCCAATGGCCTAGCCATATGCATTTCCTTTTGGCTTGTTATCACTGTTTATTTTCTTAAAGGAATATCAAATGGAGAAATCCCTTATAATATGTATAGAAAGCACATAGACACAGATTGGTTCTCTCGAGCCTCATCAACAACGGGTGCCAGTCCACCCTAACGGGACGTTGGGCGTGACACCTTTTTAAATACATTTGAATATACTAAGTATATGGGCATGCAAATGCTTATAAATGTATTAACCTACAATCAATGTTAAATAACAAAGAGAACATATATATAGAGAGAAATATATAAGAAGGATTATAATATCAATATGCCATGAAATCGATGATGCATGAATACCATCTACTTCAATATACGGAAATATGACCTTAATCGACATAAGGCCAAGCGAGCTACTACTTGGAACTCTATTGTTTTCACCACACCAGATAAAGGGTTGAGCTACTTGCCAAAGGTTGATCTATGATGTAAATATCTGGTAAAAGAGCATAAACATTAACCTATATTTGTCACATAGTTATGGGACTTTAGGATTTATATGAAGACCCTTGAGAATAGTCCCTAAGTCCACTTGGTGCTAAGTCATCATCCCACGAGAATACATATACATATAGCTTGAAAAAGGAGGGTAAGTCTTTTCAAACCTTCATCATGCATACTTAGGATTATAGCCAAATCATACTTCAATTCACGAATACTACATAGGAGTAGCTCATTCATACTTGTACATGTTGGTGAATCATCACCCATAATGCTTAAAGTTATATCATAGACATTATGTGATCATATATCATGTCATAATCATATTTATGTGGAAATCATAGTCATAATCATAATTAGGTCTTAAATCACATCATAAATCTCATGAAAATCAACGTTCATACATGCATATCCATAAGGAATGAAAGAATAGCATGAGTATTAGAGATTCACATTTAAATTAACATAATTAGATGAAATAAAATAAAGTCCATGAAGAAATCTATAGTTAAAACATAGTAGAAATTACCCATGGATAGATTCATAAATTAAAGGGATATGCATAGTCAGACCTTCAAAATATCAAATATAATTCAACATAATAGGTCTTAGGTCATATTGCAAAACATCAATTAAAGACAATCCATAACATAATTTAGTTATAACTATGTGCCAAACATAGGTTCCGAAGATCATGAGGGGTGTTTCATATAAAAAGCACAAACATAGGTTCATGTACCTCGGAATGCCCGATAATTGTAATTTCTATATATCTCAAAATCTGTGTGTGATTCTGAATATCCAACTTCATATTCTTGATCAGGAGGCAAAATTGAGTAGTAAATGGGTATAATCCAAATTTTAGAAGGCCCAAAGTGAAAAATAATTTCCACTAATTTTTATTTCCAGTGACTATCTGCGCCTAGGCTGCGATGCGCCTGGGGCGCAGATAGTGAAACTTGTACTCCATGTCTGGTTCACATTGTGCTTAGATTGTGGACCAGTGTAAAAGTTTCCTTAGTTTTCTCATTTTGTCCAAGGGCATTGGGGTAATAGCTCCATGCCTATTTAAACGTGAAATCTTCCATACTTAATCATTTTTCAGCTCTATAACTAACAAAAGCCTCTCTGAAACCTCTCCAAGACTTTATCAAATCTCTTATTTAAATTCAAGTATTTCAAGCTTAAATTTGGAAGTCATGAACCTATGTCAAGCTTCGACTCTCCTTCAAGTTCATCTCAAGAAAATTCAAGGCTTAAAGTATGTGGGTGTTCATCCATGGGTCCTTTCATCCATGGAGCCCATCCTTCACTTTTTATAAAAATTGCAAGATTTCAAGTTGTATTACATATGGGTATCTCTAATTATGAATTATGAACATAATTTTTTTTGGAGTTTTAGTAAGTATTGATTGATTATGTATGAACATCTTTTTAAACTTATTCCATGAACTGATTTTGTCTATTGAGACTATGCATGATTTGAGCTATGAAACCATAAACTCTTATGAGCTTTTGTGATGGATTTAAAGATACCATAAATGAGGGTTTTACTACAATATTGGTGGGTTGATTTGCATTGAGGTTACTCTTCTTGTTTTATCTTGAATTGCATGATTTTGAACAAGTATAATGAACCCACGATATGTTTGATAAAATTCATGACAAGAATTCTCAAGTGTTGATGAACTATTACATGATTTACAGGTCAAGTAATTTCATGAAGAATAAGGGCTTCAAGCATGTCTTAAATCTATGAAAAGTATCTATGATTTTACAAGTATCAAGTTGATCCCTATTTCAAGATTTTTACCTCTAGTGAGCTATTTATGTCAAGCCAAGAGATCATGTATGATTATTATTTCCTCTCATGTTCAAGGTAAGCTCACTAGTATAGGTCAAGCATGTTGAAGAGCTACTCATATCATATGATCATGTCTATTACTAGTTACTTATGTTGTTATCAAAATATGATTATTACAAGTATTCTATAGGATTTGACTTAGGACTGATTGATGCTTAAGATAGGACCCTGACTCAAGGGATCCTTATATAAAGTCTTTAGTCTCTAAACTATGTGTCACCATAGTATTATGAATATTACCCTTGCTATACTATTTGATCCATCTAGTTTAAGTTTTCATGTGTTGGTTTACCTAAGCAAGTAAACCACACATCACCGGGGGGTATCATGCCTTGGAGTCCAAGTTGTAAATGCTTCGTCTATGTTGGCTGAGGTCTCTTCCCATATATGTATTATTATGAAAGTTGAATGTTTTATAAGCATGTTTTATTATAAGCATTAATCATGTATCTCATATTAAGATTATATATCCATTGATTATGACTATGCATTTTGAATATATTGGCTTATCTCTTTATTGCATTGCACCCCACATACCTATTACATTCAAAACATACTAACACATACTCTATGACCACATGCTATTACCATGTAGGGATCAGAGCTCCTTTTGATCCTCCTCCTCTACATGGCTAGTTTGGTACTTCAAAGAAAGCTTTGGTAAGTCCTCAACTCCAAGGACAATATCAATGTTACCCATACTATATTAAGACTTATTTTATGTTGAACACCCGTTATCATGAGTGTGAGCCCGGGAAGTGTCTTGGCCCCCGCTCCATTCTAAAGTAGAGGTGTTATTGGATACTAAGTTTGTATATGCTTTTATGCTTGACTCTTCTTATGTGTATGTTTATGAAAGACTTCCCTTAGTCCAGCTTCTCTTTTTACACTTGATTACTATTCGTGTTTATTTCTATTTCTGCAATAAAGGATGTGTATAAGATATTCTAAGATGCTTGTTTGAGATGTCTTCAGATTTCCCATTTGTTATGTCACATCTAGGCTCTAGGCTTGAGTCTTGACAAGCTTCATATCAGACCACTAGGTTGTTTATGGTCCTTAGAAATCCAACACATTGCATCTATTAGAGTCTTATTCATGGTTGTGAAGTGCGCCACAACTATGAATGGGACGCTATAAGGTGTTTTAGGAAATATTTAACTTCCTCATGATCTTTGTGAGTTATATGTAAAGATAAGTCTTTCCCCTAACAAATGGTATTTACTTTTCTAGATCATTTCATTACCAAGAGAAAGGCTAAGGAGAGCCCGTACACCCGAGGAGCAATCGACACCTCCAGCTCCATAAGCTCCTTAAGATGGAGGGGTAGCCTAAGATGAGTTCTGGGATGACATAACAATGTTGGCCTGTGTTATGATCAACCAAATGAACTAAGGGTCCCAAGCTCCTCATGCTCCTACTCCGACCTCAAAGGTGAGCGATTTCAAAAGAATGAACCCTTTGGAGTTTCAGGGGTCCAAGGCATAGGAAGATCCCCAACAGTTCGTTGATGAGGTATATAAAGTTCTATTTATCATAGGGGTAAATTCGAAGGAGAAGGCAGAATTAGCAGCCTACCAACTCAAAGTTGTGCTCAAAATTTGGTTCAGTCAAGGGAAATTAAAGAGGAAGAATGATGATTTTATCCCTTAGGAGGAATTCAAAGTCAGCTTCCTTAACTAGTTCTTCCCCATTGAGTTGAGAAAGCCCAAAATGATGGCATTCATAAATCTTAAGCAAGATTCCATAAGTGTGAGGGAGTATGCCCTCCAATTCAACAACCTTTCCAAGTATGCTCCTAATTTTAGTAGTCGATCCAAGATCAAGGATGAACAAGTTTGTGTTGGGAGTGTCTGACTTGGTAAGTCAAGAGTGTCATACCATAATGCTTATAAGTTATATGGATTTATATAAGATCATGACATATGTCAAATAACTTGATGGGGAAAAGCTTAGAAAAAAAGAAGTAGGGAGTCCAAGAGGGCTCGATCTGAAGGTGGTTTCCAAGGTTCTAAGGGTGGCCAATTTCACCAAGGCCGCAAAGTCTAAGGCCAAGGGGCTCCAATGCTCCTAACAAGAGTTTTCCTAATGATGGGATGTATAACCAAAGATTCCAAGGTGGCAATAGTGGCATAACCCATCCTAAGTGCCAAAAGTGTGGAAGAAACCATGATGATCCATGTTTCAAGAACTCTAACGCTTGCTATAGTTGTTGTGAAATAGGCCATAAGGTTATTGATTTTCCACATTCTCAAAAGAAGGGTAGAGATGATAGTCCTCAAGGCCAAGGTGCTAATACGACTCAAAGGGCAAAAAGAGGCCAACAACGGGGTGCTCCAAAGCAAGATAGGTTCTATGCTCTCCAAGGAAGGCATCGAGTGGATGAGATGCCTAATGTTGTTACTATTTTGTTAAATGTTTTTGATTATGATGTGTATGCTTTGATAGATCTGGGTGCCACTTTTTCTTTCGTTACTCCTTTTGTTATCAAAAAGCTTTATATGTGACCCAAATTGTTGTGTGAACCTTATGATGTTCTACCTCCGTTGGTGAGTCTATTATTTCTAAAAGAGTCTAAAGAGATTATCCTGTATTCATATTGCATAAAGTATTCCTTCTGATTTCATTAAACTTGACATTGTGGATTCTGATATTATTCTTAGGATGGATTAGTTATATGGATATCATGCTTCCATTTATTGTAGAACCAGCAAGCTTGGGTACCAGTTCCTTAATAAGCTCGTCCTTGAGTGGGAAAGTCGTAATATGGTGGTTAAGGATAGATTTATTTATTTTCTAAAATCCTAAAAATTGATTTATAAGGTTACACTTACCATTTTGTAAGGGTTAGGGATGTTGAGGCTCATGTCCCTCTTATTGAGTCGGTTCCGGTGTTCAATGAGTTCTGTGATGTCTTTCTCGATGAGCTTCCCAGTGTTCCTCCTAAAAGGAAAATAGACTTTGGTATAGACCTATTTTCCTATACACAACTGATTTTCATTCCCCCTTGCCGTATAGCCTCGGTAGAGTTGAAGGAGCTGAAGGATCAATTGAGGGATTTGTTAAAGAAGGGTTTCATAAGGCTAACTAAGTTACCTTGGGGTGTACCAGTGTTCTTCGTAAAGAAACAAGATGGTTCCCTTAGGATATGCATTGATTACCGACAACTTAATAGGGTCACCATAAAGAACAAGTAGCCTCTACCAAGGATTGATGAATTTTTTGATCAAATACAAGGGGCTAGTTACTTTTCTAAGATTGATCTTAGGTCTGGATACCACCATGTGAAGGTGATGCAGTGTGATATTCCCAAGATGGCTTTTCGAACTAGGTATGGGCATTTTGAATTTACTGTAATGTCTTTTGGCTTGACCAATACATAAGCAATATTTATGGATCTCATGAATAGGGTCTTTAAACCCTACCTTGATATGTTTGTGGTGGTCTTTATTGATGATATATTGATTTATTCCCAGAGTAAAGAGGAGAATGTGAATCACTTGAGAGTGGTGTTACAAATCTTAAGGGATGAGAAGTTGTATGCTAAATATGAAAAGTGTGACTTTTCATTAAAATAGGTTGCATTTCTAGGACATGTGGTGTCCGGTGATGGAATTAAGGTGGATCCTAAGAAGATGGAGGTGATGAGAAATTGGCCTAGGCTCATGACTTCAATGGATATTCGGAGTTTCTTGGGTTTGGCGAGTTACTACTAGAGGTTTGTGAATAGTTTCTCTTCTATTGCTTCACTTATGACAAAGTTGACCCTAAAGAACGGAAAATTTGTTTGGGGTAATGATTGTCTAAAGAGTTTTCAAATTTTGAAAGACAAGCTTATCTCCGCTCCTATTTTGGCTTACAGGAAGGGTTAGAAGGGTTTGTGCTTTATTTTGATGCCTATAGGATTGGTTTGGGCTATGTTTTGATACAAAATAGCAAGGTTATATCATATACCTCTAGACAACTTAAGGTTCATGAGAAAAATTATCCCACTGATGATCTTGAATTGGCGGCAGTGGTGTTTGCTTTGAAATTTTGGATTGGGTATTGAAATCCAAAACTTTTTCTAGAGTTTCCTTGAATTTGTATTGGGGTTTTGGTAGAGGCTCTTGAGAGGATTTGAGATTGTATTCAAATGGGGTGGAGTGAATTTGATACTTAAGAATAGGTTTTAAATCTTTAGGAAGTGTTAAGATAGCATAGGAAGACCCATAAAGTCATTAGCATAAATTAAATTTATGAAAATGCCATCAATGAAATGGAGGCAAAAATTGATAAAGTGTCGCCTCACTTGAGATTACACGGGTTGTGTGGCACACCATGGTTTGTGTGGAGTGCCCATGAACCAACACTTCGACAATTTCTGTAAATTGGAAACTTGGCCAACACTTGGAATTTTTGCCTAAGTGTCACCTCACGAACTGGTTCACTAGTCATGTGAAGTCATACGGTCCCGTGTACTAGTCCGTCAAACCATACATAGAAAATTTTGCAAAATATATGATATGGTAAATTTACACTTAGAAAACTTTTCGCTCCAGAAGCCTCATGGAGGACCTCATGGCCCATGCCACACCACACGGCTCATGCGACCTATCGTGGCATATGTCTTATGCCACAAAGTGGCCATTTTAGGCCCCAGGTCAGTCTCATTGCTCGTGAGTTGCCATATGACCCGTGTGGCTGCCTGTGTGGTATCACTACATGGTAGGGTTCTATTGAAATGGGCATAACTCCATCCAAATATGTAATGAGGTGAAAGTGAATGTGTTGGAAAGCTAACTCAAGGAGCTTTGAATTGGTATATCATTTGTCGTCTAGTTCTTTGTGTGCTAAACGTTATGCTCGTTCAAAGTTGATCCTTGCACAAACCAACACCCAAAACTCAATTTATAGGGAAATCTTGACTTCTTTAAAGTGCTAGAAGTCTACTACAACCCTAATACACTCTCCATATAAACAAATGAGGCTTGAAACATTGGTACATAAGAGCATGGAGTTACTGGCTGTAACAATATCTCCCCCTTGGGAACGTCCATCCCTGAATGTCAAAGAAACATGTATAAGAGAAGTAATAATGAAGATTATGGCCCAATCGTGGATGCAACAAATGCACTTTAACATTATTTTCTAAAAGTTTCAACATGAACATCGAAATCACCATAAACTTGCCAACATAAACATGAATGCATGCAAATGCCATGAGGGCTGAAACTTAAGACTTGAAATCATACAGGGGACTTAGATTAGTACCTAAGGCTTGAGTAGAGTGGAAGAGATAGGTAGATCACTTTTCTATGTTGGCCATGGCTTCCCATATGGCACTTTCAACTTGTTGATTCCTCCAAAGGACCTTAACAGAGGCTACATCGTTGTTCCTTAACCTATTCACATGCCTATATAAAATTTCTATTGAAACCTCTTCATATGTCAATTGTCTTTAATAAAACCCAAAAAATCTAGAGGCATAATAGCAATTGGGTCACCCATATACTTCCTTCACATAGACACATGTAAGATCGGATGAACCATATTCATCATACATTGGGCAACTTCAACTAATAGTCCATTTTACCAATCCTACTCAACGCCTTGTAAGGACCCACAAATCTTGGACTCAACTTATCCTTTTTTCCAAATCGGACCACACCTTTCATGGGTAAGACCTTCAAATATACCCAATCACCAACTTTTAATTCAAGATACCTCCTCCTCACTTCAAAATAGGGCTTTTGTAGACTTTGGGCTATTTTCAATCTCTCCCTAATCAACTTTACCTTCTCCATGGCCTCCATGACCAAATCCGAACCTAACAAGGCCATCTCTCCCATCTCAAACCATCTAAATGGGGACCTACAACGCCTACCAAATAGAGACTCGAAAGGAGCCATACCAATGCTTGAATGATAACTATTATTGTAAGCAAACTCAATTAGTGGAAGATGTTTATGCCAACTACCGTTAAACTCCAAAATAGAAGCTCTAACTATATCCTTAAGAGTTTTGATAGTTCTTTTGGCTTGGATATCCATTTGAGGGTGAAAGGTCGTACTCAGCTTAACCTTGGTACCAAGACCTCTTTAGAAGGACCACCAAAAGTGGGGAGTGAAATGACAACTATGATCCAAAATGATAAAAAATGGCACCCTATGTAATATAATTAATTCATGAATGTACAATGTGGGATAATCTTTGGAACCATAAGTAGTCTTAACAGGTAAGAAGTAATCCAACTTTGTCATTTTATCAGCCACAACCCAAATTGAATCAAAACACTTTCTAGTCTTAGGAAAACCAATGACAAAATCCATGCTAATTTCCTCCCACTTCCAAGTAGGAATCTCTATATCGTGAGCTTGATTGGCTGACCTTTGATTGTTGGCTTTTACTTGTTGGAAATTGTGACAACCGAATACAAATTTACTAGTGTATTTCTTCATACCATCCTACCAAAACATTTCCCTCAAATCTCTATACATCTTAGTAGAACCAAGGTGAATAGAATAGGAAGAATTATGAGCCTCATCAAGAATCTTCTCTCTTAAGCCATCAACACTAGGCACACAAAACCTACCTTTGTACCTAAGGGAACCATCTTCCCCTTAGGGTAAAACCTCTACCTTACCATATCTCACAAAGGTCTTCAACTTTAGCAAGGCAGGGTCAAAGTATTGCTTTGCCTTTACCTCCTCAACCAATGAGGACTTAGAGCCATCAACAACCACTATACCACCATTGTCAACCTCTTAAAATGTAGCCCCTAATCTAGCCAACTGATGGACCTATCTAGCCACCTCCTTGCCACCATCAATAGCATGTGATAAGTTACCCATAGATACCATACTCAAAGCATCGATCACAATATTAGCCTTACCAGAATGATAATGCATACTGATATCATAATCCTTAAGGAGTTCTAACCACCTTCTTTGTATCAAGTTGAGGTCCCTTTGAGTGAACACATATTTGAGACTCTTATGATTGGTCAACACATCAACATGAACCCCATACAAGTAATGACACCAAATTTTCAAAGCAAATAACATGGCGGCCAATTCAAAAACTTGGGTAGGGTAATTTTTTTAATGCACCTTAAGTTTTCTAGAGACATAAGATCCACCTTACCATTTTGCATCAAAACACACCCCAAGCCAATTCTTAAGGCATCACAATACACAACAAAACCTTCCACCCCTTCTGGTTGTGATAAGACAGGAGTGGACAGAAGCTTATCCTTCAAGTTTTGGAAACTCTTTTCAGACTCATTAGTCCACACAAATTTAGCCTTCTTTTGAGCCAACATAGTCATAGGAGAAGTAATATAGGAGAACCCATTCAGAAATATCTGGTAGTAACTAGATAAGCCCAAGAAGCTTTTGATATCTGATAGGGTCAAAGATCTAGACCAATTTCTAATCACTTTGTCCTTTTTCAGATCCACCTTAATACCATCCCTGGACACCACATGACCTAGAAAGTCAACGTCTTGCAACCAAAACTCATATTTCTTATACTTAGCATATAACTTCTCTTCACTCAA
>JAOTQJ010000083.1:10584514-10637187 GCA_025642045.1 Solanum sejunctum
TTGAAGCTTTTCTTAGGTTTTTAGGGTAGATTATTATTCTCTCTTGGAAAACCCATTTTGGGGATTGCAAATCTTGCATTGTACTCATTATTGATCAATCAAGCTTGTGGGTTTGCAACTTGTGGTGCCTATCTTCTTAAATGTTATTGGTGAAACTTTCAACAATGTCTATTATATGCATTCGTGTATGTTTTGCTTTAGCCATGAGTAGCTAAGAACCCACAACTTGGGGTTGTGGGAACTATGGGTAGGTGACTTGAAATAACCTGGTTTTCTTGCATTTCTATGATTGGAGTTTTGCATGTATTATCTACTTCCCTTAATTTTTATTGTTGTTTGGTGGTGTCCAACACCAAACCCTGCCTACTATCACGATCCCGACCAAGGTAGTGATGAATAGGAAAAGCGAAGTAGATGATAAAATTCGATTAATGTATTCTTGTCTAGCCAACCAAACCTGACCAAGGGGAGCTTGACTAGGACTATTGGTAATGGTTAGTTGGCATGCCATGGTGGCCTACCAAGCGCCATGGTAAAATTAGACCTTCACCTTCACAAGAGGGATACAAGAATCTAAGTTACCATCCTGCATTCAACTCACCAATTATAGTTATGTATCTATTGTAATCAAGTCGACAAACTATGGGGAATACAATTCCCAAGTTTTTCCCAAAATTGAGTGTTTCCTTGCGTTTTAGTTAGTGTTTATTTTAATTTGTTTTTGAATCACAAAGCCAACCCTATTTAGAGATTGTAGTCATAAATACTAGAAATGATTAGTAGTGAAGTCTTGTAGCCAAGCCCTGTATTCCCTGTGGAGTTGACCCTAACCTTGGTTAGGTTAATTACAAAACGCAATCGCTTTCTCATTGGAGCATGACCATCATCATATGATTATGGTGCCATTGTTGGGAATATGGCTAGGTTTTGATTTTATTTCACTATTAGTTAGTTCAAGTGTTAATTTCTAGAGTATCTTGTACTTTACTTTTGTTTTTGTTGTTTGATTTCTTTTGCAAGGGTGTACAAGGTTGTATGCCCAGCACAAAGAGCCAAGGCAATACCGTAGCTCCACTAAATTTGAGATCTATTGACTATAAAGAAGAATGGCTCAAGTGAATGAGGATATTAAGGTTGAGGAGGATATGCATACGAATAAGGATATGGATAGAGAAGAGAATCCACCACAAAGGGGTAACAGGCCATAACTCAGGGACTTCAATGAAAATGCTTATGGATGAAATCACTATCGATTGAATCCCATAGCTATGGATGTTACCAGTGCTATAGCAGTTCCTCCTTTACCGGTAGATACTAAGTTCACGATATCGAGTGGATTGCGCCAAATACTCCAAAACCGTTGTCTATTCACAGGGATACCTTCAGAGGATCCCTAGCAACATTTTTAAAATGTCATGTTTGTGTGTATAAGTGTCATAGGGACACAAAACCTTTGTCTTGATGTTGTTAGGTTAAGAGTGTATCCATTGTCATTGATTAGCAATGCAGTTGTATGGTTGTCTACGCTTCATCTGTACACTATCACAAGTTGGCTGAACTTCAGAGGGTATTCCTTGAAAGATAATTCCCAAGATCTAAGAAGTTGAAGTTCAAGGACCAAATCAACAACTTTAAGAAATTTCCAGGTATCCTATTAGCACAACATGGGAGAGGCTTACCAAATGCTTGCAGATGGTTCCTTATCACAAGATTGTTGTTGATGCCTTGGTCAAGATTTTCTATCGGGCACTTGACAACAATAGTCAAGCTTGCACTGATATAATCATAGGAGGCATGTTTCTGGACCAACCTTTTGCATTGATAGCCGCAAGAACGGAACAAGTGGTCAAAAGAAATAGAACATGGTGGCAATGAGAGCAAGGTGTGATGAAACCTTCTTGTGTGATAAATAGTAGTAATGAGCAAGAAAAGGTAAACAAAGAGATCATAGAGCAACTTGGTAAACTTCTGACAAGCATGGACCTAGTGTTGAAGCAAAACCAAGCAAGCGTCCATACAGTCACTCACCAACCTTTGAAGGCTCCTACCTATGATGATCCATTATTTACTGAGGATGCATGTTAGTATATAACCAAGCAGTGGGTTTTTGAAACAACCCCCAAGGGTCTAATTTGAACTATTGGAGGCAAGGTTTCGGGAATCAAGGTCAGAACTTCAATAGTGATGGGATATATAGAGATAACCAGGGTGGACACTACGAGAGAGAGAGAGAGAGAGAGAGAGAGAGAGAGAGAGAGAGTGCCAGATGCAGATTGGGGGAGAATAGAGGGCTATAGGAATGATCCTTATGTGCCACCACATAATTGTAATGTCGAATCAAGCAACGCAAGGATCAAAGATATGTTCAAAAAATTGTTGAAGCGAGCAGACCATCAAGGTAAGACTTTAAAGGGAATGAAAGTAGATATCTCAAGTATTAATTAAAAGATAGAGTCTCTCTCTGTGGAAATCAAGCAATTGGAGCAATAATTTGGTCAAGTTTCTTCACAACTGAATCAGCGCCAAAAGGGTACCCTACCAAGCAATATGGTTCAAAACCCAAACAATGAAGGGCATTGCATGGCGGTGATGAGTAGGAGTTGCAAGAGCATCGTAGATCCCCCTATGCTGGTAATTCTGGATGAAGTTCATGAGAAGGGCCTTGATGATAAAGTCTTGATTGAGGGAGAAAATCGAAAGGGTGTTAGGATGCAACAAGAAGAGATAAGGGAGCATGACAAAGTGAAATCTATGCCAAAACCTCCTCCTCCTTTCCCTCAAAGGCTCATGAAGAAGGAAGAGGCAGGAAAATTCAAACACTTCCTCCAGATGTTGAAGCAACTCTCCATCAACATTCCTCTTTTAGAAGCTTTGGAGAAAATGCCCGGGTATGCTAAATATATGAAAGACTTAGTCACCAAGAAACACACTTTGAGCCAAGAGTTCTTGCAAGAACTCCAACAGTGTAGTGTGATTATAACTAAATTCCTTGCTCAAAAGCGAGAGGATCCCAGTGCATTCACCATTCCTAGTACCATTTCTGATGTTTAGTTTGCAAGAGCATTATGTGACTTAGTAGCTAGCATCAATTTAAAGCGTCTTGTTGTATTCAAAAAACTTATTCTTGGTACTCCTACCCCGACAAGAATGATGTTGCTTATGGAAGATCAAACCATTAAGAAGTTAGAGGGAATCCTTTTGTATATGCTTGTTAAAGGGGATAAATTTATCTTTCTGGCAAATTTTGTGATCCTTGACTGCGAAGTTGATTTTGAGTTGCCCATAATTTTTGGGGGACCATTTCTGTCCACTGGGAGAGCCCTAGTAGATATGGATTCAAGTTAACTATGGTTCAAGATTAATGTGTAGAAGTTGTGTTTGATATTTTCCAATACATGAAACACCCAGATAAGTGCAAGAGTGAGGTGTAGACCCTCGATGATAGTTGATAAAGGAAGATAACAAAGTCGAGCCACAATGTTAAATAAGTCGCTTCTTGGGAGGCAACCCAAGCATTTTGATAATTGTTTGTCTATTTGAAACTTAGGGTATTAAAGTAGTTATTTGTTTCAAATTGAAAGACAATGATGCAATTGTAATATTTTTGAGGATTTTTGTGCTTTGAAACTTGGTTTGCAGGTAAGATTAGAAGAGCTGAAGATCTGAAAAAAAGAATGGGACTTAGAGTAGCTTCTACGAGCAGGCCTATGAGTCATAGCCTCTACTAGGACTCATAGTCATACATCATAGAGGGAAACAGTGACTATCTGAAGTTGGCACATACACTATAAGCCAACCTTATGATTCGTAGGATACCTTACGAGTTGTAAGAAGGGTTCAAAGTGCTCAGGTATGACTCTAAATTTTTATATGTGTTGGGTCTGCTATGACACAAGGACCTACGAGTCATAGGACAGCCTACGACTCATAGTCGAGGTCTTGTAGCCCTAATCTGCAGAATTTTAAAGGTCGGCCCATTTTCATTTAAAAGGGGGTCAAAATAATATTTGACCCCAAAATTCATTTTCAAACCCTAAGAGGTGATGGAAAAAACCCTCCTCTGTTATCCACGTTATTTTTCTGACCAAATTCCTAACTACCCACATCATTTTCCTACAAGGATTCAGGTGAAGTCAACAATTTCTAGGGTTTTATCTTGATTTTCAATTTTCTTCACTTTGGTTTAACTCTACAATCGTTTGGTATGCTCCTTGGTAATATTTTGTAATACGTTCTAGTGAATGTGTTCCCTATATTAGTATGTGTTTTGCTTGAGCATGTTAAATCATATCGCATAGTGGGCATTGAACTAGGCTTATAATCTAGGGCTTTTAGGCTTTGAATGGTTGAGTTATGAACCTATTTGTGTTGAAATTCCTTAATTGGTGATGATGATTTCATAATTTATGATTCATTCATGGTATGTAGTGTGTGATTGTTGCCCATGCATGATCTAAGTGGTTGTTAGAGTTGAAATTTAAGGGATACGGGTATGATGTTTATGCTTCAACTTATGGGGTTTGAACTAATTGATACGTATGACCATTGCATCCATTTGAAATATATTTTCAAAGTCAATTATGAGCATTGAAAGTGTTTGGTTGGCATTGTGCTTGATGTTCTGTTAAAGTAAATCGATCCTTAGGGGTAACTGTTCTTCTGTATTTATAATGCAACCGGGGAATTAACTATGTGCCAAGTATTTGTAATTGTTGTTATATGCTGAAAGTGTTGATTATGTAATTAAATATGTTGCATTGTTGTGGGAAAATGTTAGGCACCATTAATGCCTTTTGTTTCCTACTACAAGGCACTCCTACAACTCGTAGTTTCTCTATGAGTCATAAGAGTCCCTTGTAGCAAGCAGAAGCCATCTATTCTTTCTTCATATTTCATAGATGAGACACACATAGGACTCGTAGTTCTTGCTATGGCTCATAGTGAGAGTCGCATAAGCTTATCTTAGTTTTGAAGAATATTTCTACAAGTGGTTATGAGCTCATACTATGACTCATAGGTCACTCTATGAATCATAACTGTATCTCATATCTGGTGTCAAAAAGTATTTTTGAAGGCATAATTGATCCACAAGAATGGTATACAACTCGTAGGACACCCTACAAGTCGCAACTGCACTTGTATCGACAAACCTGCAGTTGCACCAGTAGATTTCTACTTTTTAGTTGATTATTGTTTCTTTGTTCTTTGTTATGTGTTTTAATTGATCAAACATCTTGGACTTACATGTTACTTTGTGGGTTGTTTGCAAATAAAATGCCTCCAAAAGACAAATGGGCAACACAAGCTCTACAATGGAGGTTGCAAGATGAATCCTCCAAAATCGAGCAATCTGAGAGCTCTGTAGAAGTCCACAGAGTCAGGTTAGACCCAAAGGCCAATGGAAATCAAACTTGGTCACTCGTAGCATATGGAAGTAAGTTGTTCCTCCCAGTCTTAAAAGGAGGAACAATAGGGCAACGGGGATGGGTTAGATAGAAGTTTGCCACAGATGACCCCCTCACACTCAAGTTCAGAGTTAGAGTTAGAGAGCATTTCTTAGTAGGAGGAGGTCCAGTCCTAGCCCCCTGCCGATCGCAGATGGTGCATCCCTGGGATGAAGGAAATATATGACTAAGTATTAGAGCCTAAGGGGTAAGGCAAGTCAGTTCACCAATTTCATGAGGAGTCCAGACTGAATGCCTTAGGCTTAAATAGAGTGCCCGGATTGGATGCTAGGTTGGATAAGCACGGACTATAATGGACCACACAATAATTGGGAAAATATGCCCCTTATGTAGTCCATGAGTTATATGCGGCGTACCTTGCTACACTCCACCGGGAGTTGCCAAAGAACAAAAGAATAATTGAGTAGCTGAGGTGATGGGTGATGATAGTTTGGGGGAGGAGAGTTTACATCTTGGAGGAGATAATCCGAGCTCAGGCCTTCTTATATAGCCCCTCAGTCCACCACGGAGTACGATAGCCATATTAAGAAAATGAGGACCGCAGTGATTGGGAAGGACATTAGAGCTACGATGAAGCTTTATGATAGATCGCTAGCCAGATTTGCGAGGAGAGTGTTGAGGCAATGTGGGTCACTAACAACGCAGATCCTATAGCAAAAGCCCACCTCTCATTTCGAGCCAAGTTATGGTAGTCCATTATCCATTAGTGTATTAGGCCAACTTTTATGGATAATGTGATCACCCTCAAGAGAACTGTATTATTGTCCAGCCTTCTAGTTGGGTATGCTATAGATTGGGCCCCGATCATTTCGGAGTAGATTCACGAGGCTGCAGCTCAGATGAGCACCTCCAAATTTTTATTCATTGACTATGTAGTGCAGTATATGTTCCTATTGAAACTCACAGGGCCCCTCATATTGAGTCCACACGCACTATGGATCCCGTCCTGATAAAGGCTGATGAGAACCCAATGGCCTTACCACGAGCAGCCCCTCCAGCTATCCTAGAGCCATTCCCGGTAGAGCCTCAAACTATAGGTTCACCTCCAGCTACCATCGATACTACTCTGGCTACTACAGAGCCCACACTTGCGGTTGAGATCGAGTCTACACCATCTTTCACCACTCCAGCACCAGCAGCACCTTCTTTACAAGTTAACCCTCTTTTCTCTATTGTTGTATTTCAAGCTTTATTGTGCAGGGTGACTGTAGCAGAGGGCAGGCTACGTGAGCTGTTAGTACGAGTCCAGCCATTAATTGATTAAACTATTTGGTACTCCGAGTATAGGATGAAGGAATATGCTTGAGATTTGGTTAATGAGAGAGTTCAAGCAGTAGAGCCAAGGTCGATGCATTTGAGGCTAGAGTTTACAAGAGGATTGAGGGAGCTAGGCTTACCGATGGGAGCGCAGTTACTGAGGAGTTGGCCAAATTCAAGGCTGACTTATTACAAATGTTGGCAGTCTCTGTTCTAGCCTAAGAGGGAGCACCTGTAGGAGATGAGGCAATTAATTGGCTCGCCAATCATCTGGACACTAGAGAAAAGAGGCCCCTCAAGCACAATGACCCATAGCTGACCCTGAAGAAGCTGAGATAGGAGGAGGAGCCTAAACCAGAGGAGGTGGAGCAGGATTTACTTTCATTAGCGGCTATTCAGAGAGAGAGAGCACAGCACACCTCACCTGAAAAGGGTACTTCCGCTACAACTATGGAGGAGAGGCAGACCCAGGACCCCGCAGGCCAACCCGAGACTGGTGCATGAGCACCTTGATATTTGACTTCTTTTGACCCCAAAGCTCATTTCGTTATGTTAGATACTTTCTTTCTTTTCAGACAATCTTTTGATTATGTTGATTTTTTGTTGTGTTTAAATATATTTATGTTGGATGATATTTCTAATTCTACTTTGAATGTTTATTTTTTGTTTTTAATGGATGTATGTATATATTTCTATAATATTGTGTTTGGTTTTTGTTCTTGTCTTTACTTTGAGGATAACGTATCATTTTTTGGTGGGGTGGTGGGAGTTATAGATTAAGGAGATGTATGAGTAGCCTCAAGTCCATAACTTCCCCTATTTTTTATCCCAAGATTTTCTTGCCATGTTTGTTTTTCCTTGTGGATGTTTAGTTTTATGTTGAACTAGCATTTTAGGTAGTATAGATAATTTATAAATGCATAGTAATGTTATCTATTAGCATATATATGATTCTTAACTATTTTTTAAACTTTTGATAAAAATTGGGTACCTTTAAAATTTTTGAGGTTGTGATTATTGAATGCATTCATACATTTTTGAGTATCTGACAATGTTTGTTCTGATATTGTAAAGACAAGCTAAGATTGAAAGCATGACCTGTGAGTCTATACTTGATTGTGGCTGCAATTGCCATATGTGTTCTGAGCTTATTTTGCTGCATTCATGCATCTTGTATGGACCCAGAAGTTGCCTTGTTACTCTAAAGTTTCTTTGGTTATGTGGTGAATATGGAAGGGATCTAAGGCCTTTGTTCCTTGAGTGAAACCACTATTAGCCTAAATGACCCACCATATGAGTGAGTGAATCCCTTGTTCCAAACTTTTGAGCTTATCATACTCATTCTTTCTTGGTACTTTGCTAGGTTAACCTTATTTGATGAAATACCTTGATATTGGCCCTGTCTATGCTTGAACATGTGAACCTTGATTGAGGCCAAAGGCCTATGTTGAGGGTAGCTGCAGTTAGTGCCCCTAGTTTGAGGCATAGATATGTGTACTTCACCTGAGGCTAAAAGCATAAGTTGAAGGTGGCCCTTATTGTGGCAAAGTAATAATAAAAAGGTGGTTAGTTGGGAAATTAAGAAAGAAATGAAAAGGCATGAATCTAGTGAAGAAAAGGAAAAGAAAAGTGCCCTGAGTTGAAGAAAAATAGCAAAAATGAGCCTGAGATTAAGGTACAGTTGAAAAAGAGAAAGAAAGCACTCGAGAAAAGTTCAAAACAGGAGAATAAGTGTGGATTGATTTAAAGGGTGGTATTATGAAAGCAAAAAGTGTTGGTAAACATGGTTCAAGGATAGCTTTTAGCCACTACTTGCCCAAAATACCATACCAAAGCACCCTAAACCTATGTTACAAGCCTATAAGTCCTAAAGTAATCCAACTCCGCTTTATCACCAAGCCAGAACATAAGTATAGAGGCAAGCCTATGGTTTTAGTTAGTATGCATTGAATTTCAATTGTGAGAGTGAGAATGGTTCCCCAGTCCCTGAATTCTAAATGCTTTTGAGTGAGTATGAGGGACTTCTTTCCAATAAGGGCATTTGCACTACTTGAGTAGCATATGACTATACCAGCAATTCTGAACTGTTGATGCTCCTTAGCTTGTCATTGTTGGATTGCCAGGTATCTTATTATGTTCCTATTTGCTAAATATGTTCACAACCCTGTTTTGAAAATAGTAGTTGGGAACCTCAATTAGAGGATTGATATATATGCCATTAGCATCGTTACTATGTAATTCTCTTTGTCTGCATAGATTGAGTCATTACTTGAGGACAAGCAACAATTCTAAGTTGAGGATGTTGATGTGCTATCAAAATACAACACATTTGGTGCCTAAGACAAGGGATTTTGTGAGTTCTTAAAGCAATTTTTTAATGTTTTGATGTGTTTTTGTGTTAATCTTGCATAAAAGTTAGGTTGGCATGATTTTTAAGAAAAGTTGCAGAATTCGCTGAAGCATAGGCCATATAAGCCCACCTACAAGTCGTAGCTCACTCTACGAGCTATAGGTTATGTCATAGCAAGAATCAGAGACCAAAAGTAAAAAATCTACCAAGTGAAGGTCACCCCTTTGAGCCTAGCGTATGAGTCATAAGACACACTAGGACTCGTATAGGTGGATTCATAGGAAGAATCAGAGAGCTAAAATGTTGGACCAAAAATTAAAGACCAAGCATACATAACAAACATATGAGTCATACCTCAGGTAACGACTCATACCTATGGGTCATACTAGTTTAGTCCAAGATGCAAAGAAACTGATATGAGACCCTGACTATGACTCATAGGTTATTCTACGAGTCATAACTGCAAGACTTATCAATTGCTAGATGTCTTTTCTATGTAAATTCTAGGGTTATTTTGTAAATACTATATATAGCTTAAAGTTAGGTTTTTGACAAGAGTTCGACCAGTAGACACTTCACCATTTCATTTTGAAGCTTTTCTTAGGTTTTTAGGGTAGACTATTATCCTCTCTTAGAAAACCCATTTTGGGGATTGCAAATCTTACTTTGTACTCATTGTTGATCAATCAAGCTTGTGGGTTTGCAACTTATGGTGCCTATCTTCCTCATTGTTATTGGTGAAACTCTCAATTATGTCTATTATATGCATTCTTGTGTGTTTTACTTTAGCCATGAGTAGCTAACCACCCACAACTTGGGGTTGTGGGAACCGTGGGTAGTTGACTTGAAATAACCTAGTTTTCTTGCATTTCTATGATTGGAATTTTGCATGTATTATTTATTTTCCTTTATTTTTATTGTTGTTTGGTGGTGACCAACACCAATTCCTTCCTACTATCATAATTCTGACCAAGGTAGTGACAAATAGAAAAAGGAAAGTAGATGACAAAATTCGATTAATGTTTTCTCGTCTAATCAATCGAACCTGACCAAGGGGAGGTTGACTAGGACTATTGGTAATGGTTAGTTGGCATGCCATGGTAGCCCACCAAGTGCTATGGTGAAATTCGACCTTCACCTTCACAAGGGGGCTAGAAGATCCTAAGTTACTGTCTTGCATGCAACTCACCAATTATAGTTATGTATCTAGGGTAATCAAGTCTATGAACCATGGGGAACACAATTCCCAAGTTGTTCCCAAAATTTAGTATTTCCTTGCCTTTTAGTTAGTACTTGTTCTAATTTATTTTTGAATCACAAAAAAACCCCATTTAGAGATTATAGAAATAAATACTAGAAATGATTAGTATTGCGTTCTTGTAGTCAAGCCCTGTATTCTCTATGGATTCGACCCAAAACTTGGTTAGGTTAATTTCTGGTATAGACCACTTTCTTATTGGAGCGTGATCATCACCAGGTATGGTTTGTCTGGTTCTTTATACTTCTAGGTTTAGGAGATGTGTTCGTGAGTTTAGTGTTATAGAACTCTTTGGGGTTGTGGGTGTTGTGGTGGATAAGTTGATTTAGGAGAAGGTTCCGGTGGAGGTATTAGATGAAAGGGTGGAAACGTTCATTAATAATGATGTGGTGTTCGTCAAGGAACTTTCGACGAATCATGAAGTCAAAAGTGTCCCTCAGAAAGCAGAGCAACATGGAGGAGCAATATCCGCATCTCTTTCATTCTTTTATTGCTTATGATACCACGTCAAGTCCTTTTAATGATTCCAAGCTGTAACATCCCAAGCCTTATAATACTAGTACAATTCAAATGAAACATGACATGGTTTGGTCGAATTAGCGCTAATTTTCAAAAGTATTTGAATCTCGTATTAATGGGCTATACGTGCGTCTAACACTTTTTAAGAAGGTTGAGTGTATACATATTTTGTGTCGAATTGAGGAGATTATGTCCTTAAATGAAGTGAGAGAATTGAGGTGCTTGTAGGACTTAGTAAGCTAGCAAGTGAGTCACCTACTTACTTAGCTTAAATTTGCTAGCTAAACAGAGACGAGGCTCAATGTCGAATTTGTCCAAGTTCGATTATAAATAAAGTCTGTGTTAAGGGTGTAACTTTGGCCTATGTTTTAGCATCATAAATGGACTACATGATCAACCCAAGTAGGATATTAAAAGGGCCCAAAGACATCACAAGTTCTTGGATACTTTAGGCCCAACTCAAGTGAACAAGAAAGCCGAAAATAGGCAGCCCAAGTCCAACCAATTTGGAGTCCCAAAAGGTCCAAATGAAAGGAGAAATGAGATGCATCATCTACTTGGTGAAATAAGGCTTAGAATGCCTCATTAGGTCGGCTAAATCACACTATAAAAAGGGGTCCAAGCAGCTTCCAAAAGTCATTTCTCAACTTGACCTCACAAAAATCAGATTTGCTCTCTAAATTTCCTCTCAACTTTTCTCAACTTTGTGAAGCATCTAAATGACTATTTTAGGGTTACTAAGGAGCCTCTAAACCTTGAAGACAAAGTTAAGTAATTATAGTCATGTTTTTAGTATAGTTTCATCATGAAAAACAAGAGATAGATACTAGTTATGCTTGCTGAAACTGTTGGACAGCATGTGGGCAGAAAGTTATTGCACACTTGCCTTTTGTTTTGGTGATTTCTATATGGTTTGTGAGTTGTATTATGAATATAAATTGGTATTATTAACATGGTTTGAGTTATACACACCACCCTAAGGTTGCTGCCCTGATTTTAGTTTCATTTAACAAGCGCATTTTGTGTTATCTTAAGCGTCATGTTGATTTGTACTTGTGGGTTGTTGTATATAAGGATATTGGCTCACGTCCTTCATGAATTATTAAGTGCTATTATAATATTGTTTTAGGTCTATTTATATGTGTAACTGTTACTGGAATAGTTTGGTTAAATTTAGAATAAGTTTGGAGTTGTCGACATCGAAATGTAGCGAAGGAAGGTAACGTTATGTTGTCCATTTTTAGATTGTGTGAAATTGTGAGGTGTTGTGCTTTGTGAGCTGTTGTAAGACTGTTATGACATTAAAATAGTCTGTACATTATGTGTACATGCTAATGTGTATGAGAAAATACAATTAGGGGTAGAAAGGTTAAAGGAATACGCTAGGGCTTGTAATCACCTGCTTGCTGCCCATGTATAATTTTCTTATGTGATTGGGATGCCAAGGTGCATCTATTGGCTGTTAATGTTAGTTTTATCACCTACTATGTTGTAGATAAATATTTGTAGGAAGGTAAGGTTATCTCAAGGTAGTAACGAGGTCATACAATGATGTATATAAGGTTACTTGATTTCATATTACTTGGCATGAAACATAGATCCTTCCTTGGCACATAAAGTCACTCACCAAATCCGATGCAACTATTAACCATGTATCGACGTTTTTACATGTTCATATGATTCCATACATGGTCACCTTCAAATGTACATACATGCTTAGATACTAAGCTACATGAGTTCCCGTTACAAAATAAAGTTCATGAGTTGTTCCATTTCATACACATTTCATCATTTGTATAATATACTCTTTTCATTGTCATATTGTCTTATGTGATTATCCACTTGCCACATACTACATATACAGTCCTACAGCTCCAATATTATGGCCACTAAAAGAATCATCTCAAAGGTAATTGAAAGATAAGGTATACAGTTTTTGATAGGTGGTAGCCCGAGGGGTGGAGATAGCACCTAGCCAGGGACAATCCTCTCACAAGGGGTAGCCCAAGGGGTTAAGTAAAACCTAGCCAGGGATGAACCCAATATAGTTTCACCACTGATTAGTTGGTCATTTATTTTACAGTTGTGCGTAGATTTTACAGTGAAGCTAAAGTAATATAAAGAATATAAAGTACAGGATCCCACAATACAACTAAAGGTGGTCTCTTATGTTGCACCAGTGTACAGTTTCATTTAAATTGTTACTTTATATGCAGTGTTTCTTGCCTTACATACTCAGTATATTATCTTGTACTAATATCCCTTATAGGGGACCTGCATTTAATGTTGCAGGTACAGGTGCTAGTAGATCTCCCCAGTAGGAGTACAGGACTTTCAATTGTGGGTACCAAGCTCTAGGTTGCTTTAGAGCTTTGCATGTCTAGAGTTTATATGTTTATATTGTACAGTTAGTTGAGGTGGGGCCTGTCCCGACCCTTATCAGATGTTTTTCTTTATCTAGAGGCTTTTGGGACTATGTAAACTGAAGTGTGGTCATGTCTTGTACTTTAAATACCATGGCCCCAACGGCCTAGTCATATGCATTTTCTTTTGACTTGTTATCACTTTTTATCTTCTTAAAGGAATGTCAAACGCAGAAACCCCTTAAAGTGTGTATAGAAAGCACATAGATATAGGTTGGTTCTCCCGAGCCTTATCGGCCACGTGTGCCAATCCGCCCTAATGGGACTTGGGGCGTGACACAAGCCTTATGTTTCAGCCCCTATTTCATTTGCATGCATTCATGTTTGTGTTGACAAGTTCATGGTGGTTTTAACACCTGTGTTGAGATTTTAAAAATGGTGCTTAAGTGCATTGTTGTATTATTGTTGGAGTGATTTCTTCATAATTACACTTCTTATGTACTTTCTTTGACATTTGGGGATAAATGTTCCCAAGGGGGAGATATTGAAACTCCCCACATTTGCTTAGGGATACCTATAATCGTAGTTTCCTTATATTTAAAATTGGAAATATTTAAACATCCCTCCTCGTAGCTCAGAAAGATCCTATAGCATTTTTTTTCAATTCTCAAATTCCATGCAAAATTTTGATAATCCAACTTCATATTCTTTTTTAGAGGAAACAATTGTGAGCGAGAACAAGTACCTACAAGGTATACTTCATTCATGCCAAGAAAATAATCTTTGGCAAAACTTCACAAAAAAGTTCCTAAAAAATTCTTTTCTGTACTCCAGGACAATAGGGTAATAACCCAATACCTATATATACGAAAAACCCTAATTGTTTAGCAATTTTGAGCCCTAAAGACTCATCAAAACCTCTCAAAATCCTCTCTAATTTTCACCAAATTCTCCATCTATTCTCAAAAAGTTTCAAGAAGTTCTGTTAGAATTAATAAGACCAAGTCAAGCCCAAAGTCCTCCTCAAGTTTTCTTCAAGAAACTCTAAGATTAAGGTATATGGGTTTCATTCATAGGTTTCTTTCACCCATGAAGCCCAATCTTTCTTTTTATGAAAATTGCATGATTGCAAGTTGTATTTCTTATGGGTATTTATTATTATTAAATGTGAGCATGAAATATGTTTGGGTTTCGTCAGCTCTTGTGAGCCCTTTAATGTTGACATTGATGCAAAGGTAATATTTGATGATGAACTATTCTTATATAGAAGTTGGGCTCACTATTAGAGGTCAAGGATGTTTCAAAGCTACTTGTGTCATGTCTCTATGTTTATTGCAAGTTATTAAAGTTTGATTATGTTAGTATTCCATGGGATTAGAGTTAGCACCAAGTGTACCAAAGATGAGTACCTAAGTACCAAAACTATGTGCCACCATAGGATGATGTTGTACCCTTGCTATACAAGTGGATCGATTTAGTACACTTTCTCTTAAAATCCATTCTAAAATGGTGCAGGACCCCTAAGGAGTGTTGATTCATCCGAAATGGGGTAAGTCCCTATAAAGTGAAGTATGGTCATAATTTATTTCGAAAATGGGGCAGGACCCCATAAGGTGGAATATGGTTTACCTTCATAAGTAGACCACCTCTTTACTAGTGATGGGTAATCAATAGGATTCCAAGTTGTAGCTCGCATGGTCTTATATCTATGTCAGTTCCCACACGTATGTATTATAGTCTATACAAGTTGCTTGTTTTACTTCAAGCATCATTTATACAAGCCATACTGTTATTATGCTATCTATTGATTATCATTATGCATTTTGACTATGTTGTGATCTCCTATTGCATTACATCTTGCATACTTAATACATTAAAAAGTACTAATACATACTCTATGACTACATGATATTACCATGTAGGAACCGAAGCTTCTATTAATTCTTCTCATGGGTAGACGGATTGTTCAAGTTAGCTTTTGGTGAGTCCTCATGTCTAGGACAATATCTATCTTCTTTCATGCTTATGTTTAGACTATATCTTGTATATTTGGAATACTTATGACTATGAGGGTGAGCTCGATTGATTGTCTTGGCCCCCGTTAAGTTCTATGTCTAGAAGTATTGTTGGACAAGTTATATATTATTCTTGAGCTTTGACTCATCCATGTTATTTAAGTATTAAACTCTCTCTCTCCCTTAGTCTCAATTCCCTTATGTATATCTCTCTTTTTGTTTTATCATGCTTCCGTAAACAATGATATGTGCATGATATGCTAAGAGGCTTATCTGGGATCCCTTAGGGTTCTCCATTCGCTAGTCACTTTTAGGATCTAGGCTTGGGTCATCATAAAGATGGTACCAGAGCACTAAGTTGTTAATGGTCCTCACCATCTAACACACCGCGTCTATTAGAGTTTTATTCATAGTTATGAAGTACGCCACAACTATGAATGGAAAGCTATAAAGCATTTTAGGAAATGTTTCCATTCTTTGCGGTCTAAGTCATGCTTTAGAAATGAGACAAGACTTTTTGCTCTAATGAATGTTCTTTGCTCTTCTAGTTAATCATGACACTTCAAGGAGGAAGACAAAGGAACGTAAGTTAAAGGTTTTAATTTTGATGGATTTGGGTTTAACTATTCCTTTCATTATTTATTTTGGTTGCTAGTGGGCTACTGGTATGTCCCAAGTTGTTGTGTGAACCTTTGGTGTCCACACATTATTGAGTCTATTGTTGTTAGAAAGTTCATTCTTATTGTTCCATGTTCATATTGCACTAGGTCTTACCTAGTGACTTGTTGGATTCGATGTGGTAGATTTTTTGAAGTCATACTTGGGGGTATTAGTTGCATGCATATTGTGTTACCTTGGATTGTAGGGCCCGTAGAATTAGATTCCAATTTCCTAATAAACTTGTCCTTGAGTGAGAGGCTTTAGGGTAGTTCTGACGGGGTAAGTCTATTTCTTGACTTAAGGTTCAATTTATCTCTAAGGGTTGCCCCATGTTTTTATTGCATAGAGTCTTGTCTTGTGATCTTGGTTGAACTTAGCTTGATAGGTTGGAGGTATTGCGGTAGTTTGGCTACTTGCATATCATGCTTCTAATGAGTTCCGAACCCGTAAGGTTGTAATACGATTATTAAGAATGGTTGAACTATTTGATCAACTACAATGGGTTAGTCACTTCTCTAAGATTGATCTTTTGTTCGGGTTTTGTCCCCAAGTGAGGATGAGGATAGGTGATATCCCTAAGTGCCTTTTCCAGACTAGGAGTGAGCATTTTTTAAGTGTTGGTAGAGTTATTTCGTTGACTTATGCACCGGCTATGTTTAGGGGCTTCATAAATAGGGTCTTAAAACCCTACTTTGACATGTTTGAGGTGGCCTCTAGGGTGAAACGTTGATTTACTTAGAACTTGTGAGGTCATTTGAGGGTTGTTGCATGTCTTGGGATATGAGAGGTTGTTTGCTAAATATGATAGGTTTGAATTGAGGATAACAAGAAGGTGGTTAGAACTCCTTAAGGATTATGATATGAGTGTACATTATTTCCCCCGATAAGGCTAATGTTGTGGTCGATGCACTAAGTAGGGTGCCTATGGATAGCCTAGCATATGTTAATAATGGTGGTAAAGGTGTGACTAGAGAGATCCATCGGTAAGCTAGATTCGAAGTTAGGTTAGAGGAAGTTGAGAATGGTAATGTAATGTTCTTGATGGCTCCAAATCTTCTTTGCTTGAGGAGGTCTAGTTTAAGCAAGGTCTTGATTCTGCCATATTAGAGTTGGAAGTTTTGGGTGGAAGGATAGTAGAGTGGTGGTTGTCTCCCATGGGGGAGATGGTGGTTTATGGTACCAAGTGAACTATGTTTGTTTAAGGTTGACAATTGAGTTTGTGGTTGTGAGTCCTTATAGAGTGTATAGGGAAATTGGTAAGGTTGTATACGAATGGAAATTGCCTATATATAGGTGTATGGTTTGTCCGGTTCTCCATAGTTCTAGGTTGAGGGGAAGTGTTAGTGACTCTAGTGCTATAAAACTCTTTGGGGTTATGGGTGTTGTGGTGGATAAGTTGATTTAGGAGAAGGTCCTATTGGAGGTATTGGATAGAAGGGTGGAAAGTTGATTAATAAGGATATGGTGTTCGTCAAGGCCCTTTGGAAGAATTGTGAAGTCGAAAGTGTACCTCGGGAAGCAAAAAGGGCATGGAGGAGCAATATCTACATCTCTTTCATTCTATTCTAGCTTATGATAACCCGTCAAGTCCTTTTTATGATTCCAAGTCTTATGTTTCAGCTCCTATATCATTTTTATGCATTCATATTTATGTTGACAAGTTCACGATGATTTTAAAACTTATGTTGAGATTTTGAACATAGTGTTTAAGTGTATTGTTGTATTCTTGTTTGGGCTGATTTCTTCATAATTACTCTTCTTAAGTACGTTTCTTTGACATTCGGGCATGAATGTTCCCAACTAGGAGATACTGAAATGCCCTACATTTACTTAGAGATGACCTATAATCATAGTTTCCTTATAGTACAAATTGGGGATATTTAAACACCCTTCCTAATAGCTCGGAAAGATCTTATGATGCATTATTTTTTAATATCCCAAAATCTATGCAGAATTTCGCTAATCCGATATTATATTCTTTTTCAGATTGCAAAATCATATGGCGAAATGAGTACTTACAAGGTATACTTCATCCATGCTAATAAAATATTTTTGGCAAAATTTCGCAAAATAGTAGTTGTCCGCACCTAGGCCGCAAAGCATACTGGGCACGGAATAGTTTAAATATTCCAGAAAAATTCTTTTCTTTACTCCAGGGCAACTAGGTAATAACCCAATACCTATATATATGAACATCTCTCCTTGTTCAGCCATTTTGATCCCTAAAAACTCACCCAAAACCTCAAAATCCTCTCTAATCTTCACCAAATTCTCAAAGATTTTCAAGAAGTTTTGTCGGAATTCAAGAAGACCAATTCAAGCCCCAAGTCCTCCTCAAGCTTTTTTCAAGAAACTCCAAGATTAAGATATATGGGTTTCATTCATGGGTTCCTTTCACCCATGAAGCTCAATCTTCCTTTTTATGAAAATTGCATGATTTCAAGTTGTACTTCTTACAGGTATGTATAATTATTAAATATGAGCACGAAATATGTTGGGGTTTTATCAAATATTGTTGATTATGCATAAATATCTATTTTAAGCTTATACTATGAAGTGATCTTTCTCATTGAGACTACACGTGATTCAAGCTATGAGATCTATGAACTATTGTGAAGTTTCGATATGATTTACAAGTTACCCAAGATGGGTTTTACCATGATGTTATTGGGATGATTTATATGATTTTAAGATGCATTGATTTCACTATTTGATGATCTATACTCTTGCATTCTGCATGATTTGAACATGTCCTCATATGTGCCCACCAAGTGTTCGAGGAAATGCCAAGTCAAGAATTCTCAAGTTATTTCCATGTTTTATAAGTCAAGTGACTTCATGATGAATATGGGATATCAAGTATGTTATCGATTCATTAAATTATCTATGATGATGTTAGTATGAAGATAAGCTCTTTTCTAAAGACTTCACCTCTTGTTGGCCCTTTAATGTTGATATTGATGGAAGGGTAATGTTTGATGATGAACTATTCTTATGTGGAAGTTAGGCTCACCATTAGAGGTCAATGATGTTTCAGAGCTACTCCTACCATGTCTTTATGTTTATTGTAAGTTATTAAAGTATGATTATCTTATGTATTCTGTGGGATTAGATTTAGCACCGAGTGGACTAGAGGCGAGTACCCAAGTCCCAAAACTATGTGCCACCACAGGATGGAGTTGTACCCTTACTATACAAGTGCATCCATTTAGTACAATTTCTCTTAAAATCTATTTCAGAATAGTGTGGGACCCCATAAAAGGGGTTACATCATCCGAAATAGGGCGGATGAAGTATGGTTATAAATCCTTTCTGAAATGGGGTGATACCCCATAAGGAGGGTTACTTCATCCAAAATAGGGTGGGACTCCATAAGGTGGAGTATGGTTTACCTTGGCAAGTAGACCACCTCTTTATCGGTGAGGGGTAATCATCGAAATTTCAAATTATAGCTCGCTTAGTCTTATATTTATGTAGATTGAGGTTTCTTCCCACACTTATGTGTTGTATTATATACAAGTTGATTCGATTGTAAGCATGTTTTACTTCAAGCATCATTCATGCAAGTCATATTATTATTATGCTATCTATTGATTATCGTTATGTATTTTGACTATGTTACCTATCTCTTGTTGCATTGCATCCTAGATACTTAGTACATTCAAATGTACTAACGCATACTCTATGCCTACATGATATTACCATGTAGGAATTGGAGCTCCTATTGATTCTCCTCGTGGCTGGACGGATTTTTCAAGTTAACTTTTGGTGAGTCCTTATGTCCAGTGATAATATCTATCTTCTTTCATGCTTATGTTTAGACTAAATCTTGTATATTTTGGAATAGTTATGACTATAAGGGTGAGCCCGATTGCTTGTCTTGACCCCCACTAAGATCTATGTCTAGAGGTGTTTTTTGACAAGTTATGTATAATGTGTGAGCTTTGACTCATCTATGTTATTTGAGTATTAAAATCTCTCTCTCTCCCTTAGTCCTAATTCCCCTTGTGTATATCTCTCTTGTTGTTTTATCTTGCTTCTGTGACCAAGGATGTGTGTATGATATGCTAAGAGGCTTGTTTGGGGTCCCTTTGGTTTTTTCATTCGTCAGTCACTTCTAGGCCCTAGGCTTGGGTCATAACACAGGCAGTTCGAATTAATCATACATTTGTTGATAGGTTTCTTACAGGTATAGTGGTGCAATCATCCTTATTGGAGAAGCTAAGACTTGCCAACATAATGATCCCTAACTAGCTAGATTATGAGATTGAGTGCTGAGTGGAGGCGTGATGTCGTTCTCAATTGATGGCGAGGGTGTTTTGCATTTACATGGTAGATTGTGCATTCCCCTAGTGGGTGAGGTAAAGCAGCTAATACTTGAAGAGACTGATAGCTTGCAATACTCTATCCATCCAGGTGCTTTGAAGATGTATCAAGATTTGCATGGTTTTTACTGGTGCAAAGGTATTAAGGATGATATTTTGAAGCATGTGACTAGTTGTTAGAATTGCCATCAGGTCAAATACGAACATCAAAAACCTAGTAGAGTAATACAAAACTTTAATTATCCTAGAGTGGAAGTGGGAAAGGATTACTATGAATGTTGTTATTGGGCTGCCGAATACTTTTAAGAAACATGACTCAGTTTGGATAATTATGGACAGACTCACAAAATTTGGCCATCTCATACCGGTTCAAGTTACTTATACCGTTAATCAGTTAGTAGACATTTACCTCCGAGAGATAGTTAGGCTTCATGGAGTTCCTATTTCAATAATATGAGATCGAGGTGCACGCTTCACTATTGAGTTTTGGAAGTCTTTTTAGAGGTTGTTGCGATCACAAGTTGAGTTAAGTATGGCTTTTCATCCCCAAACTGATGGATAGTCTGAGCTAGTTATTTAGATCTTGGAAGATATTCTTAGTGCTTGCATGATTGATTTAGGTGGACATTGGGATGATTAGTTACCATTAGCAGAGTTTTTTTATACTAATAGCTACCAATCGAGTATACAGATGGCACCGTATGACGCTTTATATAGTCGTAAATGTCGATCACCAATTGGATGGTTTGAACCTAGCGAAACACAAGTATTAGCTCTAGATTTGGTTCAACAGGACTTAGAGAAAGTTGAAGGGATACGAGAACGGCTTTGGATAGCACAAAGTAGACAGATATCTTATGTAGATAAGAACGTTCATGACGTGGAGTTCATGAAGTCTGAAAAGGTCTTTTTGAAAGTTTCTCTCATGAAGGGAGTTATGAGATTTGGTCGGAAAGGTAAGCTGAGTCCTACATATATTGGTCCTTATGAAATTTTAGATCATTTTAGATTGGTGGCATACCAACTTGCTTTACCTCTGAGATTATTCTCTGTACATCCTATATTTCACGTGTCCATGCTTTGACAGGATGTTCGTGATGATAGCCATAAGATTAATCTAGAAGATGTGGAGCTTGATGAGAATTCACGTATGAGAAAGGTTTGATATCTATTCTGGATAGGCAAGTGAGGCAATTGAGGTCAAAGAAGATAGTTTCAGTGAAAGTGATATGGCACAATCATTCAATCGAAGAGGCTACTTGGGAGTCTGAGGCGGACATGCGAGAGAGAGATACTCATCTATTTAACATATTAGATATATGTCTAGACTCATTTAAGGACAAACATTATTTTAAGTGGGGGAGAATGTAATAACCCTAATAATTATTAGTAATTTTAACAACTAGTATTTTAATTAAAGATTTTTTGAAAAAAAGGTAGCCAGATCTTGTTTTTCGCCAAACTGCGCAATACAGTAGAACAAAAAAGTAGCGCATCTTTTCTTTCTATTCTCTTAGAAGAAACCACGTGGCTCATCAAGGCTAATTGGAGAAATTCATACATAGAATCAACTTAATTTTTGTAACATTATTTTAGGTGATAAAGTACAGGTATTTTTCTTCTTGTTGTGTGCACTTGTTAGTCGAAAACATATTTAATAGAATTTTCACCAATTACACTTAACAATGAAGCTAAAAATACATTTACTTTTAATTTATTGTCTAAGGTATTGGGTATTACGGTTTAACCCTAAACTTGAACACTAGGGATATTGAGACTTGAGTTTGGCCAACATAATTGATATAGATAATCAATATTTTTTTTCATAGATTGAGGCAAGTAGAAGTTGTTTTAGTGGGTTCTACATGTGCAAGGTTGTGGAATTTGTCATTAATAAGGTAAGTGAGACTTTAAGCTTTAGTGCTTACTTTTTAAATGAGCTTTGAAAAAAATATATTTTTCTCCATCTGGTGTATGTGTTGGGACAAGTATGTGGTTGATAGAGTTGATCTTTTTTTTATCAACCCTAGATATGCTATTTTATAGAAGAATATTGAATATTTTCATAAGTTGTATGTGGCGTGATGTTGGATATCCTTTCGCTATTACTTTGATGAGATTACTAAGGGCATACTTAGTTGTCATAATATGTTAGGGGCATACCCATGCTGACATAATATGTGTCGTAGTACATTTTTAGAGCATTATACATGCTGTCATAGACTTTTTGGGGTGATGGGTTGATCTCCTTCACTGTCGTTTATGACAAGTTTTGAGTATAGATCTAATTGAGACATGTAGTGTCCCTTTTTGAACATTTGTTTGAACTTATTGAGCTTATTATGAAGTATATTCTTATGTATATTCTTTATGTATATTCGTTGTGCAGATGTATTTTACAACTCTTATTCTAGGGGTATTAAAGTAGTGAGTCAAGGATCTTACTGAGTTATATTTATATATAGTGTCACGCTCGGGGAGGGTACCCTAGACGTAACCTGCACTCAGAGACTATTGATAGTCCTAAGCGAACCACTTGGAGTCATCACATTTATTCAATCAATAAAGTCAAGACAGCCAGCGGAAGACTAAGGTAAGTAATTGATACATCTCATCTAGTCTCAAAATAATATCATAAATAAAAGGGCTAGTAGGAGGAACTAGCTCAATAAATCTTAACATCAATATTCGACTCTAGTATATGAAGCCTCTTATCACTATCAAGCGTGCCAATAACAAACTCATGGCTACCACAAATCAAATAAAGTAAAGCTAATGAAGTCTGACTCTAAAGCAAGATGAAATAAAGGTAATGAATCCTCTGAAGTAAGGAAGGAACACCAATCATTTGAACGTTTCAGATCCTCAATGATGCACCTATTCATGCAGTCCAAAAAGGTATATCAGTATATGGAATGTACTAGTATGTAAAATAGCTGAGTGAAATTGAAAAGGGTAGAATAATATAGAAATGACAGTCAACTTGAAATAATAATCAATATGTCAAGTGTCTATATAAATCAAGAATAAAGAGTAGACAATGACTCATCAACATCAATTAAAACTCATACTATCACATTAACATTAGAGCACTATCAATATGGAACTTGTCTGGGAGTTTCTCTAACCAACAACCATCACTTATGAGTCAATGATGATATAAAAAAGCGATGTCATTGTAACATCCATCCAGTACCTTGCCGGGGTAAAGGATGATTCTATCAATGGATCCATAAATCTATCAAGTCCTCTTTTGAGGCTGAGGAAACATCTATTTTTCATTGTCAAACCCTCTCCTATGCTGGCCATATAGTTAATAAGTGCGAGTGGGACTCACTCTTACTCATTTTGGTGCTCAATACTCCTCCCAAGAATCAACATGCTCATAATCTATCAAACATTAACATTTCTCATCATTTAGACTCTTTGGGACAAAGAACATCAACTCATCTCATCAACCATCAACTCAACAAATTAGAAACATCCTTTTAAGATTAAGTTCAACCTCTTCAAGACTTTAAGGATATCAATCTCATCAACATCATCATCAACACACTCAATTCAAGACCAAAACCACAACAATAAGCACATTCATATCATCAAGGCTCTAGATTTATCTCCTAAGTTCATTCTTGCATGCATCAAAAGTTAACATATATGGTTTATACAATATGTCATGAAAACTATTCAATTCAAGAAAACAAGTTTATGATGATCATCAATGTGTAAAAATACATGTAAGTAATATAGTGTTCAAGAATTTAATCAAGATAATACCTTAAGAATCATGTACGGAGGCTCATGGACTCTCATCTCATCTATGACCATCTATGGGGGCACTTGGGAGAACAATCCCATGCTTTTAGTTTAGCCTTACATACCTAGAAAGTTGATATTACAATTGAAATTACATAAATACTAGTTTCTTAGAGAAAATCCTCGATCTCAGTAGTTCCTTTAGAGTGGAAAAACTTGGAAAGATATTGTCTGAAGTGCTTCTCCTTGATTCTTGAGTTCCTGAATTAGAATTTTTAGAGTTCTTGATGAAGAATCCTACATTCTTGAAAAAAAAGAATCAAGAAACCTTTCTTGGTATTTTTGAATTTGTCTTCTTGAACCCTAGATTATGATTTAAGATTTTATTAGAGTTTCATAAGTAGATGAAGAAATTTAGGTCGGGTAGATTAAAGTTCATAAAGAATAAATTACCTTGAGGGTGAATCTTGAAAGTTAATCCTAACTTGATGACTTTCTTGGTGATTCTTGAGCGTTTATGTTTAGGAGTGAAGGAGAGAGTTTTTAAATATGAAAACTGACGTTTATGCAATCTGGGAACTTAAATCGACCCCCAAAGGTTTTAGGAAGAAAGTAACCTCAAAATAAAAAGAAAAAATTGCCATTAGCTTATCCAGTAAGGGTCCATGTTAGGTCCGCGACACAGCTCTGCACTCCTTTACTAAAATGGTCATAACTTTCTACTCCAAACTCTGATTAAGGTGAAATAGGAGGTATTGAAAAGCTAATTCAATTATCTTCAAATTGAAATATTATAGGTCACCTAATTCATTCTACTTTAGGAGATATAATCATTTGAAATTGACTATTCTATCTACTCAAATGAAAACTTAGTTGGTAGAGATTCTTTTTACTTGGCTCGATGTAGAAGATCCCTTATACTCATTTATTGAACTTAGGAGGGGTTTTGGGAAAGACCAAAAAGCCCTTCTCATAAAAAAATAAAATTTCACTCTGTGACACTATGTTCGCATTGCTCCTAGGGCCCAGACATATGTATTTTCGTGAATTTTCTCAAAACACGTTCTTACCAATTTACATTGAAACTTTTTCTAAAAATGTAAGTGTAAGTGCGCGTACCTAGTGCACTACGCCTAGGGCATGCATCTATCATGACCCAGACCTAGGGCCTAGATGTTACATGGCAAATGGGGAACCTAAAGGTACCCAAAACAAGCCTCATTACATATTATTACATATCTTTGGTCGGGAAGCACTAAAACAACAATTAGAGAACACAACAACAAGGATAAGGGACTAAGGGGACTCTTCCATAATTAAAACATCAAGAGACAAGAGAGTCAAGGCTCATAGCATAAATACACAATTTGTCCAATAACATTTCTAAACTTAGATAGGAGCAGGGACCAAGACAAGTATCCGGGCTCACTCTCAAAATCAATACATACATTAAAGAAAAGAGTCTCAATACATAGCATAAGATCATAGACATTGTCCTTAGAATAGAGGACTCACCAACTATCTTGAATAGATATCACTAGCCATGTGGAGGAGGAGGATGACCAAATGGAGCTCTGATTCCTACATGGTAACATTATGGAGGCATAGAGTATGCGTTAGTACATTTGAATATACTAAGTATGTAGGATGCAATGCAACAAGAGATTGGCAACATAATTGAAATGCATAAACATAGGCAATGGATAGCATAATAACAATATGGCATATATGAATGATCTTTGAAGTAAAATCATACTTATATAAAATATATTACGTATGTAAGAAGAGACCATCATTTGGCTAATGGGTTTACTACCTCCCATCCTAGGTGATTGAGTTATCAACCCCTTAATTTGTTTATTAAATATACCACCCACATCTAAGAAGATTGAGGTATCAACCCCCTTAATTTGGTTAATGAGGTATCAACCCCTCTATTTGGCTAAAAAGGTATCAACCCCCTCAATTTGGTTAATAAGGTATAACCCCCTCAATTTGGTTAATGAGGTATCAACTCCTCAATTTGGTTAATGAGGTTTCAACCCCTCAATCTGGTTAATGAACATCATCCCCTCCGTCGTAGTGGTCAAGGTGTAGCACCCCCTCACCAAGGCATGGCCATCTTTGAATAATATAGATCCTTCTCAGAACATAACTCGTATAAATATTCCTTTAATCATCATAAAGTCATTCAACTAATAAGACATACATTGCGCCTTCAATAACTCAAGAATCCAGAATCGGACATTTTATCAAACACTTGGCGAGTATATAATGCTAGTGTAAAACCATGCAATTTAAGAGTAAAATCATGCAAGCAAATTCAATATAAAACCACCCACCAACACTTAGTAATACTATCATAAAATATACATCAAAACCCTTTATCAAATCTCAAGATAGGTTGGAGATTCATTGCTCAAAATATGCTTAAACAGTCACAAGTTCATGAAATCCCAACTTAGTTATAGTCAAATTCATAATAAGTAATACCCATAAGTAAAATCAACTTAGAATCATGTAATTTAGGTAAAAAGAAAGCTTGGCTACCATGGGTGAAAGGACCTAGTGGTTGAAACACACATACCTTTGCTTTGGAGAATTTCTTAATGAAGATTCAATAGAGACTTGAAGCTCGGATGAATTCCCTAAGATCCGGAAGAGATCTGGACACTTGATTTTGAGTGAAATATTAGTCTAAGAGTTTGAGAGGGTTTTAGGGAATTTCTTGTATGATATGAAGGTGAAATATGGCTAGTATAGGTATTTTTTATGTATGAGAAGGTTTTAGGCCCAAGACCTAAAGGCCTTGGACCGGAAAGGAAAAACTGAGCAAAAATATACCTTCTCTGCACCCTTGGAATGTGCTAGCTCACTGACAATCGCTCACTTTGCATTTCAAAATGTTGATACGGTTGCTCTAAAATTAGGGTTAGACCATTTTCTCACTCAAATTTTTCCCATAAACAAGAATATGAAGTCGGATTTTCAAAATATGGGCATTTCCAAGGCATATTTTTGGGCAATTTTTGGAGTCATTTCATTATCTCTCCCTTGGGAACATTTTTCCCCTAATGTCAAAGAAACTTGAACAAGAATGGTAATCTAAGGAAATCAGGCCCAACAAGGATGCATCAATACACTTAAACACTATTTTCAAAATCTCAACATAAGTGTTAAAATCATCATGAACTTGTAAACATAAACCTAAATGCATGTAAATGACATAGAGGCTAAAACATAATACTTGGAATCATAGATAAAAGGACTTGGCATGTTATCATAAGCTTGAATAGAATGAAAGAGATACAGATATTGCTTCTCTATGCCCACTCCGACTCTTTGAGAGATGCTTCCGACTTGACGATTCTTCCAAAGGTCCTTGACGGACACCACATCCTTATTGATCAACTTTTGCACCATTCCATTCATTACCTCCACTGGGACCTCTTCCTAAGTCATCTTATCCTCCATAACAACCACAACCTCCATGAGTTCTATAGCTTTAAAGTCACCAATACATCCCTTCAACATAAAAGCATGCAGAATTGGATGAACCATACCCATATCTATAGGCAATTCTCATTCGTATGCAACCTCACCAATCTTCCTCAACCTTTTATAAGGACTCACAAGCCATAAACTCAATTGTTGACCTTAAGCACACATAGTCCATTTTGGTACCAAAAGTCACCATCTCCCCCTTGGGAGAAAACCTCCACCCTACCATCCCTCACCAAGACCTCCAACTCTAGCAAGGTGGAAACAAGGTCTTGCTTAAACTAGACCTCTTCAAGCAAAGAAGATTTGGAGCCATATAAACGACTACACCACCATCCTTCATTTCATCCAACCTCATCGCAACCTAGTCAACTGATAAACTTCTCCAATCAACCTTTTTGTCACCCCTAAGATTCCCACTTTCCATAATTGGCAAGCCACCTCACATTCCTCAAGAATCATAGCATCACCCCAAATGATTCATAAGCACTTCCTCACTTCCGAACACAAACCAACATATCATCACCAAAGACCACCACAAGTATAACAAGGTAGGGGGTGATGACCTTATTCATGAGACCTATAGACAGAACTAGTGCACCGACCAATCCAAATGGCATTACCCTAAATTCAAAATACCGATAAGGACATCAAGGGCTCATTTACCCACAAAAATAACTCAACAAAAATGACTTAGGTTCAACACCCCTAATTCTCACGAGACGATAAATGCAACCCTTAGAGATCCATTGTACCTTAAGACAAGAAATGGTCCTACCTCTTTTGCTACCACTTGACAACCTCTCACTCAAAGATAGGTTCATTATGGAGTTGGAGTCTAACTTTACGGGCCATAAAATCAAAGGAGACGCAATATGCATGCACCTATTCTATCCCAAGTATGACATTAAAATCCACCACGTAAACTCCCACAAGTCCAAGGTAAGATCTAATGTAATATGAACACAGGACAACACCTATGAACTTTTTAGCAACAATATACTCATAAAAAGGGGGTAAACACTATAGGTTCACATAACAACTCGGGACACACAAGAAACCCACAAGCAACCAAAAGGAACAACAAAAGAGATAGTGGCACCTAAACCCATCAATGCATACACATCAAAGTTAAAGGAAACTTCAATATATATGTAGCAACATAGGGAGTTTTAGAAACCCCTTGCCTTCCTTGAAAAGCATAGAATCGATTGTGCCTTAGGGCCACCACCTTGAGGATGAACATCTCCACCCTTATTTTGCTTACGGGGAGAATAAACCCTCCTATGTCCCACTTCACCATAACCGAAACATGCATTAGTGTCCTTCAAACATGGGCCTCTATGAACCTTACCACATGTTGGACACATATCATCTCTATCTTTGGGACTTTGGAACTTTCCTTCAAAATGGGACCTCTTGGTCTCTTTACCCCTTCACTTTATCATATTTTCCTCCTCCAATTGTTTAGCATATGTCATTAGGCAGGAAAATTCCATGTCACTTATCAACACAGCGGCCCAGCACTTCTCACTCACCAAATCGGATACACCCATCATGAATTTGTTCATTCTAGACCTTGGGTCAGCAACCAATTGTGGAGCATATTTTGAAAGTTGGTTGAACTTGAGTGTATACTCCCTTACACTCATAGACCCGTACTTCAAATTTAGGAACTCAATCATCTTGGCCTCCCTGAGCTCAAGAGGGAAGAAGTGGTTGAGAAAAGACGCCTAAAACTCCCCTATAGTATCACATTGTTTTTCTCCTTGTCCCCTTTCCATTGAGTAAACCATATTTGAGCCACCCCCTTAAGTTAGTCTGTCGCCAACTCTGCCTTCTCCTCCGACCTACCCAAAGATAGCAAAAACTTTGTACACCTCATCCACAAATTCTTGGGTTTCCTCATCTACCTTAGAGTCATAGAACTTAGGTGGGGTTCATCCTCATGAAGTCCCTCACTCGAGATGTCTGATATGCTATAACAATACAGCACATTTGGTGCCTTAAACAAGAGATTTTGTGAGTTCTTAAAGCGACTTTTTAGTGTTTTGATATGTTTTTGTGTTAATCTTGCAGAAAAGTTAGGTCGGCATGATTTTGGAGAAAAGTTCTAGAATTTGCTAATGTATAGGCCTTACGAGTCCACCTACGAGTCATAGCTTAAGCTACAACTCTTAGGGTGTTGTCATAGCAAGAACCAGAGACCAAAATTTAGAAATCTGCTAGGTGGAGGTCAACCCTATGAGGCCATCATATGAGTCGTAAGTTACAGTACAACTTGTATAAGTAGACTCATAGCAAGAATCAGAGAGCCAAGGTGTTGGACCAAAAACTGAAAACCAAGACTATGAGACCTACATATAATTTGTAGCTTAAGTAATGACTTATACCTATGGGTCGTACCAGTTTAGTCCAAGATGCCAAGAACCTGATACGAGACCATGACTATGACTCATAGGTCATCCTACGAGTAGTACCTGCGTAACTTATGAGATACCAGCTATCTTTTCTGTGTAAATTCTAGGGTTACTTTGTAAATACAATATATAGTTTAAGATAGGGTTTTAACACGAGAGTTGGAAAAGGATTCAGCATAGACTATTGAGAAATAAATTTTTGAAGCTTGTCTTACTTTTTTAGATTAGTTTATCTTTTCTTAGTTTTTTAGATTAGTTTATTGTTCTCTCTTCGAAAACCCATTTTGGGGATTGCAAACTTTGTCTTGTACTCATTGTTGATTAATCAAGCTTGTGGGTTTGCAATTTGTGGTGCCTATTTCCTTCATTTTATTAGTAAAGCTCACAATTATGTTTATTATTTGCATTATTTTATGTTTTGCCATAGTCACACATAGCTAAGCACCCACAACTTGGGGTTGTGTGAACCATGGGTAATTGACAATGAAATAACCTAGGTTGCTTGCATTTTTATGATTGATGTTTTGCATGTATTGTCTATTTCCTTTCTTGATTATTATTGTTTGGTGGTGGCCAACACTGAACCCCGCCTACTATCACGATCCCGACCAAAGTAGTGATGGATAAGAAAAGGGAAGTAGATGACCAAGGGAATATTAGCTGGGACTATTGGTAATGATTAGTTGGCACGCCATGGTGGCCGACCAAGCTCCATAGTGAAATTTGACCTTTACCTTTATAAGATGGCTGGAAGAACCTAAGTTACTGTCCTGTATGCAAATCAACAATTGTAGCTATGTTGTCTAGGGTAATCAAGTTGACGAACTATGGGGAACCCAATTCCCAAGTTGTCCCAAAAATTGAGTATTTTCTTGCATTATAGTTAGTGTTTATTTTATTTTATTTTTGAATCACAAACCCTCCTCCCTTGTTTAGAGACTGTTGTCATAAATGCTAGAAATGATTAGTGGTGAAATCTTATAATCAAGCCCTGTATTCCCTATGGATTCGATACTAACCTTGGTTAGGTTAATTGCTAAGAACAATCATTTTCTTATTGGAGCGTGAACATCATCAAAAATTATGGCGCTATTGATGGGGAATACGGCTAGGTTTTGATTTGATTTCACTATTAGTTAATTCTATTGTTGATTTCTAGAGTCTCCTATATTTTACTTTTTCTGTTTGTTTTTGTTAGTTGATTTTAGGTGTAGGATTGGGTGGCACCATGACTAAGCAAACATACTATATCGCAAATAACTTATTGAAAACTTTGCAAAGGCGTGCCCTATTTTATGGGCAAGGGTCCAAGGATCCCCAAATTTATCTACAGAATTTTGCTTAAATATTGAGGGGGGTTCTTAGGACATGACATCCTACTTGGGAGGCCATAGCTCTTCAGGTTTTCCCCATGACTCTCCGGAGTGAAGCTGCAGAATGGTTGTTAATTCTCCTACCTAATGTTTGGTCTAACTGGGGAAAGTACAGAGAATCTTCCTCATGAACTTCTATAGAGAGTCCAACAGGCAGAAGATACAAAACAATATCTCTAATTTCAAAAAATTGCTAATAGAACCTTTGGTAGTTGTATGGGGAAGTCACAAACAGTGCCTGGCAGCGAATTAGAACCATAGTCTAACTGATGATGAGTTGGTAGCTAGCTTCTACTGAGTATTACCCTTTGAACAACAAGGGCAGGCAGACGCATTGTTTGGAGGAGTCTGTAGGGAGTTCGTAAGATTACCATTTAATGACAACACTAAGAGCATGGATAAGCTATATGCAGTTGGTCAAGTCTACCAACCCCTTTGAGAGCAAGCCGGACCATAGTTCATCTAGGGGAGTCTTAAATAAACCAAAAAGTGAAGATGTTGCACATTGGACAAGGGTGCCACACCAACTTTGTATCATTGATAAACTAACCCTAATTGAGCATATGCTTGAGTAAGTTCTGATCAAGGCGAATGAACAAGATGATATTTTCTGGGAGATAAAGTTTGATATCCTCAAATGTAATTACAAAGTGGAACAACAAACTATACCGATGCAAAGCCTTGGTGATATGTTGGAGCAGCTCACTAAGCAAATAGATTCAGTGCAAAATGAACAAAGGAAGAGTAGAAGGAGTAGTGATGGAACTCATAGAGAAGTCTGATTATCCATGATGACAAAATCGAGCCACGACGTTAAACAACGGGCTTCTTTGGAGGCAACCCAAGCATTTCTTATTTGTTATTTTATTTTGAGACTATTTATCATACTTTAATTGTTGATAGGTAATTTAATATTGTTGCTGTGATTGTTGAGACTTTGAACCAGTTGTAGAAATTGGTATTTTGGTGCGTTTTGGGTATAGGTTGCAGGGACAAACCAAGAATGGAAGAATAGAAAAAAATTTATTTGGGGGAAGCTTCTATGAGCAGGCCTACGAGTCATAGTGAATGTTATAACTCGTAGTCATGCCTCGTAGAGAGGAACAGTAAGTACTAGAAGCTGGCACATACACTACGATCTAAAATTATGATTCGTAAGGTCCCCTATGAATCATAAATGGGGTTCGTAGTGCTCAGGTATGAAGTCAAAATTTTCCTAAGTGTTAGGTTTGTTATGAGATCGGGACCTATGAGTCATATGATTTCATATGACTCATAGTCGGGGTCTCATAAGAGAGATCTGTAGAATTTTAAAGGGCAAATAGTTTTGAATATTAATAGACTGACATCTCTTGGCTTTTCATGTCTCTTGATGAAGCATTCCCTTTCAGTTTATAATTCCCCTCATTTTTCCCTTTCACTATTTCATTCATGTTTACATCTTTCACCCACTAAAATTTCCCAGCAAGTAAATTATGCTTGAAGAACTCTTCTAGTTAATTTTCTCCTCATCATACATTCACACATTCATCTGGTAAGTTCTCATGGTCAAATTCAGTTTATCTCTAAACTAGTCTTGTTTTATAGATGTTTGAATGAATGCCTGATAATGGTCATACCTTGAATCTTATCTTTGTTAAGTGATCGTGATACTTAACAGCATGGCCATGTGCCTTGCGATGTACTCTATGGATCATTGTCTTGCGAAAATTATGTAGGATGGAAATTGTTAGGGTTGGGGTGTTTCTATTTTCCTATAACAATTTACTCATGTATATTCTTGTTATATGTGTTAAGGTTGTTACTATTCGAAATGTTTTGCATAGATGGAGAGAAATTCATGCTTTATGTTGAGAAGATTGAGAATGGAGAATGTTTAGGTTGTTGTAACATCACCTATTCTGTTAGCGTGTAAACTCTGTGCTTGTTTATGAAGTTGTGGGTCATTGTGGAAAAGTTGGAGGCACCTTGTGTGCTCTCTGATTCCTGCTACAAAGACTTACTACGAGTCGTAGGTCACCCTACGAGTCACAGTGGACCTTTGTAGTAGGCAACAGTCACCTAAGATGCCTTAATATTTTCCACTTAAGGCTTACCTACAACTTGTAGCACTAGTTACAAGTCGTAATGATGGTTTCGTAGCATTGGATTGAACCCTTGAAATGTCTCAAAAATGAGATATAAGACCAGCATTCGACTTATAATTCATGCTACGAGTTGTAAATGTGTCATGTACCTGATTTCAGAATACATTTCCCTTAGGTAACTTGTTGTTACAAGGATACTTTATGACTCATAGGTTGCCCTACGAGTTATACCTCCACCTCATGTCTGCAAACTTGCATCTAAATCAGCCTTTTTACTTGAGATATTTTATTATTGGTTGACTGGTTGCTTTATTTATTATCTTGTTGGTAGAAGACATCATGGTACTTAGGCTTTGGTTGGTAATGGTTTTGCAGAGATAATGTCTCCTAAAGAACGAAGAGTTACTACCCTATCCCCAGGACACCAACTAATAGATGAGTCCTCCGAGGATGAGCAATCAATTGAAGAGATGAATGTGCACCCTGACCCTGAGGCTAATGTACCATTAACACGATCACAATCAACCAAAATATTGAGGGAAGTGGATAGCTCCTCCCAGTTTGATGCGAAGGATAAAAAAGACGGGTCAAATGATGATGACTCCATCTCTAACTCTGGTTCTGCTAAAGTTTCTCAGTCTCACCCAGAAGAGAATGGTTCTCCACAGCAAAGTTATTCTGCTTACATCATCACCTCTATCGATCCACAAAACACAAGATAGTGTGTTACTATAATGAAAGAGATCTATGATAAGGGACTGGAACTTAAGTGTCAACAGAGGCCAGTGCAGACATTTTATGAGGAGGCAATGTTGAAAGACTCAGGGATAAAAGGTGTACCAAATTTGGAAGCTGATATTAATCGCCATGGGTTAGGATGGTTATCATAAGTGTTGGGGAAGTATGTCCCTTACCTGGTCGGAGAATTTTATGGTTCTTACTAAGCTATTGTACGTAGGCAACCTTTCAAGGCTCATGAAGCTCGTTGATGCACCATGATTGAGTAAAGTCATGGTTAGGGGTGAGATTGTCGACATCTCAGCAGAGACTATTCGAAGGGTGCAATTTGGACCTAATTACAGAGATCCACACTCCACAACAGAATATGACCATAGGATGGCAGACATGAGGAAAGTAGTTAATCAGCATGATGCTAGGCTGAAAACGAAGTTATTAAGGTGGATAGCGGGCCAAATTTGCGAGGAAAGTATTGAGTCAATATGGGTTACAGACCATGCCAAACATATTTTGAAGGCCCATATCTCATTTAGGGCAAATATTTGGTGGGCTATTATCTGAATGCACATCAGGCCACATTTACAGATAATGTGATCATATTAGAGAGGGTCATGTTATTTTGGGCTCGCGTTATGGCAGAACAGATCAATGAGTCAGCGATTCGCACCCATCAGACATTGCCATTCCCTATTTTGATTAATATATTATGCAAGAAAGCTATTATATGGGTTTTTTTCTACCTTGACCCTCATATAGAGACTTTGCGTACAATAGACCCAGCTTAGTCAAGGCTGATGGAAACCCAATAGCCCTACAGAGAGCTATCATGCCTTCTATTCTAGAGCCATTCTCGGTAAAGCCTCAAATTCGGGGTCACCGCTAGCTACTACTAGCACTACTTTGGCCACTACAGAGCCTACACCAGCCGTTGAGATTACATCTACACCATCCTTTAGCACTCTAGCACCAGCAGTATCTTCTTTACTAGTTGACCCTCTTTTCTCTATTGTTGCTTTTCATGTTTTACTATGCAAGGTGTTTGTAACAAAGGGTAGGCTACGAAAGTTGTCAACACAGGTTCGTCCATTGATTGATCAAACTGTTCAGGACTCCGAGGAGAGGATGAGGGTGTTTGCCTGAGATTTAATTGATGAGAGAGTCCGAGCAGTGGATGCCTGGGTTGATGCATTTGAGACTAGAGTCCACAGAAGGCTTAAGGGAGCTAGGCCTGTCGATGCAAGTACAGTTACGAGGAGCTAGCCAAGTTCAAGGCCAAATTATTATAGATGTTAACAGCTCTTGTCCCAGCCCCGGAGGTAGCACCAGTAGGAGATAAGGCATTTGATTGGCTCACCAACCGTCGGACACTCGTGGGAAGAGGTCGCCTCGAGCACGTTGACCCAACATTGACCTTAAGAAGCCAAGACAGAAGGAGGAGCCTATACCCAAGGAGGTAGTGTAGGAGTCGCTTTTGTTAGCGGCTATATATAGAGAGAGAAAGAGCATAGAATACCCCACCTAATATGGGCACTTACGGTACGGCTATACAGGAGAGGAAGCACCAGGACCCTACAGATCAGCCCGAGACTGGTGCTTAATGCACCATGATGTTTGACTTCTTTTGACCACAGTTCTCATTTTTTTATGTTGGATACTTTGTTCTTTGTTCTCTTTTCAAACAATATTTTTATTATATTGGTTTTTGGTTGTGTTTAAATATTTTTATGTTTGATGTTATTTTTACTTATATTTTGGATGTTAATTTTTTATTTTTAATAGATGTATGTCTATATTTCTATGTTATTATGTTTTGTTTTCATTTTTGCTTTTACTTTAAGGACAAAGTATCACATTTTGGTGGGGTGGTGGAAGTTATTAATTAAGGTGAAGTCTGAGTAGCCCCATCCATAACTTTTCCTATTTTTGATCCCAAGGTTTTCTTGTCGTGCTTCTTTTTCCTTGTGGATATTTACTTTTCTGTTGAACTGGCATGTTTAAGTAATGTAGATAATGGATAAATTCAAAGTAGTATTATCTATTGGCATATACATAATTTTTAGATTTGTTTTCAATATTTTGATAAAAAAATTGGGTACCTTCAAAATTTTTAAGGTTGTGGTTATTGATGCATTCATACATTCTGGAGTATCTAGCAATGTTTATTCTGATATTGTGAAGGTAAGCTGAGACTAAAAGCATGACCCGTGAGTCTATGCATGATTATGGATGCAATTGCCTTGTGTGCTGTGAGCTTATTTTGCTGCATTCATACATCTTGTATGGACCAGAACTTACCTTGTTACTCTAAAGTTGATTTGGTGATATGGTGGATATAGACAGGATCTTAGGCTTTTGTTCTATGAATGAAACCTTTTTAGCATAAATGACCCACCAGATGAGTGAGTGAATCCCTTGCTCCAAAGTATTGAGCTTATCATGTACTTATTCTTTCTTGATACCTTGCTAGCTTAAACTCATTTGATGAAATGCCCTGATATTGGCCTATTCTATCCTTGAACATATGAACCTTTATTAAGGCCAAAGGCCTAAGTTGAGGGTGGTTATAGTTGGTGGCCCTGGTTTGAGGCATAGATATTGTGTACTTCACATGAGGCTAAAAGTCTAAGTTGAGGGTGACCATTATTGTGGTAAAGTAATGATAATAAGATGGCTGGTTGGTAAATCAAGAAATATATATATATAAAAGGATGAACCGAGTGAAGAAAAAGAAAAAAAGTGCCTTAAAGTAGCAAAAATGAGTTTGAAATCAAGGCACATCTGAAAAAGAGAAACAAAGCAGAGAAAAGTTCAGAACAAGAGAATAAGGGTGGATTGATTAAAAAGGGTTGGATTATGAAAGCAAAAAGTATTAGTAAACATGGTTCAAGGATAGCTTTAGTCACTACTTGCCCAAAATGCCACACTAAAGCACACTGAAACTATGTTACAAGCTTATAAGTCCTAAAGTGATCCAACTCCACTCTAGCACCAAGACAGGAAATGAGTATAGAGGCAAGCCTATGGTGTTAGTCAGTATGTATTGAATTTCAATTGTGAGAGCGAGAATGTTTCCTCATTCCGTGAATTCTAAATGCATTTGAGTGAGTATGAGGGACTTCTTTCCAGTGAGGGCATCTACACTACTTAAGTAGCATATGACTATACCAGTGATTGTGGACAGTTGATGGCCCTTAGGTTGTCATAGTTGGATTGCCAGGTCCCTCATTATGTTCTTACTTGCTCAATAACTTTGCAACCCTATTTTGAAAAAAGTAATTGGATACCCAGATCAGAGGAGTTGTTGTATATGCCATTAGTATAACTGCTATGTATTTCTCTTTGTCTGCATAGATTGAGTCGTTGCTTGAGGGCAAGCAACAATTCTAAGTTGAGGGTGTTGATGTGCTAACAACATACAACACATTTGGTGCCTGAAACAAGGGATTTTGTGTTAATCTTGCAAAAAAGTTATGTTGGCATAATTTTGGAGAAAAGTTACAGAATTTGCTGACGCATAGGCCTTACGAGCCCACCTATGAGTCATAGGGTGGTGTCATAGCAAGAATCAGAGACCAAAATTCAGAAATCTGCTAAGTGGAGGTCATCTCTACGGGGACATCATACAAGTCGTAAGTTACACTACGATTCATATAAGTAGACTCGTAGCAAGAATCAGAGAGCCAAGATATTGGACAAAAAACTGAAGACCAAGACTACGAGACCAACATATGAATCGTAGCTCAAGCAATGACTCCTACCAATGGTCATACCAGTTTAGTTCAAGATGCTGAGAACCTGATACGAGACCCCAACTACGACTCATAGGTCATCCTGAGAGTAGTACCTGCTAACTTATCAGATTTTTGTCATCTTTTCTGTGTAAATTCTAGGGTTACTTCGTAAATACAATATAAGATTTAAGTTAGATTTTTAGCACGATAGTTGGACAAGGATTCAGCATAGACTATTGAGAAATACATTTTTGAAGCTTTTCTGATTTTTTTAAATTAGTTTACTATTCTCTCTTGGAAAACCCATTTTGGGGATAGCAAACTTTGCCTTATATTCATTGTTGATCAATCAAGCTTGTGGGTTTGCAATTTGTGTTGCCTATTGCCTTCATTTGTATTGGTAAAGCTCTCAACTATGTTTATTATTTGCATTCTTGTGTGTTTTTACATAGCCATGGATAGCTAAGCATACACAACTTAGGGTTGTGGGAACCATGGGTAGTTGACTTTGAAATGACCTAGGTTGCTTGCATTTCTATGATTGAGTTTTTGCATGTATTATCTATTTCCCTTCATGATTACTATTATTTGGTGGTGGCTAACACCGAAACTCACCTACTATCATGATCCCGACCAAGGTAGGGACGAATAGCAAAAGGGAAGTAGATAACAAAATTCAATTGATGTGTTCTCGTCTAATCAACCAAATCTGACCAAGGGGAGGTTGACTGGGACTATTGGTAATGGTTAGTTGGTACGTCATGGTGGCCGACCAAGCACCATGGTGAAATTCGACCTTTACCTTCACAAGAGGGCTGGAAGAACCTAAGTTATTGTCCTGCATGTAAATCACCAATTATAGTTATATTGTCTACGGTAATCAAGTTGACGAACCATGGGGAACACAATTCCCATGTTGTCCTCAAAATTTCCTTGTGTTATAATTAGTGTTTATTTTATTTTATTTTTGAATCACAATCCCCCCCCCTCTCTTTATTTAAAGATTATAGTCATAAATGCTAGAAATGATTAGTGGTGAAATCTTGTAATCAATACTTGTATTCCCTGCGGATTTGATCTTAACCTTGATTAGGTTAATTGTGACAATAATCTCTTTCTTATTAGAGCGTGAACATCATCAATGTCAGGGTAGGAACATGAGGGGCTTGGGGCCCTTAATTGATTTGATTAACCATGGTATGAGCTAACTGGTAAGTGCATCTTGGAATTCTTCATGAGTCGGTTGTTCTTCGAAAGAGCGGGCTCTTCTTTCTCTTGTATTAGGCATGATCTAGCATAGCAAAGAACAATCATTGTGGGGAACAATTTACCTCAACTCTGTAGCATGACATTGATCATGAAGAAAGGTAACATTTCCTAAAATGCCTCTTGCTCATAGCTGTGGTGCAAAATACGACCATGAATAACACTCTAATGATGTGGTGTGTTGAACGCCGAGGACCTAACAACCTAGTGCTCTGATACCAAGTTTATCACAACCCGAACCTAGGTCCTAGACATGACACAACGAATGGGAAACTTGAAGGAACCCCAAGCAAGTCTTTTTACATATAATTACAAATCTTTGGTCGTATAAGCATTAAAACAACAACAATAGAACACAAAAACAATGATAAGGGACTAAGTGGACTCTTCCATAACTAAAACATCAAGAGACAAGAGAGTCAAGGCTCATAGTATAAATACACAATTTGTCCAACAACACCTCTAAACTTAGATAGGAGCGGGGGCAAAGACAAGTATCTGGGCTCACTTTCATAGTCAATACATACATTAAAGAAAAGAGTCACAATACATAGCTTAAGATCATAGACATTATCGTTAGAATGGAGGACTCATCAACTAGCTTGAAATATATATCACTAGCCATGTGGAGGAGGATGTTGACCAAATAGAGCTCTAATTCATACATGGTAACATCATGTAGGCATAGAGTATGTATTAGTACATTTGAATGTACTAAGTATGCAAAATGCAATGCAGAAAAGATAGGCAACATAATCGAAATGTACAAACATAGGCAATGGATAGCATAATAACAATATGGCATGTATGAATGATGCTTGAAGTAAAATCATGCTTATATAGAACATATTATGTATTTAAGAAGAGACCATCATTTGTCTAATGGGTTTATCAACTCCCATCTTAGGTGATTGAGGTACCAACCCCTCAATTTAGTTATTAAATATACCACCCATATCTAAGGTGATTGAGGTATCAACCCCCTCAATTTGGTTGATGAGGTATCAACCCCTCTATTTGGTTAATGAGGTATCAACCTCCTCAATTTGGTTAATGAGGTATCAACCTACATAATTTGGTTAATGAGGTATCAACCTCCACAATTTGGTTAATGAGGTATAAACCCCTCAATTTGGTTAATGAGGTATCAACCCCTCATTTTGGTTAATGAACATCATCCCCTCCAACATAGTGGTCAAAGTGTAGCATCCCTTCACTAAGGCATGGCCATCTTTGAATAACATAGATACTTCTCATGAACATAATTCGTATAAACATTACTTTCATCATCACAAAATCATTCAACTCATAAGACATATATTGGGCCTTTAACAACTCAAGAATCCATAACTGGATATTTTATCAAATACTTAGTGGGTGTGTAATGCTAGTATAAAATCACGTAATTCAAGAGTGAGATCATGCAAGAAAATTCAATGTAAAACCATCTAGTAATACTTAGTAATACCATCATGAAATATACATCAAAATCCTTCATCAAATCTCAAGACAGATTGGAGATCCATAGCTCAAAACATGCTTAAACAGTCACAAATTCATGAAACCCCAACATAGTTTTGTAGTCAAATTCATCATAAGTAATACCCATAAGTAGATAAACTTAAAATCATGCAATTTAGGTAAAAAGGAAGCTTAGGTACTATGGATAAAAGGACCCAATGGTTGAAACCTATATTCCTTGGCTTTGGAAAATTTCTTGATAAAGATTTGAATGGAGACTTGATGACTGGATGAATTTCTTAAGTCCATAAGAGATTTGGACACTTGATTTTGAGTGAAATATTAGTCTAAGTATTTGAGAGGGTTTTGGGGAATGTCTTGTATTATATGAAGGTGAAATATGGCTAAGTATAGATATTTTTTGCGTATGGGGGGGGGGGGGGTTAGGCCCAAGACCCAAAGGCCTTAGACCAGAAAGGAAAAATTGGGCAAAAATATACCTTCTTCGCTCCCCTGGCATGTCGCGCTTGGGGCGCGCTAGCTCACTGGAAATAGCCCACTTTATGTTTTCAAATTTTGATATAGTTGCTCAAAAATTCAGGTAAGACCTATTCCTTACTCAATTTTGTCCCCTGAACAAGACTATAAAGTCTGATTTTTGAAATAATGGACGGATTTTGAGATATATACAAATTATGATTATAGACATTTATAAGGAACATTTTTGGATACTTTTTGGGGTTATTTCAGCATCAACACTATTTTTATTTTAATTATGAAAAATTACTTTTGACTCAACCGCTCTACAATCTGATCGAGACTATTTTTCCTCTCAATTTTTTGTGCTGATAGCAAATCTTGTCTCAAATTTTTCATTGGAGCTTGAGAATATGCATTATACACACTTTTCCATTTTTAGGGTATTTCAAAAATTTCACGGGGTGTTACATATGGCTTACTCCTTACTTGCATGTCAATATAGATACTATTGCAGAGGGTGAGACTTATGGCTGACGAGGTTTTTTTCATGGACTCTGTTGTTAAGGTGAGCCTTCACATTGTTTATGAAGGCTACCACTTTAACTCTATCTATTATAGTTTATGTTTTTCTTATTAAATAGGGATTTGTATGCCCGACAGTAAAACCCATATCACTCTATTAGATTCTTCATGACCTTATTGTGGGATTTGGGTTAGAAATATTTTATTAAGTGACTATTTCTTTATATAAAGTTTTTATGTGATATTGGTTTAATAATTATTTCATTTTAATGGGTATCGATGAGTTCTGGAGTTGGACATAGTATATTCTAGTACTTGGATGTTTGGGCATGTATGGATATTTGGTTCTCCCGATAAAAGGTGTGGGTGGGTGCTTGTCACATCTAGGGCGTATTTTGGGATGTGTAAAGTTTATTTATAAGTATGGAGAGCTACCTATTATGAAGATGTCATAATGTTAGCATACTGTTATAGCTCTCCAATTATTTTTCTATATAAGTATATTATGACGTATTTGGTATTAGTTTTGGAGGTGTCTTGATGCAGAAGAGGAAAAGTGATTGCCTATGGCTTAAGGCAGTTGAAGACCCATGAGAGGAACTATGCTACCCACAATTTAAAGTTAGTAGCAACTGTATTTGTCTTGAGGCTGCACGGCACTATCTATATGGGGTTCATTATGAGATCTTTACTAGTCACTATAGTCTATTGTATATCTTCAGTCAGAAGGACCTGAATTTGAGATAGAATAGATGGATTAAGCTTCTGGAAGATTATGATTTGATCATTCTATATCATTTAGGGAAAGCTAATAAAGTGGTGAATGCTTTGAGGTGAAAGACTTCCAATATGGGCAGCCTTGCATCCATTCGGGCAGAGGAGAGAACCTTGGCTAGAGATATTAAAAGGTTGATCGCTGAGTTAGTGAGGCTTTAGCTTTCTGATTAAGGTGGTGTGCTAGCTTTCTTGGAGGCCCAATTATCTTTGATGGATCAAATGTGTAAGTATCAATATGAGGATGAAAGGTTGTGTTGCATCCGAGACAAAGTGACTAGGGGAGAGGCCAAGAAGGTTATACTTGATATCGATGTAGTTTTGGAGATTGGGAGCCAAATTTATGTACCTAAGGTAGATGACTTGATTAGGTTGACACTTAAGGAGACTTATTTGCTAGATATTCCATTCAACTGAGAGAAACCAAGATGTTCCATGATTTGAGCCAGCACTATTGGTGGTGTGACATTACAAAGGACATAATTAATTTTGTGTTTAAATGTTTAAACTGCCAACAGGTCAAGTGTGAGCATCAAGACTAGGGGGTGAGTTTCAGAGGATGCCTACTCCTACTTTGAAATGGAAGCAGATCGCAATGGATTTGTAATTGGTTACCCACTATTGATAGTGGTTTTGACTCTATTTGGATTATTATGGACCACTTGACCAAGCGTACTTCATTTCGATCGTAGTCAGGTTCATGGCAGAGAGATTGGCTCAGTTATACATTAGTCAAATCGTGAGGCTTCATGGTGTACCTGCTTCCATAGGGTCAAACTGAGTTTTTTTTATTCACTTTCCACTTTTGGAAATCCCTACAATATGGTTTGGGCACTTGGTTAGCCTTGAGTATAACATTCATCCTTAGATAGATGGGTAATCTAGGAGGACTATTTAGGTGTTAGAGGATATGCTTTGGGTATGTGTATTGACTTCGGTGTTATATGGATCTTCATATGCCCCCGATGAAGTATTCCTATAATAGTAGTTATTATTCCAATATCCAAATGGCTTTTTTGAGGCCTTGTAAGGCCAGAGATGTAAATCATCCAATGGATAGACTTGACATGGACTTTCTTAGAGATGTTATAGAGCAAGTTCGCTTGATTTAGTGTCAATTATTGATAGTCCAAAGTCATCAGAAGAGTTATGGTAATAGACGTGTTCGGCCCTTGGAGTTCATGGAGGGTGCCCAAACCATGAAGGGTGTCATGAGGTTCGAGAAGAAGGGCAAGCTCACCAATAGGTATTGGTCCTTATGAGATCCTAGAGAGAGTGCAGGGGTGGCCGTTAGACTTTTCTTGCCACCTAGTTTGACTTCTGTACATCTGGTGTTTTATGTGTCTATGTTGCGATGATATAACATGGATGAGTTCTATATGATATCGAGTGATTTGATCGAGTTGAGTCTGGACTTGACTTATGAGGAAGAGTCAGTTGTTATTCTAGACAGGAAGGTCTGAAAGTTGAGTACTAAAGAGATCGCTTCAATAAAAGTTCAGTGTTGACGCCAACTTGAGGGAGAGGCTACTTGGGAGACTAAGTTGGGCATGGAGACCGCTATCCTCATCTTTTTTAGGCTTCAAGTACATTCTTTATTTATGTTTGAGGGCAAACATTATTTTTAGTGGTAGATGATGTAATGATCCTAAAGGTCATTTTTGTTTTTTTAAGAAATTACCATGTTATTTATCCCAACAGTTTTCTTGAGTCATATTGGAATGATTTTGAAAGTTACTTTCTGACAATCTTGTAAGAAGTTGAGTTTTTGCTAAAGAAGTGAATTTTATAGGCTTAAGTTGTCAAATTTGAAATGTTTAGGTCATTTAGAGATTCAAGAGTTGAATCAGAATTCTGCCAATTCCATCAGTTTCAAAATGTCGAAATTTGTCTAGGAAGTTTGTCGAAATCAGATTTGGGGTTATTGTGTGGATTTTAGGTCTAGAGTTGAAATTGTTTTTAAGTTTGACTTTGGTCAACATTTTGAGTTTCAATGCTTGGATTAGATTTTTTATTGTTTCAGCAATTCTAAAAGGTGATTTAGTGAAAAATGAATTTTATCATAATTTTTAGGTGTTTTGGTAGCATTTTAACTTTTTAAGTGGTCAAAACTAGTTTAGTTGCGAATTATCAAATTTCAGATCAACGACAACTCGAATTGGAGTTGTAATGGTTCCTTTGTGTCTGGAACATTGAATTTGATAGGAATGCATACTTAATTTGTATGTATTAGATCCTGGATGAATCTTGAGGTCCGTTCTATGATTTTTTAATTATTTGCCATTGATGATATCTTGTGCCATGTTACTCTTCGCATTCACAACCTTGAGGTTCGTGATTGCAACGTACACTCAGTTTGTTCTTCGTAATCATGAATCTTGACCCACGATTACATAGAGTATTTTTAGTAGTGTTTCGCGATCACGAAGGACCCTGTCATGATCATGATGAGCAATTTACCTGAAGTAGTTTTGATTTTTAAAACAATGAGATTCCTTCATTTTTCACCATTTTCAACATTATGAGCTCAGTTTCTATTGATATTTCAAGATATTTTTGTGGGAAATCAATTGGGTGAGTCCTTTTCAATCATTTTCTTCAATTCCCATTGATTAGTTCATGTTTTCATCCTCAAATTGAGGGTTTTAATCAGAGAAACTAGGGATTTTATGAACATGACTTTCTAAATTCAAAATGATGATTGTGGACTTATTTCAACTCCTTTCTCAAAATTGTTTTAGCCATTAGGTTCCTTAAACCTCAAGGATAATTTTTATGTAAAAATTTCTAGATTCTAATATTAATTTTTTATAGTGAATTTTTGAACAAGTTTACCCCTTTTTTTCCAAATTGCTTGCTTTTTGTATTGTTCGTTGTGCATTGTGATTATGAATTCGTTTTCAAATGGATTGTGGTGATTCAAATTCGATTCAAAAGGAGAAATCATTGTCATTAGAGTGATTAGTTAGCTAAATTGAGGCAATTGAACTTTAACCCTTGTTGAGTTTGATGAACTAGTATTTCCTTCCAATGTAAAACTTATGGATGATGAATTATTCTAAAGGATATGATTTAGGTAATGGGAATGGGGAGTTGATGACATGCATGACTTGAATTATGAATTGATGTCTATTGCTATTGACTTTGACTTGTGAGTTGGTATTGTGAAATGAGCTTGTGATGCCATTATTGATAATATGAAAGTGTTCGTGATGTTTTCGTTGTTTAACGTTGCTTCATGTTATGTGGATTTATCTATTGAATTGCTTTCTGTGTAATGTTGAGCTAAATGCTTGTGAAATGAGGACTTAAATAATGAATTGTCCTAAATTGTGATGATAAAAGGTATTTGAAAAATTTGATCTATGTTATATTATGATGATTATGAAATGTGTTAATAATGACTCAAATGTTGAAAGATAGTGAAAATGATTAATGCCTTATAAATAGATGATGTGATGTGGACATCTTCTCTATTTTTATACTTGTGAAAATGATTATTGTAGTGTGATGACATGAATTTCTTGATGATACATTTGTGATGAAAAGTTGAAGGGACATGCTTTTGGCTATTTGATAATAAAAAGAAATATTGATAATTGGGATCAAACTTGCTATTGGTCGAAGTTGTTGAGAGAGTTATTAATACATGGAGCCAAGGTTTCTAACCAGTCGTGATATTTGCTGAGGTCATTGCGGGCTTGATTATTATGTCACGGTCATTTCTAGTGTGTGATTATTATTATTGCTAGCTTGATTAGTGTGCCTATGTCATTTTCAGTAAATAAATGGTCCATGTGTGGCCCTTGTGGGTTCCAGTTTGATCACATTAGCGAATGTGTATTATAGGACAAACATGCATCATGATTACTTGACATCACATCGCATTGATTGCATTTCATAGCATTTATTTCATTTGATATCATTCTTTATTGAAATTGATATATGCAATAAGTGTGATGTATTGAAAGATTTGAACCTTTGTATCGTTGAGATTGAACTATCAAAATGTCGTGATATATGCTGAATAACTTGAGTCTTGTATATTATGAAGTTTGTGCTATTGAAAACTGTGATATGAGATCGTGACTATTTAAATGGCTTATATTATATATGTTGACCTTTCCTACGTATATGTCTTGTAGTTTGAAGGTATGTGGTTGGGATGGAAGAAATGCTTAGTGCCTTATTCTCTACTTGTGATTAGGTTTGCTTGTTGGGTAACTTGGTACTCACCTTTGTTTTTGTACAATGTGTATAGGTTATGAACCTAAATCAGCAGGCGTTCTTCTTCTCCTTGTTGGACTAAGTTATTGACACCTAAGCAGTAGTTTCTTGTTGTTCTAGCATGCCCTTAAGACTGTCGAATATTTTACTAGTTTTGTTCTATTTGAGAGAAAAAGACTATTGAGACTTGTATCACTTCTTCTATTTGTGATGTATTAGAGGCTTGTACCTTTTGACAACTAGTTTTGGAATGGTATGTAGTTTGGATTATGTCTTTATGCTTTTCAGTCTTCTTATTCGCATTGTTATCTTGTTTTAGCTTCTGCAATATTGTGTTTTATGTTGCTATGATTAGTTTAGGCTGACTTGTCTTGGTTGGATAAGGACAAGTGCCATCACCGCTGAAATTGGATCGTGATAATATGATCCTGACACTCGACCTTGATGATCGATTAAAGTTTCACTTCGATAATTAATGTAGGATTCAACATTGACTCTTGATTTGAAATTTGATTCCAATATCTAACATGAAGCCCCACTTTGACACCTAACTCGGGACCCAACCTTGACACTGTACCTGGGATCTTAACCTCAAATTCAAATTTGGGATCTAATATCAAATTGAAATTCGACCCCGATTTGATCCGAGATCTAGAAACTAGATCTCGAATTATCTTGAATTTAGAAAAAAAAGTTAACGACAAGAAGTTGTATCTCATTGAATTGTTGAATATTTTTCCAATATTGAAAAACTCGTTAATAGATGAATTTATTATTTACTATTGTTGTTTACTACTTTCTTGAAATAATTGCTATTTAATAGTTATAAAAATATTTAGGTGTTTGAAATTAATTAAAGTTATAGCTATTAAGAGCCCCTTTGGCTTTGGTTAAAAGCTGATGAAATCTACTTTTGAACATTTTTTAGCTTATAAAAGTAATTGACAATTTTCAAAACAGCTTAAAAAAGTTAAAATTTGCTTAAAAGAAGTTAAAAGTAGCAACCCCACCCCCAACTTTTTTTTAGCTTTAAAGTTGTTATAGTTTGACTAAAAAAATTACCTATTTACCCTAAATATTTTTTCATATTTCCAAAAATATCCTTAACTAAAACAATCCTAACTACTCTCTCCATTTTCATTATTTCAATTCAAACCCACGACCCAAAGCTCTTCTCCTCTTCGAAACTACCGCCCAATAGTGTGTTTCTCGCCTCAGCTCTTTTTGTTTATTTAAACACTTCTATATGTATCAAACCTTATAATATTGGAATATGAATATATGTTTATTTATAGATATTGTCCTTCTTTCACTATTTTTTAATAGATAATTTATAATAGTAAAAGAAATACGTGAATGATAAATAAGTATTATTATTCATGAATGTAATTAACAAATATATTAAATTCTTTATGTGAAATAAGAAGCGACATACATGCCATTAGAAAGAATAACTATTATTGGTTGATCAAATATTGGAAGTTTCTTGAGAGGGCAATAGATAATTGGAATAATTGGTATATTTTGGCAATTGAATATCTCAATCATGTTTTTATTTAGATTATGAAAAAGAGGCATCTTAAATTTTTCATGTAATCTATACAAATTATACATTTTAAAAATTAAAAATAAATTACGTATATAAAATTTACTTAAATAATAAGTTATTATTGATATTGAATCAAAATATAAATTTATTTTACTTTATTTTTATAGACATAAAAATATTAAAGTAATTAATTTTAAAGTTTTTATAATGTTAACAGCTTAAAGGGTATTTTAGATATATCTAATTAAAAAAGTGATTAACAGGACTTATGTGCCAAACATATCAACAACTTTTTTCAGCTATAATACTTTTATCAAAACACATAACTGCTTATTTTTTTAATAAATTTTAACACTTTAAAAAGTGCTTCTAAAGTACTTTGTAAAAGCTATTTTTTTTAGCTAAGTCAAACGATTTTTAAATATTTACTCATTAAAGATTTAAAAGTCATTTAATATTTAATGAATACTTGGTCAACTAATATTATAAAACATGTAGAAGTTAATGTTAAGCACCTAGTATTAGTAGGACAATAATTTAGGGGTGGCAACTGAGTTTGTTAAATCAAATTTGAATGAGTTATAATGGGTCAAGACACCAAACGGGTCAAGTCCCAATCCAACCCAAATTTGGTTGGGTCAAAATGGATTGAGTAACGAATTATAGAGCGGGTCAAGACCCAAGCCGACCCAATTTTTATCAATTTTTACTTATTTTATTTATTTTTTTTAATATTTTAGTATTTAATTAAATTATATTTTTCTTTATTATGGCTATATAAAACATATCAAATTGAAAAAACTATTTTGAAAATATTTTAATAAGATCTCTATCGAATTAATTCAGGTTGCATGTCAACCCAACTTTAAATGGGTTAAAATGAATTGAGTTAGGGATGAGTTGAGCTAATAAAATTATTAATCCACACAAACTTTAAGGAATTGGATTGAGTTGGACAAGTTGAGCTTAATTTTACTACCCATAAATAATATATATCCTGCAATAAACTTAATGGTAAGAGAAATATATTTTTTTTAGACGTATTAGAAAGTTGTATGTATACCCATTAGTCATTTTTTAGACGTAGAATATTTTACTTAAAGGGAAGATAGATAAATCAACAATATTTTTATATTGCAGCTGCTTTGATAATAATAATATAACAAGATAGATATAGAGTAATATACCGTGTGAAAAATGAAAAGTGATGGGAATACTATTATCCCTCAACATCCCATCACGATGTTTGCCCACATCCCAATAAATAAAAGGAATATGCAGTGGAAGGAGGATTAAACTCGTAATCTTTCACTTTGAGATTTGAAGATGAACGTCAAAGATGCAATGAGTAAGAGTTTAGTATGTGTAGCAGTATTCGTTTTATTTCTTTTTGCTTCTTTGTTCTATACGGGAACAATCGATTACAGATCAAGTTTTTCTCTATTCGATTCCCCGCTTAGTAAACCCTGCTTCACTGAATCCGACATTGAGCCTCTCAAAGTTTACATGTATGATCTTGACATGAAATACAACGTCGGATTTTTGAAAGGCTCGCATTATAATGCCCCTCCTGTAACTATCCACACTTTGCCAAAGTGGCCCAAGTATACGGGTTTGAGGAAACAACATAGTGTCGAGTATTGGATGTTGGCCTCTTTGTTGTATGCAAATGATGATGAAAATGGCCGCACACGGGAGGCTGTTAGGGTTTTCGATCCCGAATCCGCTCATGTGTTTTTTGTCCCCTTTTTCTCTTCATTGAGTTATAATACTTACTATAGACATGGGAATGATTCAGAGGTCAAATATGATGATCAATTACAGGTGATTTTTCTTTCTATATCTATGCGAGATTTGCTTTTGATAATTGTGAAATAGAATCAATCTCTCTTTATGTTACCTAAATAGAGGTTTGGGTTGCTGATTGGTTTCTAGTATACTAAAACATCCGTCTCAGAATACTCACTTATTTAGGAGGGATGTTTGACTTATTTTGGGATAGATACTTTTAGCAAGAACCACAAGTGTTTTGAGAGAGGAGGGAGTATTTGATAAGGAAAGCAAAAAGATTAGCTGCAGTTGTCAGATTTGTTTTTCTGATGCAGCTTATGTAAGAGCTATTTTTCCTCAATACAGCATTCTATTAGTTACAATACAGCATTCTATTAGTTATAATACCACACTTTCTTCTCTTTTATCCAGACTTCTTATTTCTAAGGCCAAGATATTGCAACTATAAATATGTCCTGTGAATTGAAAAGAAACATGATCTTACAAATTCTTGTTTCTGTTTATCAGACCTTCTGTTGGCATCAAGACAGTTCCTCACTAGTATAGGATAAGAAAAAGATATTATAGCTCTCATCAAGACATTTTATTGAGGAATAGCATTTTGTTCCCATTTCTTTTTTATGTACCCATGAGGTTTCAATATGTATAAAATATTAAGTATCATATTTTTATTCAGGTTCTCTACTTTATAGTGTATTTCTTTTATACATGATTTCTTCCCTTCAATAATAAAATTATCTTAGCTTATCTAAAAACAAAACAGAAAATATTATGCCTCATACTTAAGAAGTTCAACCTGGAAACTTATAGCTGTTAGAAATCCTAATTCTAGTTAATGAGTCCTTCTGAAGGCTTAAACCTGACTGTGTACTGTCTGGCAGTTTTACCTGTGAAAGTAGAACAAAGGATGCATTTTTCAATTCATAGTGGAGCTTAAACAAGCTGGCTGTGTGATTTATCAACTACATGTTTGGTAAGAGTAGGCATATGTTGCTAAGCCCACACTCCTTACTCCTAGGAAAACTTGACTTTGATTGTTATGAAGATGAAGAGAAGTTTGAGCATGAGCATATCTTATATTGTAGTCAGATGAAACAGTGTACGACAATAATTTTAAAACATGAAAAAGTAGAATTAGCCGATGAAAGTTGTCAGGTGTTAAAATGCTAAAGCTTGTATATTTCTTGAATTATTGCTAAATGAAAAATATTTCTGCTCAAGGAAATAGATCAAGTATTTTGGGACCTACAAAAAAGGAAAGTAGGTCAAGTGTGTTGAAAAAGAGGGATTTGTGTGAGTTGATGCTAATGTTCTCTGTTTTGGTTAACCAATGAAATTTATAGATCAAACTAGCAGTTTGGCTTTCTCAAGGAGGTGGTCATTAAAAGGACTTCTCTCAATCCTTTTCACTGTTCAAACATCCGGTGGTAAAGGATTGGTTCTTTCGTTAAAAGAAATGATAAACGCATCTAATAGTTGGTTGAGTTAAGGAAGGAACACTTCAGACCATAAAATTTGCCAAGTAATCTGTCCATTTATGTGGTCTTGTACAAAGTTCTCCTGCATTTACATTGCCAGTAAAAGATCATTACCTTTGGATAACTAGATAAAAATACTGGAGGGATTCTTATGTCCATTCAATGTGGAATATTTGCAAAGGGACCGTGATAGTGTTGGAAGCGGAATTGGTGTATTAGCTATTACTTGGTGCCAAGAAACATTCAGGTAGCATTCTTCTGGAGCCAAAAGGGTGGGAGCCCTTTGTTAGTTGGATTGGTAAAGTACGTCAATTGTGCAGTTTTTGTTGCTGGCGGATTAAAATATGTAAAGAAGATGAAAACCTTGAATAGTTATATAGAGTTAAGAGAGTAAAGAAACTCTTAGTGAACTTCAAGTTGAAGTCTTTTTTGAAACTTCGTATGTAATAAGTAGAAAGAAACATATATCCACTACACTGAATAGAGAAGAGGTTTGAAGACTTGAACCTTGTTAACTGTAAAACCACCCTCAAAATGTATTGACAAGAGATAGTAAGATCATAGTGTATGAACTTCGAAGAGGAGTTAATATATTAGTTATTAATTGGTCTTGAGAAACATTAGCATACCATTCTTTTTGGGCCAAATCATTTCACTAAGATCAATATAAACTGATGAGATAAGTATAAAAAAACACACCTAAAGTGTTCCCTTTTTTTGGAATTTCATACCTGAGCTATTGGTAATGTGAGTTTCATACCTAAACTATAAACACACCTCAGTGGTGTCTGTAATACATTCTCTTTTATTGAAAAAAACCTTGCCACATGGATAAAATATTTCACATTGACAAAAATTAAATAAACTATTAATATTAGTTAAAAGTTAAAGATTAAAGTATAAATATTCTTCCAAAATTTTTTTTATGTTTTTAAAATAATTTTTTTAAAAATATAAAATATTTTTCTCACCTATTCCACCGCCCACCCCTGCGTACCCCAAGCAATCTCTTCCCTTTTATTTTTTTTTTGAATCTCTTTGATAAAATATTTTTAAAAGGTTCAAACTTCAGCCCCTACTCCACTCCTACCTAAAAAAATTGCTATATTTTTTTAAATAAGTAAAATTCTATCTCACCTGCATCTAACTCTTGGCTCCTAATTTATTTTTATCTTGTTTTATTTTTATAGATATGTACACATATTTTTAGAAAAATATTTTTGTACTTGTGTATCGAATATAACAGAAATAAAAAAATTTATTTTTTAAAAAAATCTTGCTGCAAATAAAAAATAATTTTCTAAAAA
>JAOTQJ010000083.1:10637287-10647405 GCA_025642045.1 Solanum sejunctum
GTAAGAATTTTTTTTCAAAAAGTTATAATTTTTTTTAAAAAAAGCATTGGTAGGTTTGGAGGGGGAGAGTACAGCAAGAGGAAGCAGTGGGGTGGAGTCAAAAAAATATTTTATATTTTATTTTATAATATTTTTTTGAAATAATAATACTTTAATATTTTATTTTAACTAATACTATAATTTATTTATTTTTGTCAACCAGAGAATATAAACTTATAATTGATCTGATTGAGGATATAAACTTAATTGATCTTAAACTGGAGAATGTAGCTACACAAGGTTCAAAGGGGATAGATAACTAGAGGATAACCTCAAGAATTGATAGAACTTGGTGTCTCAAGAATGGGATGATTCTTTCAGCAATCTGAAGCAAGTTGCTCTTCAAAGAATAGTGTCAGATCACTTTTCAATTGCTATTAAATGTGATTCCTGGAAGATGTTAGAGTAGCACTAGCAACAAGAATACTATCTACAATCCTACTTAGAATAGAAACAAGAATAATATATAGAATCCTACTTGGAAAAGGATGATATTGTGGTGTCCTAAGTTGGAAAAGGAGTCTAATATAGTGTCCATAAATAGGGTCTCAATTAACAATGTAGAGATACAATTCAATTATAGTTTTCTTCTATATTTCTCCATTTCAAGGGATTGTATCTTTTTGATCTTCTGTAGTTTATTGAGTTTTTAGTTCTTAGCTTAGTGGCATTGGGGTCTGATGGTGGATTAGGATCATGTCGTCAGTTGGAGTTAGGGGCCAGGGGTAGTAGTGGTAATACTAGCATGGGCTTACTTAAGTTGAGAGTAGGGATATAGAACATAGGATCACTTACAGAGAAGTCCATAGAGCTAGTAAAGAGTCTTATGAGGAGACAAATTAATATAGTGTGTGTGTAAGAGACCAGATGAGTAGGTACCAAAGCTCGAGATTTAGATGAGTTCAAATTATAGTACTCGGGTGGATCTAAGGATAGAAATGGAGTGGATATCCTAGTAGATGAGGACCTTAGGGAGTGGTTGAGGTCAGGAGGATTTATGATAGGATGATATCTGTTAAACTTATGGTCGGTAGGCATATAGTGAACGTGTTTAGTGCCTATGTACCGCAAGTGTGCTTGGATGAGAAAGTCAAAAGACTTTTTTGGAAAGATTTGGATAAGGTTGTGGGAGGTATAACAGACACAAAAAATCTTCATTAGGAGAGATTTAATGGCATATCGGTGCAACCTCTAGTGGTTTTGATGATGTTTTTGAAGGCTTTGATTTTTGAGGGAGGAATGGAGGTGGGACGTCTCTCTTGGACTTTGCTAAAGCCTTTTAGTTGGTTATTGCTAACTTATGTTTCCCGAAGAGGAAAAATCACTTGATTACCTTTCATAGTACGGTAGCTAAGATTCAGATTGATTACTTGCTCTTTCTAAGTGGAAGTCGCCTATTAGAGTAGCAGGCTAATAGATTAGTAGGGTTTTCTTGAGTAGCAGGCTAATAAGTTAGTAGAGTTAGGTTGATGTCTGGCCTTGGGGTATTGCAGGGTAGTAAGAATAGTCTTGTCTTTATATCAGATGTTATTATTACTTATCTTATATATATTAATTTTATAGTATTTGCATACTATCATGTGCCTTTCGTTATTAATCGTTCTTCCTTTTTTCTTTCCTTTTCCTTTCCCTTTTTTCCCATATCTAGTTTATTCTGCATATGGATTTTTGAGACGAGGGCTTCCATGAAACAACCTCTCTACCTCTATGAGGTAGTGGTAAGGTCTGCGTATATTTCACCCTCCCCAAATTGCACTTGTGGGATTCCACTGGGTATGTCGTCGTTGTTGTTGTTGTACTTGCTCTTTCGGACAGGTGATAGAAGCCTTTGAAAAAATTGCAAGGTTATTCCGAGTGAAAATATTTTCACTCAGTATAGGCTTCTAGTACTGGATATAGAGATTAAGAGGGATAAGAGGAAGAAGGTTGGTTATGCCCAACCAAGGATTAGATAGGGAGGTCTGACTCCTGCCCTTTCTCGGGAGATGGGGTGAAAAGTTGGGTAGTTTGATTGCTTAGAGTAGTAGCGGTGATGTGAACACCATGTGGGGCACTACTACTGGTTGCATTAGAAAAGTAGCTAACGAGGTACTAGGGGTTTCGAGAGGGACCTTTGGTGGACGTAAAGGTGATTGATGGTGGAATGGAGAAGCTCAAGGCAAAGTGAAAGCTGAGAAGGTTGCATGTATGAAGTGGTTGGAGTGCATGGATGAGGATGAAAAATGTAGGCTTAAGGATATCTATAAGATGGTGAAGACAAAAGCGAAGACAACAATCCCTAGTGCTGAGATAGCAATGCTTGAACGTTTGTATGCTGAGCTAGGAGAAAAAGGTAGGGATAGGAGGTTGTATAGGCTCGCGAAAGAGAGATAGAAAAGCTCACAACTTGGATCAAGTAAAGTGCATCAAGGATGAGGTTAGTGAGGTGTTGGTGGATGATACTTCTATTAAGCAAAGATGGCAAGCTTACTTTCACAAACTCTTATATGAAAAAGGGGACAGAGATATTGAGCTGGATGATTTGGTGCACTTTGATAGTCATCGAAATTTTGGGTATTGCCGGCGTTTTAGGGTTGAAGAGGTTACACGTGCTATTAGTAGGATGAAAAAGGGGAGAGCGATCGGACCCGATATGATTCTAATGGATATTTGGAGGAGCACGGATAAGGATGGTATGGAGTGGTTGACTAGGTTGTTTAATGCTATTTTGAAAATTGGTAAGATGCTGGATGAGTGGAGGAGAAGTACAATGGTTCCATGCACAAGAACAAGGTGATATTTAAAATTGTAACAATTACAGGGATATCAAGTTGCTAAGCCACACTATGAAGGTCTGGGAAAGAGTGGTGTAGATGAGAGTGAGAAGAGGAGTGTCTATTTTAGAGAATTAGTTCAGATTCATTCTGGGGCGATCGACTACTTAAGCAATGCATCTTGTTCGGAGACTATTGGAGAAATATATGGAACGAAAAATGGACCTTCATATGGTATTCTTTGATCTTGAGAAGGCATATGACAAAGTTTTGAGGGATGTCCTATGGAGGTGTCTAGAGGCGAAAGGTGTTTGAATGGTATATATTAGGGTGATAAAGGACATGTATGATGGAGCTAAAACTTGGGTAAGGACGGAGGGAGGAGACTCGGAGTATTTTCTTGTTGAGATAGATTTCACCAAGGATCTGCGCTGAGCCGTTTTCTTTTCACCTTAGTGATGGATGAGTTGATACGGTTTATCCAGGAGGAGGTTCCATGGTGTATGTTATTTGCAGATGACATAGTACTAATTGATGTGATCAGGAATAAAAATGATAGGTTGGAGGTTTGGAGACATACTTTGGAATCCAAAGGATTCAAATTGAGCAGGACCACAACAGAATACTTGGAGTGCAAATTCAGTGTGGCGAGGGAGGAAATGAGCATTGAAGTGACGCTTGCCACTCAACATATTCCTAAGAAGGGTAGTGGTGATATCGATGATGTCACACATTGTATTGGGCCAGCATGGATAAAATGGATGCTTTCCTTTGGAGTATTGTGTGATAAAAAGATACCACCTAAACTTAAAGGTAAGTTTTACAGAATGGTGGTTAGACCATCGTTGGTATGTGGGGTGGAGGTTCATCAAAAACTCATATATCTAGAAGGTGTAGGTTGCGGAGATGAGGATGTTGAGATGGATGTGTGGACATACCAGAGGTGATAATATTTGAAATAAGACTATTCGGGAGAAGTTAGGGGTGGCCTCTGTGGCAGACAAGATGAACGAAGCGAGACTGTGATGGTTTGGGCATGTACAGAGAAGAAATATTGATGGTCCTGTTAGGAGGTGCAAAGGTTGGATATAAGGGTTACGCGGGGGGTAGAGATAGACCGAAAAAGTATTGGGGAAAGGTCATTAGACAGGATATGGCGAAACTTCATCTCATCGAGGACATGACCTTAGATAGAAAGAAGTGGAGGTTGCATATTAGGGTAGAAAGTTCTTAGGCTTGTAGGGGTAGAATGTTGTTTAGCCTTGTGATATGGTAGGTTAATAGGATTAGTAGTGCCTTTATATCTTGTGTTGTTATTGTCTAACTTATATTTGTTACTTTTATTGTATTTATATATTAGTATTGGTTTTCCCACTTTAGTCGGTTTTCTCTTTTCATATCTAGTATCTTCTGTTTTTGAGGCTTAATATTTTTTAGATGAGGGTCTTTCAAAAACAACCTCTCTATCCCTATGAGGTAGTGGTAAGGTCTGCGTACATTTTACCCTCCCCAAACCTCACTTGTGGGATTCCACTGGCTATGTTGTTGTTGTTGATATTAGAGCCTTTACGATTTTGATAGAGAATATAAAAATTCCTGCTACTGACGTTCAGCTATTACCCATATATGTCACTCGTTTGGCCAATGATTATATTAGTAAAAATTAGGTCACTGTGTATCTTTCTTATGACTATTTTCTCATTTCTAATTTGTGTAGTACTGTATCATCTCTTTGGTAACTACTTTCTCAGATTTGATTTGGGTAGCACCTTGCCATTTTTCCAATGACTGCTTTCTCATATTTGCTTTGCATTGCGCTGTGTCATCTCTCTGGTGAGGATTTCTCACATCCAATTTTCGTAGTATCGCACACCTGTCTGTTGACTACTTTCTCATCTCTGATTTGCATAACACCTGCATCTCTTCAGACTACTTATATTTAATTTGAGTAGCACCTTGTGTCTTTTTAGTGACTCAAATTTGATTTGCGTAGATTTATTCGTCTTTTCGATGACTCTTCAAACTAATATGCATAAGGTTGTGCCATCATTTTGACTCTATTCATATAATTCTCTTTCTCAGTAGGGTTATGCCATCAGTTTGACCCTACTCTATATAATTTTATTTCTCAAATTGTGACTACCTTTTGCCATCAATCTTATAATTTGGCACATGAGTATGTTTTAGCTAGTTTTATCGTGATTTTCTTGCCTAAGATCTACTCATTGAAATGATCCATATATTTTATATAAGATCTCAAACACTTTCCAGTGGCTATTGCATTGTTTCTAACAAGTCTAAGTTTTCATGCAGTGTTTTATTTGTATCAAATTTATTGTTGGCAAAAAGAAGGTATACTCAGATATTTGGGTTGGATTACAGTAATATTTTCTTTCTCGTGTATGTCCGCCTTTTTCTATATATTGTTGTTCGCTATTGGCATTTTGATCTATTGGATATTTGACAGGGAAAAGGGTCAAAATTGATCCTAAACTATGCGAAATAGATCACTTATACCCTCCGTTACATTTTGGGATAACAAATACCCCGCTGTTATTTCAAGGGACCACAAATGCCCTTACACTGTTATCCTTGCCACATGGCAGTCCACGTAGATATCCACGTGGCAATAAAAGGGTCAAAATTACCCTCAAACTATTTGAAATAGTTCAAATATACCCTTTGACTATTTTTCAAATCAAAACTATCCTTGTCGTCTATATATAAATATATATATATATATACACACACTTCACTGTTCTTTTTGTAAGTAATTTATCATACCAGAAAAATATGTGAATGATAGATAATAATTATTACTCATAAACAAAATTCAAAGATATCTTAAAATTTCCTTGTGATCCATCCAAACTATATATTTTAAAAATTAAAAATAAATTGTGTATATAAAATTTACTTAACTGATATATATATTTCTTTTTTCACTATTCTTTTTATGAATAATTTATCATAGCAGAAAAATATGTGAATGATAGATAATAACTATTACTCATGAATAAAATTAAAAGACATCTTAAAATTTTCATGTGATCTATCCGAACTATATCTTTTAAAAACTAAAACTAAAAATAAATTATGTATATAAAATTTACTTAAATAATATATATATTTCTTTTTTCGCTATTCTTTTTATAACATAAGGGCATTTGTGGTCCAAAACATAGACGACAAGGGTAGTTTTGATCTCAAAAATAGTCAAAGGGTATATTCGAACTATTTCAAATAGTTCGTGGGTAATTTTGACCCTTTTATTGCCACGTGGATGTATACGTGGACTGCCATGTGGCAAGGATAACAGTGTAAGGGCATTTGTGGTCCCTTGGAATAATGGCAGGGGTATTTTTGATCCCAAAATGTAACGGAGGGTATAACTGATTTATTTCGCATAGTTTAGGGGCAATTTTGACCTTTTCCCTATTTGATATTAAGAATGTTTTTTTAAGTGGCTTGTAAGTTAAAAGCCAAAAGTCATTAGTTGGGGTCCCCTGTTATTAGCTTTTGACTTTTTTGGTACTTTTTCAACTTTAAAATGTTTTGTGTTATCCAACACTTTCAAAACTTAAAAACTGCTTAAAAGTCAAAATTAAAAAAAAATAGGTCAATCCAAACACTCACTTATAATAGGAATATGAATAGTATATAGAATCATACTTCGAAAAAGATTGTATTTGTAGTGGCCTAGTTGGAGAAGGAGTCTAATGTAGTGTCATAAATAGGGTCTCAATGTAATAATGTAGAGCCATAATTCAATAATATTCTTCTCCTATATTTCTCACAGAAGAGAAACCAGAGCTATTTCAAGTTTGAGAATTGGTGGTCAAGCACAAAGGATTCCTGGAGAAAGTGAAGGAACGGTGGAGTTCTTTGACTGTATTGGAAGACCTGATTATGTCGTGGCTTCCAAGTTAAGAGCTCTGAAACTTAGACTTTAGGCATGGAGCAGAAGTGAGCAGGGAAGCTTGGGTCAACAGAGGAGGGACTTGTTAGAAAAATTGGCATCTTTTGGAAATCATTGCTTCAAATTTGAAGGTGGCCAGCATATCCTAGTGCTGAGGGATACAAACTAACCAAGTGTAAAAAAGATAAAGATAGAACAAGAAGTAGTGGAAAAGGCATCCTTCCTTGTGAAATTTGAGGAACTGAACTAATGAAGAACGACGAAATATCATGTAGACTAAGATCCAGATCATTGTGGTTGAAAGAAAGGGCAAGAACACTAAGTTCTTCCAAGAGATGGCTAATGCACATAAGAGATACAACAATATTGACCAACTGCTTCTCCAGTGGAATTTAATCAAGGATCCAATTAGGATTCATTGGGAAATTGTGGAGTTTTATCAGAAGTTATGCTCTGAAGAAGCTAAGTAGAGGCTGCCAGCAACTTCACAAATTGCCTGAGACTTGCAATGGAGCAAATGGAAGTCTTAGATTAGAGCCTGTTTAGATTGGCTTTTGGCTTTTAGATTTTAGCTTATAAGCTAAAAGTCTGAAGTTACAAATCCGAACTTATGACTTTTGGTTTACTTTTTATATTTTGGCTTAAGACCAAGTGCTTAAAAGCACATTTTTATTTATGTTATCTGATTAAAAAAAAACACTTCTTTATTTTACCCAATCCCTGCAAAACTGTTTAAAAGTTATTTTGGTTTTAAAGTACTTAAAATAAACCAATCCAAACATGCTATTACAAAGGAATTTTTAAAGAGGATGAGGTGTTGAGATGTTTAAAGAAATGTGCAATTGATAAAGTACCTGAACCAGATGTCTTTTTAAATCAAATGTTGGGAAGTGGTGAAACATGAAGACTATTTGGAATTTTTATGAGCAAGGAAGATTTTAAAGAAGCTTCAATGCTACCTTCATAGCTTTGATCCCCAAGAAGAAATGTGCTAAAGAATTAAAGAACTTTGGACCTATCACCCTGATAGGAAGTATCTACAAGCTATTTTCCAAGTGCTCACTGAAAGATTGAAATGAGTGATGGCTAAGCTTGTGGATTCACAACAACTGACATTCATTCTCAAAAGGCAGATTATGGATGTTGTCCTCATACCAAATAAGGCAGTTGATTCCAGATTGAAATTGAAGTAACCAGGTTTACTATGAAAATTAGACCATGGAGAAAGCATTTGATCATGTCAACTAGGGTTTTCTTATGAATATGTTAGAGAAGATGGGTTTGGGCACAAAATGGAATTAGCGGATATATTACCGCATCTCAACAGTGAACTTCTCACTTCTTATAAATGGTTCACTTGCAGATGAAACACTCATGTGATGCTAAAGAGGAACATCTCAGAATTCTGATGTTAATCTTGGTCATTTTTGAAGGAATGTCAGTCTTACATGTTAACTGGAGGAAAACTTCCTATATCCAATTAATGATGTGCCAAATATGGAAATACTGAAGACAATTTTAGGGGGTGAGGTGGGTGCTCTTCCAACCATATACCTTGGTTTGCCTTTGGTTGCCAAGTCTAAGCCTAATGTGATTGAGAAATGTGAGAGGAAGTTAGCTAGATGGAAGTCCCAATACCTTTATTTGGGTGGAAGACCGGTTCTGATAAATTTTGTGCTTGATGCATTTCCACCATTTATGATGGCTTTGTTTCTTGTCCCAACAGAAATCATCAAAAGGTTGGATAGCATCTTGAGGAAATATCTACTGCAAGGAAACAAAGATGAAGGGCTACAATCCAGTCTAATGGAAGGCAATGACCATTGAGAAGAGAACTGGGACTTTTGAGGATCAAGAACCTGAAAAACCAAAGTAAAGGTCTCAGAATCAAGTGGCTTTGAAAGTATTCTAATGAAAATCAGAACCGATGCGGCACTGTCATTAAAGCCAAATACGAGGAAAAGGATAACTGGATGACAAAGGACGTTATTACTCTGTATGGTGTTAGCTTATGGAAATCCATCGTTGATGTTGTGGGATGAATTCAAAGTCAATACCAAGATTGAAGTGGTAGATGGAGCTAACACTATCTTTTGGAAGGATGATTGGCATGAAGTAGGCAATATGTAGATACTATATCCAGATATATAGCTTAGCCCCACATTAGCAGAGCACAATAACAGAATTGTGGATACCTCAAGGGTGGAACTTTGTATTAAGGAGACGATTCAATGACCGTGAAATCCCAAGAGTTATAGAATTTTCTACACCATTGATCAGTTCAGTGGTTTGAAGACGTGACAAGACATCCTATAATAGCAAGGAAATAGCAAAGGGACTTTTAAAGTAAATGCAGCCTATAGGAAGCTAAATTATCCAAGCAAGCAATTAATTAAATGGCCCTAAAAACATATTTGGAAAGCCAAAATCCCGCACAAAGTAGTTTGCTTATGCTTTGTATGGCTATTGGCAAAGGAAGCTGTGCTTGAACAAGATAACCTGATGAAGAGGGGAATCCCACTATGCTCCAGATGTTTTTTTCTGTGGGGAAGCTACAGAAACAGTGGTCCACCTATTTGTACAATACAAGGTCACTAGTTGATTGTGGAGAGCGTTTCGTCAGCTCAAAAATATTTCCTTGACTATGCCTGGGAAAATTACAGACACTGCACGGCTGGGTTGAGGCAGGAGTACATGCCAAGAACAAGAACTGTAGAATAGTTCATGCAGCTATCTGGTGGACTGTCTGGAAAGTGAGGAACCTTAAGAGTTGTTGAGAATGTGAAGAACAGTAAGGAACAAGTCAAGCTGAACTACATTTTGGCAGTGTTTTTTTTTGTATAACCAAATATACTCTAATGATACTGTCTCTATGATTGATGTCTTAAAGACTCATTATAGGGATAGGACAGTTTTATTTTATAGAAACAAACATTCACCAATTTCAAAATAGAAAAATAAAAAATAAAAAAATAAAAAAATAAAAAATAAAAAATGGTATGTTACCTGAAATTGTTTTGGCCATTTTTTTGAAACTGAAACTGTTTTGGCCATTTCCCATCTATACTTTAAAAAAAATCCAATTAATATGTGCAACACTACGATGATTGAAAGTGTAAATAGGGTAAACAACAACAACAATAACATACCCAGAATCCCACAAGTGGGAAAGTGTAAATAGGGTGAGGTAAAAAAAATCACATGGAGATAAGTTGTATCGAAGATCCTACATCTTTTATGAAGCCAAACGAACTTAGTGAAGATAGAACACAAGGATGACAAAAAATCCATATAGACAATATTAACTAGCTGGGATTAAGTTTTGTGGCGTTAGCATTGGTGTTTCAAGAGTCCTTTTTGTTTGTGCCAAGATAGGTATTTCGGTGAAGTAATTCATGTAACTGATC
>JAOTQJ010000083.1:10655334-10671879 GCA_025642045.1 Solanum sejunctum
TTGCATTCGGTTCCAAACTTTATTAAATCGAACCAATTAAGGACTTTCGGGGTTTAAATTACGTTACGGGTCCTAACAAAAGGGTGATAGTTCAAGTGTACTTTTGAAACTTATCTCCTTAAATTATTATTCCAATTGATTTTACTTTTTCTATATTATCCATTATTCAAATTAAATTGCATAATTTCAATAGATTAATACCTATACCCTTGTATTATGTTAATTTCGAGTATGAATTTATGAATTTCCTTATAGGTCCTCTTAATTATGATCTAATTTTTATTGTTCTACATCATTATGTGTTATTTCATTTCAATTACACGATTTTAAGTTGATTTCATATGGACCTCAGCATTAGCTTTGACATCCAATGATGAGCTATGTATTATGATTATGAATTGATAAGATTTTCAAGCAAGTTGCATGAAAAGTATAGATTAAATTTTTATGATGCTATTTAAGTCAAGCATGAATAAAGGTGAGTTTCTTCACTCTTACATGAATGCATAATTATCACAGGCATGTACTCACATAATATAAGTCAAGATTTAAAGAGCAATTAATGACTATGATTTTTATGAAATGAATGGGTCAGTTGATATTGCCTCTCCATATTATATAACTTTATGACTTATGATTTCTATTCCATTGAGAGTTTACTTAGCACCAAGAAGATCTTGGGACTGATGCTTACCCACTAGGTATGACCCATTAGTAGAACCTCATTATTCCATAACTAAGTAGTACCATAGAAAAAGTATCACCCGTTGGTAAAGGCTTGATTTCTCTAAAAGGGTCCCACATTAGCAGAGACTTAATCTCTTATGTAGCTTAGTGGATCTACTTGGGCATCATAGAGTCTAACTTGGCAAGTAGTCCCCCCTTTTCCTCCTATGTATGTGAAACATCAAAACTCCATGTTATGTCTCACATGGTTTTGATTTAAGGTAACTCTCATACTGTTTAAGGTTAGTTTTCTCTCACAACGTTAAGGTATTTCTTACAAAGGTATATAATTTTCTCACTATGTCTTATGATTCTTACTACGAATTATTAACTTAATAAGGTTTTATGACTCCTTACCAAGACTTTTGACTATCTCTATATTGTACATGCTTTCTTAAGACTTTATTGTGATTCCTAAATTTCATTGGCCTTGTTCTTTTTTTAGTATTATGCCTTAATCATTTACCTGTCATGTTTTCTAACCTAGTAAATTCCATATCATGATATTTTGCATTGCATTACTCACATACTTAGTACATTCAACGTACTAACACATACTTTGATTGCTTACATTGTATTATAATATAGGGGGGACAAGCAATCACCCTACATTTCACTCTTCTAGCTAAGTTGAAGACTAGTTCACTTGATTGATGTCACTACCCAAGCATAAGGCCTAGGAGTGACATGGCGAATGGGAACCCAAGAGTCCCCAAACAAACCTCATAGCATCCATTTACACATCATCGGTTTGAAGCACATAATTAATCAACAAGCACATAATTTTAGGGGAACGGGGCTTTAGACTCAAAGTATGGGGATATCAGAGGAATAGGAATTTGCATGGATTCACATAGCACATAGCACATAAGGACTAAGGCGCGGGTAAGTATGACTCATGCATGGGGATAGAAGGGACTTAGGACTTTTCACATTTCCACATTTGATTATGAGCATATCATCATGTCATCAACATCAAGAGATAGCCATAATCATAGTCTCCATAAGCAAATACCATAATATATAACAAGCTCGTACATAGAGTTTACATGATGTCCAACAATGCCTCTAATTCATAGAATAGGACAGGGGGTCACAACATGTTTCACACTCACCCTCAAAGTAAAGACATAAGTGAATATAACATAATAGGTAGATGGAAGATAGGTATTGTCCTTGGAGTAAAGGAGCTACCACTAGTAAGCTCACAATCCAACTAAATCGAAAAGAGGTAGATGAAGATAGTCTCCGGGCCCTACATATTTAGATCATGTAGGCAAGAATATGTGTTAGTATATTTGAATGTACTAAGTATATGGGCATGTAGTGCATATGAACTCATTAAATTTGCATTCAATATTAGTTGACAAAGGCACACATATAGAAAGAAATATATAGGCAAGGGAGAGTAAGAAATCATATGGCAAGAAATCCATGATGTATGAAATGACATAATATTAGAAGAATCAAGAAGAAATTGATTGGAGAAGAAAACCTTCATTGAATTTCCAAGTTGAATCTTCAATGGCACACTTGAGAGGATTCTTAGAAGAGAGAATTTGAATATTATAAGTGTTGAATAAATTTGAATAATAATAGAGGAGTATAGGTCATTTCAGGGGTTTAGGATAGGTTAGAAGGTCACAAATGTCCCTTAGAAGTAAAAGTCATTAACGAAATGATCACTAAAAAGTGCGTAGGTGTCACGTGAAGAAGCTCCACGATTCATGCCAAAAAAGAACCACGGATTGTACAGATCATCCATGGAGATCTCCTTAGCCAAAACAAAGGGAACACAGAATAGACGGGCTTTATAAAAATGGCCATAACTTCTTGATTTGAGCTCAAAATCAGGTGAGCAAATGCATTGGAAAGCTAATTCAAAGAGCTTCAATTTGGTTAGTCATAGGCCAACTAGTTTATTGTGTTCAAGGGGATATGACCATTTAAAGTTTACCCTTCTACCATTCATATGAAAAACTTAGCACATGGAATACATTTGAACTCGACTTGAAGTAGGTGACCCATGATGATCCTAAATCAAATAAATAAGCTTAGATTGAAGGTTTGAAAGTGAATTTAGCTTGAGTTAGAAGGTTTTATAGATATCCTTCGATTAGAGCTTGAAAATAGGACTCGAAAAGCGTATTAAATAAGTGAATTATCAAGGAAATAAGAATTATGGAGGGCATGGAGTGATTTAGAAAGCATGGAACTGATTTGGGAGGTTAAAGGACTAACCCCAATTGAACGGATCTTGAAAGGACACTTGGGCATCTCCATGTAAGCTCTTCACGATTCGTACAGAGCTCTACGGACCGTATGAAGCTTCACGGGTCATACAAGTGTCTATATAAAGATACCAAGTTTCAAGACGGTGATTCCATACTTAGAAAAATTCTGAACCAAAACCCTCATAGGTCCCCACACGAGCCATGTGGTGGTACACAACCCTTATAGGGGTTCATGTGTGAGGTGCCTTAGCTAAAAAGTGGTTTTCAAGCCCAAGGTTCCTACCACGAGCCACTTCACGGCCAATGGTGAGCCTCACAAGCCATAAAGGGCTCAATGGAGGGTTACTTAGTCTTGAGCTCCACTATAGTCCCAAACATACTATTTACAAGGCCAAGGGCCACCCCAATGCACCCTTCCACGGCTTGTGGAGGTGCCCATGTGGTGACACCTTGGTCAAAAATTTAAAGGAACCAAATCTACATTTATCGTTAAGGACTTACAAGTTTCGGGTCCTTACATCATCTCTCTCTTGGGAATATTTGTCCTTGAATGTGATAGAATGTGGCTTCAAAGACTTGACTTGAGCATGAAATACTTCACCATAAGGACACAATGCAATACTAATCACTTGAAAAGCATAAAGTCATTAAAACCCATGTCAAAACATCCTCTTAAACCACTTCTGTGCGCATGTATACATGTCATGTCATGAAAGCATAAGAGTTAATAAATTAGGACCATTTAGAATAGGAAGAACCTAATATCATAGGTTTGAGTAGATTGAGAAAGATAAAGGTATCATCGCATCATACTTGATTCCATTTCCCACGTAGCACTTTTAGCATGTTGATTCCTCTAACGCACTTTAATCGAAACCACATCCTTGTTGTGAAGCTGCTTTATGTGCCTATCCAAGATCTTAATTGGAACTTCCTCATAGGACAAGTTCTCCTCAATTTCAACACTTTCAAAGGGCACAATCGAACTAGGATCACTAATCAACTTTCTCAACATAGACACATGGAAAGTCTGAGTGAATAAAACTCATTTCCCATGGCAAATCCAACCTATAGACCACCTTGTCAATCTGCACAACTATCGCATAAAAGCCTATGTACAGAGGACCTAACTTTCCCTTTTTACCAAAATGCATTACACCCTTCATAGGACAAACCTTCACATACACCCAATCACCAACAAAACTCAAGGCCACTCTCTCAAGCATCCGAATAAGTCTTTGGACGACTTTGAGTCATCTTCAACTAAAATGACCCTAAAACGTACCCAAAAACTGCCTCGAAATGCCTAAAATTTTGATTTATTTATATCTATATATCTAAAAATTAGTTTGATTTTTCAAAACTCTAGCTTCATATTCTTGTTTAGGGGATCCAAATTAGGGTGACAAGGGTTTAACCTCGATTTTAAAGGGAAGAAATCGATTTATGGTGCAATTTCAAGAGAGCTTCCGCGTCGCAGAATAATTGGAGTTTCCACGTCACCTCCATGATGCGGAAATATGTATCTGGGCACTGTTTTTCTTTTAGCCTACTCAATAATTTTTTAAAGTGTTGGACCCAAATTTCTCAAGCGTGATTTCACTTATACTTTAGAATTATTTTACTCTTATATCACTCTAAACATTTTCCAAAATCCATTCCCACACTTAGTCTTATTTTTCTCTAAAAAACCAAGTCCCAAAACTCTCATCCGGATTTAAAGATTTTGTTCAAGCTTCAAGTCTCCATTGTCAACCCTCACTAAGAACTTCTCCAAAGCTAAGGTATGGGGTGTTGAACTACTGGTCCTTTCACCCATGGTGCCTAAACCTTCTTTTAATTAATACTGCATGATTTAAAGTTGATTTTACATGTGGGTCTTGAATATTGAGAAGTTTACTGTACAGTGATTTTAATACATGAAAGTATGGTTGTTTAAGCATGTTTTGAGCTTCAAATCTTGGATATAATGTTGTATTTAATGAGGGGTTTTGATATGAATATCTTAGGGGTATTGCAAGGTGTTGATTAAAGGTTTTACCACTGATTTTCCCGCATGATTTAATCTCTAAATTACATGCTCTTTTACCCCTATTACACATCCCCAAGGTGTTTGATAAAATGTTTGGTTATGGTTTCTTGAGGAATTGAAGGTCCAAAGCATAATATATAATATGAATGATGTTATGATGATTATATGATGATGAAATAATGATGAAATGCGCTTATGAACATGATTATTCCTACATGAGGTATTGTGTTAGACCTTATGATGAATCCTATATAAAGTATTGCATAAACCATGCCCAACTCGGGAAAAAAGAGTCAGGTAACCAGATGAGGGTTTATACTTATGCAGTAGGTGATGGGTCCAATCATCACTAATCGAATGGGGATTTATACTCATTCACTAGGGTGATGGGTGCGATTATCACCAACCTAAATGAGGGATTTATTTCTTATTCACTAGGATGATAGTTGAGATCATCACCAACCTACCGAGGGGTTTATACCTAGGAGAGCTAGCTTGGTCTCATTCTTCATATATGATATTATATATGAGCATGATATACTTAAGTATGATTTACTTATGCATTGATCATACATGTCATATTACTATATTATGTCTATTGCCTATCGTCTTGCATTTTGGATTATGACATATATCTATTATTGTATTGCATCCCACATACTTAGTATATTCAAACATACGAATGCATACTCTTTCCTATATGATATCACCATGTAAGAACCGGTGCCTGAGTTGATCCTCCTCCTCCTCCACGTCATTAGATAGTGCTACTCCAAGCTTGTGGTGAGTCCTCCATTTCGGGGACTTTGGTTATGTCTTCTCCCTATCATCTATGTATTCAGACACTACCTTATGTTATATTTGACTATGATGATGAGCCCGGTTATCTTATCTTAGCCCCCGCTCTATCTATGTTTTAGAGGTGTATGTGGACAAGGTGTGTACTGTATATGAGCTTGACTTTTGACTTTTAACTTCGATGTTTATTCAAGTTTCCCTTAGTCCCATTGCCCTTACTTTAATTGAATATGTCTTTTTTTTATTGCTCCGCAACCAAGGATGTGTGACGATATGCTAAGAGGCTTGTTTGGGGTCCCTTCGGGTTCTCCATTCGCCGTGTCACGTCTAGGCCCTATGCTTAGGTCATGACAAATTTGGTATCAGAGTATTGATAGATCTCCAAAGTCCAATACACTGCATCGATTAGAGTCCTATTCATGGTTATGATGTATGCCATGACTATGAGTAGGAGGCTATGAGGCATTTTAGAAAATATTTTAGTTATTCATGTCCTAACTCGTGCTATATAGTTGTGATAAGTATTACCACCTAAAATTATTCTTTGTAATGTTAGATCATGCCAAATATTAGAGAAAGGCAGGCCCAAACTTTCGAGGAGCAACCTACAAATGGTGAGCTCTGGGATGGCCTTATTATGCTTGCCCAAGTGGTGGCCAATCAAGTTCAACAAGGGGCCCAAGACCCTCATGATACTAACCGGGGAGCTAGAGTAAGGGATTTCATGAGGATAAATCCTCTAATTTTCCATGGGTCGAAGGTGGATGAAGATTCACAAGAGTTTATTGATGAAATCTACAAAATATTGTCTATTATGAGTGTGGGGCCAAATGAAAAGGCGGAGTGGTTGTGTACCAACTCAAGGGGGTGACCCAATTTTGGTTTGACCAATGGAGAGGTGAGAAAGGTAATTGCTAAGTGGTGCGTTGAGAGAAATTCAAGTTGGCTTTCCTCAATCAGTTCTTCCCTCTTGAGCTTGGGGAAGCGAAGTTGGTTGAATTTATGAACTTGAAGCAAGGTGATATGAGTGTGAGGAAGTATTCCCTCAAATTTAGCTCTCTCTCAAAGTATGCTCCTCACTTGATGGCCGATGCATGGTCAAGAATGAATAAGTTTGTTATAGGGGTCTCCAATTTGGTAAGTGAAGAGTGTCGATCCGCAATGCTTATTAGTGATATGGACTTATCTCAGTTGATGACATATGCTGATCAAATGAAAGAATAAAAGTTGAGAAAAAGGAGGGGCCATGAGCCAAGAGAGCCCGCCTTGAGGGCAAGTTCCAAAAAGGTGCTAGATTTCAAGGCTCAAGGCCTCCTCATGCTACTAATAAGGTATTTGCTAATGACTTCCCTAGGCCTAAAGGTAATGTTGGTGGTGTGGCTCCCATTGATGCATGTTCTAGGTGTGGAGGGGCTCATAAGGGCCCATGTCTAAAGGGTACCAATGCATGTTTTGATTGTGCGAAGCGTGATCACAAGAGGGTTGATTGTCCAGGAAATCGGGTCAAGGTTCTGGGTGCAAATGCGGTCCCATTGGATAGAGGTGGTCCTCAAGGTGGTGCCCCAAGGCACAATCGCTTTTATGCTCTACATGAGAAGCAAGGGGTTGGTGAGGCCCCCGATGTTTTACCAGTATATTAAAAAAATTTACCTTGATATATATGCTTTGATTGATCTGAGTGCCACCCTTTCCTTTGTTATCTCCTTTGCTGCTAAAAAGTTCCACACTGAGTCGGAGTTGTTTCATGAGTCATATGAAGTGTCTACTCCTATTGGTGCATCCATTGTTGCTAGGAGGGTGTATAGGAATTGTCTGCTTTGCATATTGTATAAAATCCTACCTTATGATCTTGTTGAATTAGACATGGTTGATTTTGATGTTATTATTGGGATGGATTGGTTGTATGCATACTATGCTACTATTGATTGTAGAACTCGTAGGGTCAAGTTTCAATTTCTTAATGAACCCATCCTTGAGTGGGAAAGTCATGATGTGGTAGTGAGGGGTAGGTTCATCTCATGCATTAAAGCCCATAGGCTGATTTCCAAAGGGTGTTTGTATCATCTTGTGAGAGTGAAAGATGTAGAGTCCAAAGTCCCTTCCGTTGAGTCAGTTACGATTGTGACTGAGTTTCTTGATCTCTTTGACCTTCCTAGTGTCCCTCCCAAAAGGGAGATAGATTTTGGTATAAATCTCCTTCTCGACGCCCAACCTATCTTTATTCCCCCTTACCATATGGCCCCGACAGAGTTGAAGGAGTTAAAGGAGAAATTGAAGGATTTGTTGGAGAAGGGATTTATTTAACCTAGCCAATACCCTTCGGGAGCACCGATGTTGTTTGTAAAGAAGAAGGATGGGTCACTTAGAATGTACATTGACTACTGGCAACTCAATAGGGTCACTATAAAAGAATAGATATTCTCTCCCACAGATTGATGACTTATTTGACCAATTGCAAGGGGATAGCTTTTTCTCTAAGATTGATATTTGGTCCAGATACCATCAAGTGAGGGTGAGGGAGTGTGATATTCCCAAGACGGCCTTTCAAACTAGATATGGGCATTATGAATTTGTGGTGATATCCTTTGGATTGACTAATACACCGGCTATTTACATGGACCTAATGAATAAAGTCTTCAAGCCTACCATAATTCCTCTATAGTGATCTTCATTGATGATATTTTGATCTATTCTCATAGTAGGGAAGAGCATATAGGTCATTTAAGGGTTGTGTTGCAAAGGTTAAGGGAGCAGAGACTGTATGTTGAATATGATAAGTGTGAATTTTGGTTGAAGGAGGTTGCATTCTTGGGTCAAGTGGTATTGGGGGATAGAATAAAAGTGGATCCTAAGAAAACAGATATGATTAGGAATTGGCCTAGACCATTGACCCCATTGGATATTAGGAGTTTCTTAGGCCCTGTGAGTTACTATAGAAGGTTTGTGAATGGGTTCTCCTCCATTGCTTCTCCTGTGACAAAATTGACCCAAAAGAAGGTGAAATTTGTGTGGATCGACGAATGTGAGAAAAGCTTCTAAACATTGAAAGATAACCTTGTGTCTGCTCCTATATTATCTCTACCGAATGGGCTTGAGGGTTTTTTTGTGCATTGTGATGCATCTAGAGTTGGTTAGGGTTGTGTACTAATGCAAAATGGTAAGGTCATAGCCTATGCTTCTAGTCAACTCAAGGTGAATGAAAAGAACTACCCTACCCATGATCTTGAATTAGCTATTGTGGTATTTGAAAGATTTGGTGACATTATTTGTACAGGGTGCATGTTGATGTCTTCACCGATCATAAGAGCCTTCAATATGTCTTTACTCAAAAATATCTTAACTTGAGACAAAAAAGGTGGCTAGAACTCCTTAAGGACTATGACATGAGTGTGCATTATCATCTGAGTAAGGCTAATGTTGTGGCGGATGCTTTGAATCAGGTGTCAATGGGTAGACTAGCTCATGTGGATGGTGGTGATAAAGAGATGGCTAGGGAGGTGCATAGGTTGGCTAGATTGGAGGTGAGGTTAGAGGATGTGGATGATGGTGGTGTTGTTATTGTTGATGGTTCTAAATCTTCCTTGATCGATGAGGTGATAGCTAAACAAGATCTAACTTCTCCTTGTTTGAGTTGAAGGCCTTGGTGAGAAAGGGCAAGATAGAGGTTTTCTCCCAAGGGGGAGATAGGGCCCTTAGACACCAAGCTAGGTTGTGTGTGTCATGTATTGATGGTTTGAGGGAGAGAATTCTTGATGAATCCAATAATTTCTCTTATTCTATCTACCTCGGAGCCACCAAAATGTATAGAGACTTAAGGGAAGTGTATTGTTGGGAAGGTATGAAGGGAGATATTGCCAAATTTATTTTCGGTTGCCATAGTTGTCGATAAGTCAAAGCCGAACACCAAAGGTCGAGTGGCCTAACCCAAGATATAGAGATTCCTACTTAGAAATGGGAGGTGATTAACATGTACTTTGTGGTTGGGTTACCCAGGACTAGGAAAGGTTTTGATTCCATATGGTTGGTGGTTGATAGGATGACGAAATTGGCTTACTTTCTACCGGTCAAGACTACATATGGGGCTGAGGAGTATGCAAGGTTGTATATCCATGAGTTAGTGAAGTTACATGAGGTTCCCTTGTCCATTACATCGGATCATGGTGCACAATTTACTTCAGACTTTTGGAGATCTTTCAAAGGAGTCTTGGAACCAAAGTTCACCTTAGTATGGCATTTCACCCTCAAAGAGATGGCCAAGACAAAAGGATAATTCAAACACTTGAAGATATGCTTAGGACTTGTGTCTTAGAGCTTAAAGGTAGTTGGTACGACCATCTTCTAGCGATTGAGTTTGCCTACAACAATAGCTACCACTGTAGCATTAGTATGGCTCCTTTTGAGGCTTTCTATGGGAGACACTGTGGATCACCAGTAGGTTGGTTTGAGCTTGGAGAGGTGGCTTTGTTGTGGCCAGATTTGGTTATGGATGCTCTTGAGAAGGTTAAGATGATTAGGTAAAGATTTAGGACAACCCAAAGTCATCAAGAATCCTATGCCGATGTACAGAGAAGAGACCTAGAATTCCAAGTGGGTGATTGGGTCTATTTGAAGGTTTCTCCAATGAAAGGTGTGGTCCGATTTGGCAAAAAGGGAAAGTTGAGTCCAAGGTATGTTGGTCCTTATGAGTTGATAAAGAGGTTTGGCAAGATAGCCTATAAGTTGAAGTTACCTAGTGAAATGAATTTGGTACATCCGGTATTCCATGTCTCTATGTTGAGAAAATCTGTTAGTGATCCTAATGCCATTGTACCTCTTGATGTTGTGGGTGTTGTTGAGGACAACTTAACTTATGAGGAGGTGCTAGTTTAGATCTTGGATAGGAAAGTAAAGAGATTGAGAAACAAGGAGGTAGCATCCATTAAGGTCCTTGGAAAGAACCAACAAGTCAAAAGTACTACTTGGGAGGTCGAAGCGGACATGAAAAAGAGGTCTCCTTATCTCTTCCACTCCACTCGAGCATAAGGTACTACTACTAATTTCCATATGTGACTTCAAGTCTTACATTTCAGCCCCTAAGTCATTCATATTCGTTCATGTCTAAGTTGGTAAACTTATGATGATTTTACACTTATGTTGGGAATTTGAAACAGGTGTTTTACATGTTATGTTGCATTCTTGTTGGGGCTGATTTGTTCATGATCACTCTTGTTTGGTATGTCTCTTCTACATTTAGGGACGAATGTTCCTAAGGCTTGAGATATTGAAACCACCCCAAAAACTGCCCAAAAAATTGCCTCGGAATGCCCAAAATTTTGTTTTCTTTATATCTAAAAATTTGTTTAGTTTTTCAAAAATCTGACTTCATATTCTTGTTCAGGGCTATAAATTAGGGTGACAAGGGTCTAACATCAATTTTAAAGAGAAGAAATTTCCAGAGAGTTTTTCGTGTATCTAGGCGCTGTTTTTCTTTTAGCCTGCTCAATATTTTTTCAAAGTGTTGGGCCCAAATTTCTCAAACGTATTTTAACGTATACTTAGGATTATTTTACTCTTATATCACTCTAAAAGTTTCCCAAAACCACTTCCCACACTTAGTCTTATTTTACTCTCAAAAATCAAGTCCCAAAACCCTCATCCAGATTTAAGGATTTTCTTCAAGTTTCAAGTCTCCATTGTCAACCTTCACCAAGAACTTCTCCAAAGCTAAGGTATGTGGTGTTGAGCTATTGGGTCCTTTCACCCATGGTGCCTAAACCCTCTTTTACTTAATATTTCATGATGTAAAGTTTATTTCACATGTGGGTCTTGAATATTGAGAAATTTACTGCACAGTGATTTTAATACATGAAAGTATGGTTGTTTTAGCATGTTTTGAGCTTCAAATCTTGGATATAACATTGGATTTAATGAGGGGTTTTGATATGAATGTCTTGGGGGTGTTGCAAGGTGCTGATTAAAGGTTTTACCATTGATTTTCCTGCATGATTTCATCTCTAAATTGCATGATCTTTTACCCTCATTACACACTCCCAAGGTGTTTGATAAAATGTCCGGTTATGGTGTCTTGAGGAATTGAAGACCCAAAGCATGAGATATGATATGAATAATGTTATGATGATTATATAATGATGAAATGATGATGAAATGAGCTTATGAACAAGATTATTCCTATATGAGGTATTGCATTAGAGCTTATGATGAATCCTATATAAAGTATTGCATAGACCATGCCCAACTCGGGGGAAAAGAGTTGGGTAACCGGATGAGGGTTTACTCTCATTCACTAGGGTAATGGGTGCGATCATCACCAACCTAACTCAGGTAATGGGTGCAATTATTACCAACCTACCAAGGGATTTGTACCTAGGAGAGCTAGCTTGGTCTCATTCTTCACATATGATATTCTATATGAGCATGATTTACTTATGCATTGATCATATATGTCATATTGCTATATTATGTCTATTGTCTATCGTCTTGCATTTTGGATTGTGATACCTATTTATTGTTGCATTACATCCCATATAGTTAGTACATTTAAATGTACTAACGCATACTCTTGCCTACATGATATCACCATATAGGAACCGGTACCCGAGTTGATTATCCTCCTCCTCCACGTGGTTAGACGGTGCTACTCCAAGCTTGTGGTGAGTCCTCCATTTCGGAGACTTTGGCTATGACTTTTCCCTATCATCTATGTATTAAGACACTACCTTATGTTATATTTGACTATGAGGGTGAGCTCAGTTACCTTGTCTTGGCCCCCCCTCTATCTATGTTTTAGAGGTGTATGTTGGACAAGGTGTGTACCATTTATGAGCTTGACTCTTGACTTTTGACTTCAATGTTTATGCAAGTTTTCGTTAGTCCCATTGCCCTTACTTTAATTGAATATGTCTTTTTTTATTGCTTTCGCAACCGAGGATGTGTGATGATATACTAAGAGTCTTATTTGGGGTCTCTTTGGGTTCTCCATTCGCGTGTCATATCTAGGCCCTAGGCTTGGGTCATGACATCAACCTTTCCCTAATCAATTTCACTCTTTCCATAGCCTCCAACACCAAATCCATGCCTATAAACGCCATTTCACCTAATTCAAACCATCCCACTGAGGACCTACACCTTCTCCCACATAAAGCTTCAAATGGTATCATGCCAATGCTAACATTAAAACTATTATAGTAGGCAAACTCGATAAGTGATAGATGATCATCCCAACTTCTCTTGAATTCTAACACACAAGCCCTCTACATGTCCTCCAAGGTTTGAATTGTCCATTCGGCTTTGTTAATCGGATTGAGGAGGAAAAATGGTACTTATCTTCACCTTAGTATCAAGCCCTTTTTGAAATGATTCCTAAAGTGAGAAATAAATTGGGTGCCACGACTTGATATACTAGATATAATCACATCATGCAATCTAACCAACTCTCGGATATATAACTTTGCATTGAAAGTAGTCTTATCCGGTAAGAAGTGAGTTGTTTCGGTCATTCTTTCAATAATTACCCAAATGGAGTCAAATTACTTCCGGGTATGAGGTAACTCAATCACAAAGTCCACATTCATATTTTCCTCCATTTCAAAGTAGAAATTTCAATGTCTTAGGCCAAACATTTGGGCCTTTGATGTTCCACCTTCACTCGTTGGCAATTAGAGCATTCAGATACAAATCTAGCTATGTCCATCTTAATAACATGCCACCAATACATTTCCCTCAAATCTTGATACATCTTTTTGGCAGATCCCTGATGTACAGAATAAATAGAGTTGGGCTTCACTCATGACCACCACCCTAAAACCATCAACGTCCAAAACACACAATTGATCTTGGTATCGAATTACACCATCTCCCTATTGGGAGAAATCCTCTATCCTCCTTTCGAAAACCAACCCTTTTCACTCAATCAACCTCTATCTTGCACTGACGGTGTAGAGGATAGAGCTGAAGGAGGTGGAATAGAATCAATAGGCCCCTCTGGCACCATAGTAGGCTCTAGAGAAGCCGATCGGGCCTGTCCCCTGGATGAAGCTTCCCACTAGAAATCCTTCGGCCCCTAGTCCTATCTGAGCTACGCCTTGATCTCGAGTGGGAGTCATATCAACTGACTCAAGCTCTCTTACTGAGCGATGGGATTGAGTACTTGGCATCTGCAATGAAGGAGTAGATTAGACACTTTCAAAATGAGTAATATAAAGAAACACACAAATGGAAGCAAAATGTAAAAAAAAAATCCTAACAAGTATCCCGTAGACTCTTGGAGATAGGTGTGGACGTCTATACACCAATCTGTGAGACACTACTAGAAACCATGCTCTTGACTCATAATTCCAACGAACCTAGTGCTCTAATACCAAACTTGTCACGATCGAAAATAGATCACAACTAAAGAAAGATATATAAAATGGAAACAAACTCATAGGATATAAGAAATCTCCTAAAACCTGGAGTCGTGAGTACAAGAGCATCTAAAATAGTGCTTAAGAGTAAATACAACTATCTCAACATCAAGTACAATACAGTCTCATAATATCTGATACATAAACTAAGAGAAAAGAAATAAAAGAGGATCCAAAGATCCACGAAGACTCGGACTTTGAGCCTCACCATTGAGATCTGGATGATAACAATAGCACTTAGATTGAAAGATCAACTAACCTGTCTTAGAAAATATCAAAAGATTAGACAAATCTACCTCAATGCTGAAATCACACTTGACAAGCTTTCAATCAACTAAAGCCTCCAAATGATTCGCGGATCAATCAACCACTATCAAAAATTGATACTACGCATCAAGAGGTGTTCTTTGATACCCATATTGCCATATTTTAGGCTTAGGGGAAAAATAGTTAAAATTAGGGCTAAAATTCAAAAGTCTCAGATCTGAAAATTGATTTTAGAATCATGTTCTACTCAAAAAATAGAGTTCATGGGAGAAAATTCCATTAAAGTCAAGTTTAAATTGAATGAGAAATCAATAGTTTAATTCGGACACGCGCACTACTCATATCGGTACTATCAGCCCCCAGAGCAAGCCTGGAAGACTATGAGCCCTACCTTCTGTGCGCGAGCCGAATGACGTAGGTGCACAAGAGGACTTCGCGCCACAACCATCTCCATTTTATAGGTTCTACGGACCGATGCCTGTTGCTTCATCTGGGAGAAAAGAATCATAGATATACCGGTCATTAGAAGGAAGAACCGCCATAAAAAGATTCCTCGTGTATCATCTGGGAAAACATAGTCAACCCCCCTCCCCCCCTAATTTTGGGTAATTAATTTCATGAAATCAAAGTTAAAATCAAGAAAAACTCATAGAAAATGATTAGTTTAGTGTAGAAACACTTACCCAACACAATTCTTTGAAAACCCTTCTTCAAAATCGCCCCAAAAAGCTTAGAAGTTCGAAAATTGATTAAAAATGGTGTTTTCCAATTTCAAAACTGACCAGGTATAAAAACTACTTCGTGATCGAGGAGCCCATCCCGTGAATGCGGAGACCCAAAGGCCTCAACTCCTCGAACGCAGAGTTCAGTAAACCCACACCTCCATGTACACAGAGTAGAAGGATGTCTGGACCAGATATCAGCAAAAATCAGCAACCTAAGTCCAATTTTCCTACTCAGAATGTACACTCGAAACTCATCCGAACTTAGAATTTCACAAACATTATATTTATCCATACCATAAACAATGATCCAGACTGAAAGGAATCATCAGAAATCAATTTTAGTGCGTTTGGCTGTATTTACCAATTCAAGTCAACAAAACTAATTTAAAACTCAAAGTACCAGAACTGCCCTCAAAAACTTCAAAAATTATTACGAGACCATTTCTAGTATTAGTTTCACCATCCAGAACTATTAGAACTGTCAAAATTCCATATCCAAGCTTCCGAACTCCGAATGCTGTTGACTTTGGTTTCGAAAACGACTAAAATCACAACTTTGGGCCTAAAAATCTCATTTTAACTCCAAATTCAGTTTTGCAGTTTCCTGTAGATCAGTTTCGACATTCCATACCTAATGGAATTGAAGGATCCGCAATTTGACCTTCAAAACTCAGAATGACACAAAAACTCATTTTTTTCAACAACTTAAGCTTTCAAAAAGACCAAACTTACATTTTCAATTTTTAAAACTCTGAATTTCAGTTTTAACCATTCAAATAGTTCAAAATACTCCCAAAGCAACTTACGAAAGGGTAAAACGACAAATTTCACAGATAAAGCATAAAATGACCAACCAGGTCATTACATTAAAAAAAGCTAAATTGATTTTAATAAATCGTTTTGATCCTTAAAAGGTTAATTCTTTTTTCTAAATAAAATACATGTGCAGATTTTATTTGTTAAACAAAAAAAAGATTCAAAATATCTATTGTTGGAACTTTAGATTTTTTAAGAGTTTTTTAAAAATTTATTAAATCCAAAAAATATACCTTCTTCGTGGCCCTAAATTTTTTTAAAAGAACTACAGTAAAACTACTAATTCTTGTAATTAGATTTTTCACATATTTTGTCAAACCAAAATAATATCTTTCTTCATAACTCCAAACAAACTTTTAAAAAAAATTATACAGTCTTTTTTGTAAAAAAAGAAAAAAAGAAAAAAAAAAGAAAAAGTATAGAGGATGGGGATATACTTTATTTCATAAGAAAATGAAACATAATAGATATTTTTTAAAAAATAGAAAATTATTTGTTTCAAGATATAAGTGAACCAAAAGGTTAGTGGAGGGCATTTTTGGCCC
>JAOTQJ010000083.1:10671979-10695587 GCA_025642045.1 Solanum sejunctum
AGGGCATTTTTGGCCCAATAAGTGAATGAAAAACATTTTGAATCATTTTTAATAGTTTGAGGACATTTTAGACCCTTTTCCAAAGATAAAATGATAACCAAATTAACACTAAAAAGCTTCAAATATTTACATGTGAACAAGAATGAACATATTTGTAGCATCTAAAATTGTACGTAGTAGTAACTAGCTAAGAGGCCAGACTAGCAAGCGGACAGGCTTCGGCTATTGCCCCAGTCCAATGTCCAGTTCTCATTTCCCATCTCTGCTACTTCAATTGCCGCTTTAGTATTGAATATTAGATTTCTCAATTCCGCTACTGCTTGCTGCTTTAGTATTGAATATTAAGAATTAGGAATATTACACTCTGCGTTGGCCAATGGAGATTAAAAATGACAAATAAATTAGGGATGTGAACTTCGATTTTTAAAAGTTTTGGCCTCATATAAAAGTATTAGTGATTTAAAATATTTTTTGTATTAAATTTGACAAGAACCGAGGCCATTAAACTAAACATCAAAGCTGAAGAATCAAACTTTTGAAGCAAAAAATTGAAACAAAACCACAGAACTGATAAGATTTTTTAGCATTTAATAGAAAATGATCCTATGGTCGATGGCTCAAGCTTTTGAAGGTTCAATTTAGAATTGCAATAACACTTAAAAAATAAATACCAACTCTATTTTTGGTTAAAATACGTGATTGTGTTAAATATATTATATGCGAGTAATCTTGATTATTTGCTTGATTGCTTTGTTGTTTAGGCTTGTATTCCAACACAGATTTCATGTTCTTGTCAGTTTTGTGAACAATAACATCAGTTTTTACCATGTTCCTTATTTTCAGCTGGGATTAGTTTTTTTTTTTTTTTGGATTTTTGGCATCTTTGGTTTATCAAGAAAATTAAATTTTAGTCTCTGATTTTCTTGGCTTCTTTGGAAATCCTATTTGCTTAACTGCTGTCTTGCATATAACATGATGTCTTCATCACTAATTTAACGGAATAAAGAGAGCGAGAACATATACCTTCCATTTTAGCTTTTTTTCACAATCAAATGAATAGGCTGACTCTCAATATGATGCCAGAAATAGATCGATTTTATATCACCCCTCAATTCAAATTAGAAAAAGCAATGCCTCCTTGCATAATATGGATTCCAATAATTCATGATTTGGATGCAAATGAGTCAAATGACTTATCCCTTGATCTATTAGTGAACCATCTATCCATATGTTTCACTAGAAACATTCTTGTCATTGGTTCGACTCATATTTCTCAAAAAGTGGATCTCGCTTTAATGGCTCCGAATATAGCATGTAGAAGAGCACAATAAAACATTTGATGTAAAGGCGGGGTGGGGGTCTACTATAACCAATCTGACCATCTTCACAGCAAAAAAGAACCTGTACATGTTTCATTTTTTGGTTCTTCGGGGATAGGGGCCAGGGAATTTCGTTCTCAAATCAAAAACTGTACATTTGTACATCCTTTTGCTTCAAGGAGGCCACATCAAAATTCTCCAAGGTTTAACATCTCTCAAAAATTCTGTAGAGCTTTTCCAGTGATGCAACCTAGAACAAGACTGTAGATGATCAATATCATAAACATGTGCGACTCAAGATAACATCGTCAAAAAGAAGAGTACAAAGATGGGGAAGGAGAGGATGGGGAGAGACCAAATATCTGCCAGGAAAAGACTACCAGAGATTTATGCTTTTTCTCTCCACATTTTTTGGTTTCCCATTTGTGCATATAGGAATGAGAGATTGTCCTGATAGAAAAATGTCAAGGATGGCAACAAAGAAGAATAGTTTTACTTATATGGTACCTGAACAAAAGTTCCATTTGTAGCCATAGAAGCGGGGGGGCTGAAGAAGAGCCTGAGGGAGGGAAACAGAACATGCTGAATTGACCATTCACGCTGAGCCCAGGCATTTTCAGCCTCCAAAAGTAAATCTTCCTCAAACTCAGCCTCCATGGTATCATCCCCTTAGTAACAGCAAAATCAGAAGTTAGTCCTAGCTAAGAAATGATCTACGAGATTAATATGAAAGAAACACACAGTAATGTGTTGGAAGGAGAAATTAATTAACAGTAACGCTCTGTGAATGTCATAAATATATAGAATACAGAGTTGAGAGTATTACTGTTAGACTACCAAGTGTGTTATGATAGGGACAGGTTATCAAATGAAAGTATTTGTAACAACTATCAATAGTCATTTTAAGATTTTTGTGTGTTTTGCCTATTTTACCACTTCCCATAGCTTCAGTATGATATTTGTGGTCTGCGGGGGTGGGTGACATGGTTCCAAAAGTGGTTGAACGAGATTTGGGTGAGTTTTTCATTTTGAAAAGTTGAAGTGGTTGAACAAAGTCAATATTTAAGGAATATGAGCTCGAATAGAATTCCGGTAGTTCCGTTAGTCCTGGAGGAGATTTTTGAGTTAGTTGGACTATTGTTTTGGGTCCTGAGGCATACAGATGAGTTACGAGTCATTAGACAGGAAGTTAGGAAATTTAGAAGTTAAAATTTGACCTCAGCCAACATTTGGTCAAATAACCCCATTGAGACACGTAAAATTAGTCTCCAACTCTAACAAGAGTTCCGTAGACAAAGGCTAGGCACAGGAAAACATTTAGTCTCCTTATACAACTGTAACTCTACTCTACATTAGAACATTATAGCATATAAATATATAATTCTGTATACTTCAATTTGTGGTTAATAAGAATGCAACGCTGCGATTTGCAGATTCTCCAGCTTTGCTCTCTATCTATATTCTCCTGTTCTAACATGGTATCAGAAGCCATCCCAACCTCCTCTACTTCTTCGCAATCTTCAGGAATTCCAGAGTCCTCTTCTACTTCGCCGCTTAACCATGCTCATCACTTCATATCTATCAAATTATCAACGACAAATTACTTATTTTGGCGAACGCAATTGCCGCCTTTTCTTCGTGGACAAAACCTCCATGGTTACATCGATAGAAGCAACCCTTGCCCTGTTCCCTTCGTCTCCATAGACGGTACAACCACCTCCAATCCAAACCCAACATATACACAATGGGTACAACAAGATCAGATGATCTTGAGCCTATTAGTTTCATCCCTCTCGGAATAAACATTGCCCTAATCATTGGACTGAATACCTCAAAAGCGGTCTGGGATGCTCTAACGGCTGCTTTCTCCTCTCCATCCAACACATGCATTCTTAACCTTCATATGCAACTACAAAACCTGAAGCAAGATGACCTTACTTTCACAGAGTATTTACATAAGGCTAAACTCATCTCTGATGAATTAGCTGTTGCTGGACGCCATCTTTCTCTCACAGATCATAACATCTACATCTTTAAGGACCTCTGCTCTGAATTTAAGGACCTTGTTACTACTCCGTATGCACCACCCGAACTAGTGACTTTTTCTGAGTTCCACAGTCCTCTTTTGAACCACGATTTCTTCCATGGTTCATCATTGTCAACACTATCTATTTCCTACACTGGACAACATGATACATCTAACACACAAGTTCCTTCAGCTAATTTCACCCAACGCAACAATACCTCTAATCGCTCCTCTAATTCTAATTCTCATAGGGGTCGTGACAGATTTCATAGAGGACGCGGTGATAGAGGTGGTCGCTCCTACAATTCACGGAATTATTCACCTCATCATGCACAAGTCTCACAGTCTCCCGATCAACGTCAAAAGTGTCAAATTTGCACTATATCTTTGTTGAATAACCGTTTTGATGATTAGCAAACTATTGATACAATATGAGGACCAGGTCAGTATCAGATTAAAGTAACTGCAAAAGCTATGTTGGCTACGGCTAGAAAAGCTACCATGGTTGGTGAGACTTATCCTTCCTTGTATAGAAGGACCAGCAGTTTCTTACATACCCTCTTGTGTAGGTATAAAAGACTTTTTTTGCAAGAAACAAAGTGAACTTCTTTAAGGAATCAAAAAGGTGCAAATTTACTAGAAGAAAAAGTTCTCTTTTGTCATCACTTAGAGATGCGACATCAACTTCAAAGGGAGCTGATAGAAGGAGTCTATAGTTTTCTTTTATGTTTGATGTTGTATTCAATTCTAACAATTATAAGATCACTTCCTAATCTATAAAGGAAAGCTGATCATTACGTGTTTAGATTCTTGGTGAGCTGTTACCTCGAAGTCCCTTGGATAGAAGTCTATCTTCATCTAGGTTGATGAGAGCGTAGGTTGGTGTTTTTGGAGCATCCATTCTACCAATTAGTATCAGTGCAGGGATCTCTAATTGGTTAAGACCTAGAGATATTGTTGTACTAAATGGCTGCTTCACTAAATCTTGAAGAGGGATAATCATCCACCAGACCACCAAGATTCAATGGTCAATTCTATGGTTGGTGGAAAAACCGAATGCACGACTTCCTTATGGCTGAAGATAGTGAGTTGTGGGACATCATCTTAGATGGTCCATACATTCCCACCGTGAAAGTCAATGATGGTGAGATCACCAAAGTTGTTGAAAAAACGAGACAACAATATACTGAGGCTGACAGGAAAAATCTAGAGAAGAATAAGGCAAAGAAGCTGATTGTTTGTGGAATGGAGCTGAAGAATACAGTCGATTCTCAGCTTGTGAGTCTGCCAAAGAAATTTGGGACTGCTTGAGAAATGCACACGAAGGCACGAAGCAAGTGAATGAATCCAAAGTAGATATGCTGACCTCCCAGTATGAAGATTTCCTCATGACAGGAGAGTCCATTTATATATGGATATCAGGTTCACTGCAATAACAAATGAGCTGAAGTTTTCTAGGTGAACCCATCAGTCAGAGTAAGCAAGTCAAGAAGATTCTCAGAATATTGCCAAAGTCCTGGAAAAGTAAAGTTGATGCTATAACTGAATCCAAAGATCTGAAGACCCTGACCATAGATATTCTCATTGGGAATCTTCAAACCCATGAGCTGAACAAGCAGCATGATTCTGCAAAAATGGAAGGTAAGAAGGATAAATATCTGGCTCTTCAATCAACACATAGTGATGATGAGATTAATAGTGTGGACATGGCTTACCTAACTCAAAGATTCAAGAAGATCATAAAAAGAAACAATGGATTTGTGAATAAAGGAAACACTGGGAGATTTTCAAACAATGTGAACTAGTGTCACAGATGTGGAGAACCTGAACACTACATCAAGGAGTGTCCTCAAGGCAAGCCAGAGTTAAAAGACAATTCCAAGTTTGGAAGTGATAAACGCAAGGACCAGGTCCCTGAAAAGTTCAGAAGGAAAGCTGTTGCATACAGGATAGTAAAGAGCGCTCTACGAGTCTGGGGAAACTCATCAAGTGATTCAGAAGAGACCGAGCAACATGAAGACTCCTCTATGATGGCTCTGGAGGACGACGATGAAGTCTTTGATAACTTGTTTGCCTTCATGGCTAAATCAGATGATGAAGCAGAAGATGAGGTAACTCTACTTGATCTAGAAGAAAATCTTGATATCTACTCTGCAAAGAAACTTAAAAAACTTGCTTGTGTTCTGATTGATTCAATATGTGAATTTACTCCTGATAAGGATGTCTTGAGCAATAGCACTGACATTTTTCAAGGAGAAAATACTGCTTTAGCTATTCAGATATCCAATCTTGAAGGAAAGATTCCGACATTAGAAGTTGAGAAAACTAAGCTTTTGAATCTGTTAGACAATGAGTCTAAATTTGATGTCAAGCTCAAGGGTAAAACCAGTGAGATTGAACTTGTTCTTGAAGAGAAATTAAAAGATACTAAATTGAAAGTAACACTAGCTTTAGAAAGAAATGCAGTGTTAGAAAAGGACCTGGTCAAAGTGAAGGATGATCTGAACAAATCTCTAAAATGGGCAAATTCCTCTTAACTTTTAGGTGAGATGACTAACCATAGGAGGATTGAGAAAAGAGAGCTCGGATATGTGAATAAAATTGATCCTCCCTACAATCCACATAGCAAATATGTATCTGTGTCTGACAACTTGTTATGCTTGCATTGTGGTAGAAACGAACATCTAAAAGGTGATCATGAAGTTCTAAAATGAATTTTGAGGAGACAACATTCTTTGTACCCTAGCAAAACCCTAGAAATAAGAACTCCCATTTTGGACACGGTCCCAACTTTAAAAGGGGTAACAGAAAGCTGCCTTCTTGGACAAAAAGGGATCTGATTGTGCCTCTATCAGCCTTTTGGGAACTCAGATTAAAATAGGTTCCCAAGACTGACAGGTGAGCATTATGCAAGAACAGTCTGGAGGAAGCAGTCAGTGCTGGTTCATGGACAGTGGATGCCCCAAGCATATGACTGGAAAGACTAAAACGTCCTCTCCTTAAAAGGTATACAAGATGGCAGTGTATCATTTAGCAATGGAAAGAAAGGTTACATCATGGGAATTGGAAGAATTGACAAATTTTTTGAAAATTTTATTGAAGATGTGTACTATGTTAATGGATTAAAGTAGTGTCTTCTCGGTGTATCTCAAATTTGCGACGAAGGGAATGAAGTGAGATTCTTGTCCGACAAGTGCATTTACAAACTTGGCAACTAAAGAAGTGATACTTACAGCAAAAAGATGCAAGAATATGTATGTTGCTAATCAAAATAATTTGACTTATCCCAGAACTCAAGAAGAGGCAAGCGAATTGTGGCATCGAAAGCTGGGTCATGTTAGTCCCTCATTGTTGAATAAACTGGTCTCCAAGGACCTGGTTCGGGGACTACCCAGAATCAGCTTTAGCAACAAGGTATGTGATGCTTTTGCAAAAGGAAAATAAACCAGGAACTCTTTAAAACAAAAGAATGAAGTCAGCAACTCTAAGACCACTTGAGCTCATCCACACAGATCTCTATGGTCCCGTGAAGGTGCAGAGTAGAGGTGGCAAGAGATATATTCTGGTTGTAGTTGATGATTACTCTAGACTCACATGAATCAAATTGTTGAGAACCCAAGATGAAGCTGCTAAAGTGCTAATAGATCTCGTCAAGCTGATTAAGAATCAATTCGGGAAAGAGGTTGCAGGGATCAGGTCTGACCACAGAACAGAATTTGAGAACTCCAAGTTTGATGGACTCTGTACTGAAGAAGGCATTCACCATAACTTCTCTGCACCTAGAACTCCACAACAAAACGGAGTGGTGGAGAGAAAAAAATATAACTCTAGTGGAAATTGGGAGAAAAATGTTGATAAAGTTAGGTTTAGCCAAAAATTTCTGGGCTGAGGCAGTCAAACACAGCATGTTATGTCACCAACAGGTGTTTGATCAGGTTCCTTAGAAACAAGACTCCCTATGAACTGTGGTTGATCACAAGCCTAGTATCAGTCATCTAAGAGCCTTTGGATGCAAGTGCTTCGTGCTAATATATGGGAAAGAAGAATAGGGAAAATTTGATTCCAGAAGTGATGAAGGTGCCTTTGTTGGATACCCGTCTAACAGCAAATCCTATAAGAGTATTCAACAAAAGCCCTTGTGTTGAAGAAAGTGTCCATGTCATCTTCGATGAATTTGGAAATCATGAAAGCTTAGGTGATAAAGATTGACTTCGAGTTGGATGAATTACTTCAGATACAAAGTTTAATCAATGATTCCCTAGCAGATCCTAGCACTCAGAATGACAGCATGAGAAGACAACGGGACACTGGTAGAAATTCCATCGAGGAACCTGGTTCATCCTCCAGGCCCACTGCAGATGCTGAGGAACGTACACCATACAAACCATGAGGAACCCGAGGAAGAGGTTAGTCCAAATGCAGTAGAAAGTGCAGGCAGGCAAAATGAAAAGGTATCCAGGTGAAAGCATCAATCATCACATCCAATGGACAACTTGATCCCTCCCTGGACTTTGGGATTCAAACCAGGTCCAAGACAATAAATCTCTCCTTTCTGCCTTTCTATCATCCATAGAACCCAAGAATGTCAAGGAAGCTCCAAGGATGCTGATTAGGTCAACTCAATGCAAGAAGAGTTGCTCCAATTTCAAAGAAGTCCAGTGTGGCACTTGGTTCCAAGATCCAGACAAATCCATTATAGGGACCAGGTGGGTGTTCAGGGAAAAACTGGATGAAACGGAGTAATAACAAGAAATAAATCTAGGCTTGTTGTTCAAGCATCCAATCAAGAGGAAGGCATAGACTATGATGAAACATTTGCTCCAGTGGCTAGGATGGAAGAAATTAGAATTCTCATTGCATTTGTTGCTTATATGAAATTCAAACTGTGTCAATGGATGTTGAAACTGCATTTTTGAATGGATATCTCAAAGAAAAAGTATATGTGAAGCAACCTCATGATTTTGAGAATATTGAATTTCCTGATCATGTAATGAAACTGGATAAGGCTCTGTATGGGCTAAAACAAGCTCCTAGAGCCTGGTATGAAAGGTTGTCTGGATTTCTGTTGAGTCATGGTTACAAGAGGGGAAAGGTTGATAACACACAATTAGTTAATCGTGTAAGTCTATGTTGATATAATTTTTGGTGCTACAACAAATTCACTCTATAAAGAATTCAAGAACTTGATTAGAAGTGAGTTTGAGATGAGCATGATGGGAGAACTCAGTTTCTTCCTAGGGCTACAGAGTAAGCAAACACCAAGAGGAACTCTCATCAGTCAAGACAAGTACATTAGGGATCTACTGAAGAAACATCAGATGATCAAAGCCAAGCCCACTGACACACCCATGGGAACCAGTTCAAAAATGGATGCTGATGAACCAGGTCCTAAGGTGAATGAAACTATGTATCGTGGGATCATAGGGTCACTGCTGTACCCGACTACAAGCAGACCTGATATAGTATTCAGTGTGGGAATGTGTGCTAAATTTCAACCGTGTCCTAAGGAGTCCCACTTAAAAGCTACAAAGAGAATTTTGAGATACCTCAAAGGCACTGACAACCTAGCACTATCTTATCCAACTGGTGACTCTTTTAAATTGATACGATATGCTGATGCTGAGTTTGCTGGGTACCTGGTTGACCGAAAAAGTACTTCAGAGATGGCTCACTTTCTAGGTTCATCTCTCATCTCCTGGGGTACTAAGAAACAGAAATCAGCGGCATTGTCTACAGCAGAAATTGAATATGTAGTTGTTGCTGCTTATTTCTCCGGACTGCTATAGATCAAGTAGCAATTGAGAGACTTTGGAGTCCTGACGAATACAATACCACTGCTATGTGACAACACCAGTGCCTTGAACATGGCAAAAAATCCGGTCCACCATAAAAGACAAAGCATATTGATTTGAAGCACCATTTTCTCAGGGACCAGGTTGAGAAGGGCAACACATGCATGAAATTCTGTAGTATCGAGGATCAGATAGATGTCATCTTCACTAAGCCTCTATGTAAAGACCAGTTTGAGAAATATCGGATGAGACTGGGGCTAATTAAGTTGAGAAGATCTGAGCAACCTAATGGTGAAATCTCTCCAAGATTTGGCTAAAATTCATGTACAGGTATCTAACTTTTGCTACACGTTATCTTGAATTCACCTTTGTACCTTGCAAGTATGCATGCTCACAACATCATAGGTGCTGAAGAAGGAACGTTGAAAGAAATTCAACAAAATCGCACAGATCGTCAAGGACCTGGTTCCCTCACAAAGGTTAGTATTCATTATCGGCAATCATGAAATGTGTCAATACGACCTCACATCTCTTCCCCTTCTCAGAACCATTGTCTTGTCAACCCTACTCCCGAAAAGACGCACCCTCTAAAGGACCAGACAAGTCTATTCATCTCTATAAACTTCCTATTAAGACCTTACTTTCCACACACTATTCTTTTTCATTTTCTCTATTCATCTCAGGGACATGATTATTATGAAATATTCAGTCCTGTAGTAAAGCCAGCCACTATTCATATTATCTTATCTCTTGCAGCAACATACAAATGATCTTTACACCAGTTGGACATCCAAAAGGGTTTTCGTCATGGTGAATTACAAGAACAAGTATTTATGTCTCAATCATCGGGTTTTGTTCATCCTCTCTATCCTAACCACGTGTGTCATCTCAAGAAGTCTTTATAGAGCTCAAACAAGCACCTCGCTCTTGGTACATGAGACTTCTTCAATCTTTAGTTGCTGCCGGATTCAATCCCTCTAAGTCTGACATATCACTATTTATCTATAACAAACAAAATGTATGTGCCTATCTTTTGGTGTATGTGGATGATATTGTTATTACAACCAGTGAAGTCTCTTTCATAGAATCAATCATCTTGCAACTCATTACCCATGACTCAGGGCCACTAAGCTTCTTTCTTGGTGTTCAAGTGCTACAACAATCGGATGACATCTCATTGTCCTAACATCAACATATTCAAAATCTTCTCTCTAAAGCAGGTATGCAAAATTGTAAGCCCGTTCTAACTCCTACGGCAGTCAACTCCAAGCTACATAATGGTGATAGCCTTTTATTCCATAACGCAACTTTATATTGCCACATAGTTGGGACTTTGCAATATGTTACACTTACTCAACCTGATATCGCCTTTGTTGTTAACAAGGCTTGTCAATTTATGCATAATCCCATGGTGAATCAGTGGGCAGTAGCGAAGCGAAGCGAATGCTTTGCTATTTAAAGCGCATTCAACAAAATTTCATTTCCATATTACCCGCTCCTCCCATTTTTTTGCTTCACGCCTTCACCGACTTAGATTGGGCTAGGTCTGTGGATGATAGAAAATCTACAGGAGGTTATGCCATTTTTATGGGAGCAGCTCTAGTGTCCTGGTCCTCCAAAAAGCAACAAACTGTCACTAGATCGTCTAGTAAGTCTAAATATAAGGCTCTCACTGATGCAGCCACTGAACTGACCTATTCAATCCCTTTTGTCTGAACTGGATGTCCCTATTCCAATACCTCCACTCTATGTTGTGACAACGTTGGAGCTGCTTAACTTTCAATAAACCCGGTGTTTCATGCAGGCACAAAGCATGTTGAGATAGATTTTCATTTTGTTTGTGACAAAGTAGCTCATAAAGATCTCAAGATTCAATTCATATAATGGAAGGATCAACTAGCTGACATCCTCACCAAACCATTAACCGCTTCTAGGTTTGAACTACTTCGATCCAAGCTGAATGTGTCTTTGCCACCATCAGCTTGCACGGGGAGTATTGAGACACGTAAATTAGTCTCCAACTCTAACAAGAGTTCCATAGACAAAGGCTAGGCACAGAAAAACATTTAGTCTCCTTATACAATTATAACTCCACATTAGAATATTATAGTTATACATTAAAATTTATAGCATACAAATATATGATTATGTATACTTCAATTTGTAGTGAATAAGAATACAACCTACAATTTGCAAATTCTCCAACTTTGCTCTCTATCTATATTCTCCTGTTCTAACAACCCCAGATGGGTGATTTTATGGTTCCGACAAGTCTGGAGCATATTTTATGATCGATTTGCACTATTGGTTTGCGTCCGGAAGATCTCAAATGAGTTTTGGGTGTTAATTCAGAGTATGGTGTTACGACGTTGTTGAGCTTCAATGTCACTACCTAAAGCAAATGAGCTCCAAATGGTGTTTGGACTGAACCATTATATATGTATCATAATTTTCTGAAATATTGCAAAAGGAATCGTCAGATTTCGAGTTCGTATAAGAGAGATATGCTCATTAGTGGCGGGAAGGATTGTCGGTGTTGGTGCAACCATATAAATAGATATACATATGCAAAGCCGTAGTGCAAAAATCTGACTGCATGCATGAAACCCCAGTTGCAGAAGTGGCAATGCAGACGTAATGCCGCTGGTGCAAAAGAAATGATCGGGAAAGCAGAAATCAACAAGATAAAATCTCAGATCATGTTCTATTCAGTATTTTCAACATTTGAAGAGCTAGGAAGCTCCAGTTGAGGTGATTTTTATGCATTTTTCTCCTATCATCAACTGGTACGTGATTACAATTCAGATTTAGTCATTCATACTTAAATTCATGATTACGAATATAGGAATATTGATTTTTAGCCTTAGGTGTATAAAGTATGATCTTTTGGCAATGGTGGAGGTAATCTTCCAGATTTTTGTCGCGAGGTAAGAATCTAACTTCCTAATTGGTATTAATTTACTGATTTGTGATTATTTCACTGTTTAGACTGTGTATGAGCATAGAATTGGAGATTTTAGACCTAAGGTTAAGAAATCGTAATTTGATGGTTTGAGGATTGATTTAAACTCTGTTTTTTTATGAAATTTTATATTCAAGTTTACTAGATTCTGGATAACATAATTTTTTTAAAAAAAAGCCAGTTTTTCCCTTGTGGCCTCGGGGTTGACATTTTTGAACTCAAAATAGAAGTATAATAATATGGGTGTCTGCAAACTTGTTTACTTATGTGATAAGTATTTGACAAGGCTGGGCTCGTTCAGAGGCTTTGAGGAAAGGAAAATCCATAATTGGACATTTCAAACTTCAATTAAGGCAACTTAAGACTTTCTTTGACTCTTTACGAAGTGTACGTTAATATGGGTCCAATATAAATGAGATGATGAGCATTTATGTAGGTACTGGTGCCATGTGTGGGTTTATGTGATTATTTGACTAGTTTCGGTCGATTCCTTGCCTTAATAGCATGATTGACATGACTAATGACGAGTTTTGACTCATCAACAAGCTTGTTGATGATTTTATTCTCCTTTATGGATTCAGAGTCAGATTATGGTAATATCTTATGACAGTTGTGTCCTAACTATATTTTGGATTGATAGGAGGTGTTTATGGGAAGCAAGACACTGGAAAGGCAAAGATTTTAGGATTGGGTTACTCTATAATACATTACCTTGAAATATGTATTAGTTGATTTGGGATTGAAGTTGCACACTTACACATTGTGCATTGCATTTCATATGGATCGGAGTGGCAACCTGCCTAATATAATGCATGGAATAGAGTGGCAGACGTGCCCAATATTATGTATGGAATAGAGTGGCACGCACACCCAATTATGTATGAAACAGAGTGGCATTCTTGCCCAAGATAGCTGCTTGGTTGCTCCACAGTTCCTAGATCAATCCTATCCTTTTATTTTGTCCATGTATTTCATATCTCAAGACAATGTAGTAGTTATTATCGTACTTTGATACTCTCAACACTTGTACTAGTGACACCAGGTTTTGGGATAAGATGTATCTATTTTCTGCATATTTTATGAGTTTTATGAAAAATATCGTTTTATGACTTATCTTGATTCTTAAATGTCAATTCCAAGTGACTATACTTCCATATTTCGCTTTGTTACTTTGGGTTGGGTTACTATCGATGAACTTACCAGATTTTGGATCGTGATAGTAACCAAGTCACAAGAATAATTATCTCCGATATCATCCCAACATAGTTAGCATCTTATTAAGTTGGTCTATCTTCTTTCTTTTCAATCCTTGGTTAAGTTGGTTTATCTTCCTATGGATTCTACATTTGGATTGCAACACAAGCTGTTTCATAACATTTAACTGATTAAAGCTAATTTCTATCTTAAGAAAATGGAAATTGCGAAGTTTAAAGCACAGTTATCACTTTTTATGCCTACTTGTTATCCCTAGTTCTCTCTGACGATGCTGAATACGGCAATCTCAAGAAGGTAAAACAAAGAGTTATTTATTTATGGAAGGACCCAGCAATCATAAAGTATAATGATTTCTTAAAGTGTCAAATTGCAGTAGGATCTGGCTGTCAATGACGCAGACTAGGAGTTAGCTCTTTCACAAGGACAACATGAACCCTTACTATCCTGCTATAAGTAAATGCGAGTCATAATCGAATTTGTTTTTCAGAATAGTTGCTTACCTATGTTCCCTATAGAAGTTCCTTCTGAACCACTTGAAAGCACTCTCTTTCTGTAGAATTTCAAGCCATCACATGAGGGATTAGGCAATAACGGTGGATGCATGGCATAAAAATTTCCTAGGGCAGCAGCAATTGTCTGAAAACAAATTTTCTCATCCTCCCAGTCAACCTACAAATTAACATATGTAAAACCAGTCAGTTGAGCAAGATAGGACAGAGGAAGTGAGCAAGACGGAACAGAGGGAGTACAATTTAGTCTCGTCTTATCTATGAATATTTGTAGCTTTTGGAGGTCAACAATGGCCCTCAAATTTGATGAAATATCAATTTGTTCACCAAAAGAATAAATTTAACAAAGCTCTATGTCAATTCACATAAAGGATCCCTGATCCTCCACACAATCTACATAGAAACCAATAGAGCCACATAATAGGTAATCACCCAATAAGGCAACTGTAATATCGCATGCTTAGTTCAAATTCATCAAATCTTAATATCTCCATATGTTTCCTATGGATTCGTAATAAAAAAGAATAGCCTTACATCTGGTTAAGAGGGAATTGGAAGTGATAGGAAAAAAGGAGGAAGAATTCAGCAGCCATCTCTTTTTGCATTGCACAGTGGAGGAAGAATGAACCTCTCTATCTTAAAAGCTATATCATTCCACCCTGCATTTAAAGCTAGTTAAGGGATTATTATAACTGATCTTTTCAGACCATTTAGAGATACTGCTTATATATCTGCCAGGTTCATTCACCTTCCTTGTACACAAGTCTCCGCATGTTTCACCTTGTTCCTACATCTCCTGAACACATTTTCTTTATTCTTGGATGCCTTTTTGAGAATGGTGCACAGCCATTTCATGGTTCTTACACCCATAGTTGATCTACTCATCATGTTCCGACTTCTCTCCACCCATTCAAACTATGTATCTCTCCCCACTGTCCATCTGGTGATGTCAAAAGATTTGAACCCGGTGTTGAAATATATCCTGTTTTCCTCCATCAGTAATCTGGAATGAAACTGCTTGTGCTATTAGGAAAGAGAGAAAGGTGGTGTAAGCTGCCACAGAGTGTGATAGCTTAGAATAGAAAGAGAAGAAAGAAGTTTCTGGCAGGGATTGCCCTTGAGGTTTTCTAAAATGACTTCCTCCTCGTCAATTCTCTGCATATTGATATGTGCATTTTTCTATGATTTGAGATGCAAGAACGTAGGAGTTAGTGGGTGATGAAACTACTTTGTGATTGGAAGGCGCCGCAAGATGAAGTAGACGAGAAAATAATTCATCAAATCTAATCAAGCACTGAATCATGGCCAGTAGGAAGTCCAACAAGTGCAAGAACTAGAAATGTTGCCTGCTAGTGCTCTTGTTGTTTTTCCACGTTTGTAGTGACTGGTATCAATTTTTCAAAAAACCCCAATGACTGCATGTACTTGTCCCAAATAAGTAGACATATCAGATTCTTGTTTCTTTAAGTTGGACATTCAAGATATCACATCATAGAATGAGACATGTCATTAGTACATAAAGCACGAGCATTTTCCCCAACTAATAGCATGTCTGGAATAGATGAAACAAGGGAATCAACTTGAAATCAATATATCACCAAAGGAGACTATATAATCAAGCATCAAACTTCTCCTATTGTGCTTTGGCTTTGCATCTTCCTTACTAGCCTTTAACTTTTCATGTAGCACACAAGCATTGTTCGTTAAGTGGCCTTGGACACCTTGACCCTTGCACCACAACTCAACCGAAGAAGCTCAAGCTATTTGAGCTTGCCATTAATGGCTATGAAGTGATCATACGGCTTGAACTTCCAATTCCTATATTTTTAGAGCCAAAAATTATCAATCCCCTAAAGACATTGTGAAATTAGAATTTTGTAGCCAAAAAATGGAAATATTTTTAAAAAAAAAATGCTGGAATCTGAAAACAAAAACAGACAGTGGTTGCCAAAAAATTGATGGAATCGGGAAATAACTGTATGGGCAGCCCCAGAATGGAGAGGTGATCCTCCGGAAAAGAAAAACTATCGGGAAGTAGCTGAAACAAATCTCACGCGCGGGCGCATTGTCTGATCTCACGGAAAAAGTCCCACCTCTGATCGGCGCATGAGGTGTGATCTATTCCGATGGGTCTGACTGGGTTTTTGTCCCCAGAGAGTGAGGGATTGAGTGGTGGTGGTGGTTTTCTCACAACACTGACTGAAATAGACAATGACACAAATCAGTCTTGCCAATTCCCAAAAATTGACATGGTCACATGTCTGACTGACTTTTAGTTTCTCACCAATGCTCTAATACTATGTGCGAAATATTGAATAAAAATATTATTGAATTGCATGTTTATGTTATTATACAAAGACCCTATTATAGACACTATGATACAGTCCTTTAGAAAGTAGGAAACTATATATTATTCTTGTTCCTATTCCTGTTCCTGTTCCTATTCCTATTCCTATTCTAAGTAGGACTGTATATGCCTATTCCTAATCTAACAAATATATTTCTCCAGCCAATGAAAATCCAAGTTAATGCATTATTGAAACACGATAGGTTCATGCAGATGAGAACAATACAAAACTTATGTAGCATAGCTTCCTCTGAGAAAGGCAAGTAAAAAAAGAAAACCGGGAAAACAGAGTCTACAAATAATAGATACTATTTATTAAAACTTGGAAAGCACAAAAGTCAGAATGTAAATTGAGAACACTCATTGATAGAAGAAAAGAATGTACATCGGAAATCTAGTACCAAGGTAATCAATGTTAAAGGGCTCAATAAATTAATTTAGGATGATACTTGGCAATGAAGATGAGTTCAGGCTCATAACTTCCAACATACTATGCAGATCAAGCTGCTTCATATGTAGTCAAAGAACTTCATTGTGCAACCCCCAAATGTCCAGAGTCATGGGCAAGAACATTATAGAATTGATAAGATCTTTGTTACATGGAACAGGAAAGAAGACAAAGAAGTACCAAAGAACTCACATCATTTCCCAAACAAAGTATAAATTCTGGGATGCGATCCATGTCAGGTGTGTACTGATCCAATATAACAGGAAGTCTAGATATATTGCCATTAGAATCGATATGAATACTAAAATACTCCTCTAGCATTCCAGCCTTTTGCTTGAGCAGCTCTGTATTCATCTGAGTAATACATAGAAAATGCTAATGCTGATTAGGAAGGGTATAATGATGACAGGTGACAGAGTTAGCTGAATTGAATAGACAAAAAGGAACAATTTCTTTCAGTGTCCAGGAGCAGACATGGACAAGAAATAGAATTAAATTATTGTAGCACAGTTACAGTTGAGTTAAGATGAAAATTACCTCAGCAATCTTTCCTCTTAGCTGATTGCTTTCATTGCCTTCTGGATCTGTACCCTCTTCTTTCAGAGCAAGCATTACTAACTCAGGTAATGATGCTGGTTCACTCAGTTGAATTGCATTGAAATGGGCAAACCGACGTAGAACTTGCTGATACATAAGCTCTTTGCTTTTGTAGCACCAAAAGGAGTAAAATCAAATACATAATTAAACAAGTTATCTAACGAAGAAAAATTTAAGGAATTAAAAGAGCCATTAAAAAATTACACAGCATTGAAAAGGCAGAAAGTAAACTGAGAGATGCAAGCTACAGAGATATTGGAAGCTTTACTGTCAAGTGCTCTAGCATTTATTTATCTTTTTTTTTTTTTATTTGGGGGGGGGGAGGGGGGGGGGAGGAGGAGAAAAGGTAATTTGTATTATAAACAAAGGAATACTCAGGAAGTATTCCAGCAATACTTACTATCCAAAATATTTAAGTGTTGCTGTCCTCCAATGAACTCATAAGTAATCTAAACTACTAGGGATATACGTCTTCATGAGGGTATTCATGTTCACCAAAAATAGAAAAGAGCGAAACAGTTCAGCTTCATCTTCTCTATAGAGAAGCTCTTGTTCTCAAAACATCTCTGATTCCTTTACCAGCCATATAGTCCAGCAAATGAGGTCATCAAATAGGCCACCAAATGTAAGCTGGGACAATATTCCATCTGTCCCTGTGCCCTCACTGATTTCCATCCCTATTCCAACATGCCAAAGATTCCTTTAGGGTTAGACCAACTGATGCCCCTTATATTGATGAAAATATGCCAAAGGTTCACGGTCTCCTTACAGTGTAAAAAGATATAATTGTCCCTGCCTCACATTCACAAAAAAAGCATTTGGAGGCTGGAGCACAGCTGGAGGCCCCTCTTCATATGGTTATCCTAAGTGAGAGCAGCATGTTTTGCTAAATGCCAAGTAAAACAGGCCACCTTCAAGCGCACCTTAACTTTACAGATCATTTTCCGTGGACAGTAGCTTGGTTGAGTGTGTGTCCTCTGTGAGTTTCTGTATGCTGATCCAACTGAGAATTTCCCCTGTTTGTCTATACGCAGGTTTTCCTTTTGGTTATTTCATTCTTTTTAATAACTGAGAAATCTTCGAAGGCTAGTGGCACAAGATTCGTGGATAATAGGCGAGGACCTCTACCCTTATCCATTTAATACCAGGTTTTTTTATTGTGGCAAGGTTCGAACCCATAACAGTCACCTAGTTAAGCTTGCTTCCCCCGCCCCCCCTTACCAGGCTTCTATCAGTTTCCTCCAATCTTTTAGAATACAAGGACATTTTTTTTTTGCTAAGTATTGTGAGGATAGGATTGTATATAATGTCCTACATGAAAAAGGATTGTAGTGTTAGTCTATAAATAGGGCCCAGTGTAATAGTGAAGTTTACACAATTCAATAACATTTTTCTGGGGCTTTTATTACTCATGTGGTATCAAAGATTTGATGAAGAAAACGGAAAGAGAACTCAGTCAGACAACTACAGCTGTCGTACTTCAATTTCCAGGGACTGCTAGGGCTGTTTTGTGTCACTAACTCTGGTGGGTATTCTGCGAAATCTGAAACCACCACAAGGTAGAGAAAACTCCAGAAACAAAACCCCAAAAAAACAATCCTTCAGAATCACCATCATGGACCGGCAGAACATGCATCTCTAATGACGCGTCCGTTTCATGCTTCTTTGGCCAGCTTCCAAAGCATGTCTTTCTTCCCTGGGGTTGTCCAAGAACTCCGAGGCATCTCTGTAATTTTTCTTAAGATTCCGACCGCCTGAACCCTGATCTGGCCACTCGAGTCAAGTCTTCTGGCAACATTTTCTGACCTTCAAGACAACCAGCAGAGCTTGTTAGTCCCTTTTCAACAACTTATTTCTGGCCATATAATAAAAATTTGTCGTTATTTGCTTAACTTTGGTTAGAACTCTCTTCTATCCAACCGTGTCTTTTGGGTGTGTTGTTTTTGGCTCCAGAAAACACGAGAATTGCATGTTCAAGTCCAAAATGATCACTTCAGGGCTGTTAGTTGGAAGTTCAAACTACTTAGCTTGGGTTTTCCTTGGTTGAGTTATGGTGCAATAGTCAAGGTGTTCATGATCATTTAATGAAAAGGACTAGTGAGGTAGATGAAAATACCCGAAAACAAAGGTAGCAGGTTGACACTCAATTATGTAGTCTCGTATGGCAATCTATTGATTCTCAGTTGATGCCTTTGTTTCATCCATTCCAGACATGTTGTTCATCTAGGGAAAGGCTCGCGCTTTATACAATGATGACATATTTCATTTTTATGATGTGATATTTCATATGACAAACTTAAAGAAACAGGAATTGGATGTCTATTTACTTGGCACAGGTAAGACAGTCATAGAGGAATTTGAGAGATTGATATCACTCAGCACGAGTGTTGAAAAACAACAGGAGCAATGACATTGACAGACAATGGTTCTACTTCTTCTACTTGCTAGACTTCCTACTGGCCTTGATTCGGTGATCAACAATGACAAAATGATGTTTCTCCTACTTACACTTGCTGGACTTCCTGCTGGCCTTAATTCAATGCCTGATCAAATTTTGGCTACTCATACGGTTCCTAAAGTTGATAAACTATTTTCTCTCGATTACTAACACCTTGCCACACCTCCCAGTTACACCCTTGTCTTGTCACCAAATGTTGACTCCTCTGTTCTCAGATCTCGGACAATAGAAGATCGAACATCCAGTCTACGGAAAATTGATCGGGAGAACATTTTAGAATATCTCAGACCAAGTATAACAGGCTTGGAAGCACTAGTGAAGTAGGTTATTCTTTGCATGGTCGGCCACCCAAGAATGCTCATATTGTTCAAACTGACACTACAAATAATCGGCGTTTTTCTTTATCTAAAGTAGATATAGTGAGTCCCTTCCATATCATGCAAGTAAGAAGACATCTCGACATGTAGCCTCAGCTGTTCACCCTCAGCCTCCTGTTTATGGTAATAAATCACTTTCTTAAATATTGTTTATTCACTGTTTGGTTGTTACTTTGGCCATTTGGATCTAAATAAGAAAAGAGTTGCACAAGTTAATCCCTTTTCTTTCCCTTTTTTTGGGTAACTAACAGTTTTATTTATACCAACATGCAAATTACAAAATCACACAAGCCACATCACTATTTCTCATCAGTTCATTACACAATGAAAATAATACAACTCAAACGCCAACTACATTTGCTATATATCACAAGTGATTTCAACACAAGCCTACAACATTTAGCTAAGTAGATACAACACTTGAGCTCCAGTCTTCCCAAGTTCCTATGGCTTCTCTTGTACGTAATCTCATGGCATATGATTGAGCAAACCTAGAGCAGACTGCCATGACTTCAGGCACCTTCCTGTTGTGTGGATATGATTAGCTATTTCTTTGGCCACCCTCGTCTCTTGATAGTGACCATCCTGGAATCGTAGCATATTCCTTTCCCTCCATACGAGTGATACTACCATAGAGAAAAGGTAGAAGATGATACATCCCTTTCCTGAGTCTTTCTTTGGCCATTTTATTGCCCATATGACATCTCCCTGCCAGCTTCCAATTGGTGTATATTCACCTATCCAGCACAACATTTTGGACCACAACCTCCTGGTAACATTGCATTCAAAGAAAAAATGGTCCAGGTTTCATGAGTTGTGTCAGAGAAAATACAAGGAGGAACAGATATCCCAAATTCTGCCGTCTTTCTACAGTAGGCAGCCTCTTATGCAGGGCAAGCCATAAAGAACTTACCACTTTAAACTTTGTTCTTTATGTCCAAGTTATCTTTTTAATCAGGCATATGTCAGTAGTTTCACTCATGCCCTAAATTGTGCCATAATATCTCTTGATGATTCTTTTGTTATGCGAGACGGCGGTGCAGGAAACGATTGGTGCAGGGCATGAATCGCAAGGCCTCTACTACCTTACCTCTCCTAATTCCTTCACAACATGTCCCATTATAGATCTTCTAGACATAATTCATAGAAGTTTGGGAAAGCTAAGTTTTTCAAGCTACAGAAGATGGTGCTTGGTTTGTAGAGGCTGTTCACATTAGATTGTGAGTCATGTTAACTTGGGAAAACACTCACACTACCTTTCCATGTAATATTGAGAGTCATGTAGTGTTGGGTTTTGTTTTTTTTTTTGGACAAAGGTAACAGTTTTTTGTATATAAAAATCTCTAGTACTACAATAACATACCCAGTGGAATCCCACAAATGAGGTCTAGAGAGGGTAGAATGTACGCAGACCTTACCACTACCGCATAGAAGTAGAGAGGTTGTTTCCTGGGAACCCTTATCTCAAAAATCCATAAGCAGAATAAACTAGATATGACAAAAAGAAAAGGAAAGGGAACAGAAAGAGCGACTAATAACGAAAAACACATAAAATTAACACATATACGACAGATAATGACAACACATGACATAAAACACGACTACTCCTGCTACCCTACTATACCCCAAGGTCAGACATCCACCTAGTCCTACCAACCAATTAGTCTGCTACTCTAATTTGCGACCTCAAACAGATCAAACAAAAACTAGCTCCTACTTCATCTTACAGGGAGCCTAGGATATCTATTATAGCTACAGGATCATTTACATATACAAAACAGTTTATAGCTACTTTTAAAATAGTAGTACATTCAAATATGAATATCATTCCACAAAAATATAATCAATTGCTATAAAAATTAAGCGCACAACACGGGTTATCGCCACTAATAAATGAATAAGCATGGTTAAAAACAAAACTACCCTTGAAGTCCCTCAAAGGATACAAAACTAAAAATTGTGGAGGGTACAACTGTAAACAAATAATTTTTTAAAAATTATGCAATCCATGTTATTTTTAATACATAAATCATGTAGTGCATAAGAAATAATGTCAGCATAACTAGTGCACCCTATTCAGTACAATTCTTATATACCCTTTCAAATGACCACTTACTGCTCCGGCTTTTCTCACTCAATCCATGTTCCATTGCATTTTTGGGCTATACAGCTCTCACGTCTTGCTATTTAATTATTCAGGTGCCCTCATCTTCGATTTGAAATCAAATTTCTTATTCAATATTGTTTCCTCAGTCACCTCTATAATCTCTTCCTCATATTTGGGAGCACATGTTTTTTCATAACTTAGCCCAGGGAAAAAAACTTAATCCCTTGTGTTTTCAAAATGTGTTTTTCTTGGTTATTCTCTGATTCAAGGGGTAACATTACTAATCACCTAATCTTCGTCGGTACCTATGTCAGTTGATGTCACATTTTTTTAGTCTATAGACCTTTACATTTTCTTCTGATCATCCTAATATCTCTAAGTCTTACTTATATCAACTTCTGAGGAACTATGGTTACTTCTACATTTCCAGCAACAATGCCACCACTCCTAACCTATCATAGTCATCCACATCGAACATTAAGCTCGGATGATTCATGTCCAACATTGGACCCTCCACCTATTGCGAACATGTCTCCTCCTAGTCAACCCAATTGCACTTAAAAAAAGGATATATGATTAACTCATAATACTAATCCCCGTATACTTTTTAAAGTTATTATCATCTATCAGGCCCCTATTATGCCTTCATATAATTTTAGTCCTCTATTTCCATCCCTAAGTCTACAATGAAGCACTTTCTAATCCAAAATGGCAACAAGTTATAGCTGACGAGGTGTTTGCTTCACATGTGAGGATACTTCAGAGCTTGTTCCTCTTTCTTCAAGTAAATCAATTGTTGATTGGTGTTGGGTTTATGCAGTCAAAGTTGGTTCGAAGGCCATGTTGATTGACTTAAGTCTCGCCTAGGGGTGTGCAAAAACCAAACAAACTAATAAACTGAACTGATAAAAATGTTATTGGGTTATTAGGTTATCGAATTGTTAATAGTTTTAAAGAAAAGATTATTGGCTTATCGGTTCGATATCGACTTTTAATATTGGGTTATTGGGTAAACCAATAAGCCAATAAGATTATAATAATTTATTATTTTACCCCTCCGTAAATATTACTCTCTCCGTCCCATTTTATGCGGCACCATTTGACTTGGCACTGTGTTTAAGAAACAAAGGAAGACTTTTGAAACTTATGGTCTAAAATCAATCTTATATATTTGTGTGGCTGAGCATCATTTCATAAAGGGTAAAAAGGAAATTTTAAAGTTAAATTGTTCACGATTAGAGTAAGGTGACATTCTTTTTGGGACGGACCAAAAAGAAAAAGGTGCCACATAAAATGGGACAGAGGGAGTAATAATTTAATAGTAATAGGACACTATAGCAATACTTTATTTATTTTAATCTTTATAATACTTAAGTGATTAGTTACCCACTTTAGTATTTTAGTTTGTAGTTAACTAATCATAGCTTTTACAAGTTTATAAGCATAGTCTT
>JAOTQJ010000083.1:10702917-10721093 GCA_025642045.1 Solanum sejunctum
TATAATAATTTGTGTGGTTATTGAGTTATATGCTATGTACATTGTGAACTGTTATGCTGGAATGATTTTATGCAGGTTATAGTTGTGAGGGTTTGGTTGGAGCGCTGAGGGTACATGTATTCTATATTACTTAATTCTGCGTTTAGTAGTACATTTGCTGAGTACCGTGTGTTTGGTACTCACCCCCCTTGCTACAACAAATTTTGTAGGTTGTGAGCCCGGATCGTCGTGATATACTCTCCACTCTTCCTTGTCCGAGGCTTCCTGCGGAAATTGTGAGAGGTAGTTGTTTGCCATCCCAACTGACTTCTTACTCCTATTTATAATTTTGTTCTATTCTAGAGACAAAATTATTTTATACTTGTATTTTCTTTCGAATCTATTGTAATACATTAGAAGCTTGTGCACATGATAACCCGATTTTGGGGGATTTTCATTAAAGTGACTTATCACCCGCAATTGAACTTTCATTTTATATAATTCCAAAATTTTAATGTTATAGTGGGGTTGTAGGCTGACTTGTCTTGGTGGGTTAAGACGAGTGCCATCACGTCCAATTTTTGGGTCGTGACAGAAAATGCAAAGTACAAAGCACAGTCTGCAAGAAAGCTGTTCCAAACAGAAATATATGGAGCTAGCTTGGCAAAAAACTGTGATACAGTCAAAAGGGAACCCAACTACTCCACTGTACTAGAGATGGGGAACTAACAAACTCCATAAAGTTATCCACTTTGTTTACATTGGCGAAAAAGTGCCAGCTAAATAAACTAAGTTACTAACTACACATTTGGTTTAAGCGAGCAGAAAGAGGTTGAAATTCCATTAAAACACCTGTTGTTGCTCTCCTTCCATAGGCTCCAACAAAAGGCTACTGGGATCATTCTCCAGATTTTTCTAATGGATTTGTCAATGAAGTTCCATTTAAAGTTGGTTTTATCAGTGATAATATATCGTAATTAGCTAGTTTAGCTTAGCTTCTTCCATCGTCTGTTTTTCTCAATTACTCTTTCATTCTGCAACATTTGATGCCCAACCTTCTGTTATCACTAAGCTACTGTTCATACGACGGAGAACACTTTATCAGCGATTTGTAGCTTAAATACTTAATTAACGTCCATTTCCTTCCTTCTCAATAGATAATTGAATTATCCATCCTTAGACCTGTCCATCTCACAACACGCACCCCTTAATGTAGCAAGTGACATGTGCAGGATATCGTGCAATGGGGTTTGGCAGAGATTGATGTAGATTGTGAAGACAACCAATATTAGGGTCCCACCAGACAAACACAATGGGTTCTCCCTACACATTTTACTTTTTTCTCTTGTTTATAGTGGAACCTCAAAGCAACCGTGTTTTGATGCTGAGTTTTTACCTTTTTAAACAGTTGGTCAAAAACAGACCACTTTGTTAAAAGCATAAATTAAATTACCATTTTAAACTTCTCCGTTAAAACAAAACAAGATTGTGTTATACGAAAATCAAAATCTATTGCCTTCAAATTTTCCTTGCCTTTATTCGAATTCCTAGAACTATTTTGTATATAATTCAGCTCATCAAAGGGAAGCTGAAACCTTAGAGCTCAATGGAAGAGGGAGAACTTCAATCTCCTGTTTTTGATTAAAATTTTGCGTGACTTTTATTCCTGAGATCCTCCTTTAAATAGGAGACATTACAGCAATAAGAAGTTTATAGCAATAAGAAGTTTGTGTGGAACTAGGAAACATAAATCCTATTCTAGGCTAATAACTTTATAGCTAGTAGGAAACCTAAGTCCTATTCCAAACTAGTAACTATAACTAAACCTAATCCTTATGAAGCTATGAAACATAAATTCTTTTCTAGAATAATTAAAAAAAGCTACTAATTATATAATTAAATAATTTATTGGTTTCATGCATTCACAATAGATTACAAATTAAAAAATATCTAGTTAAATGTAAATATACTGTCAACCATAAATGCTTCAACAAACTACTATGTTTAACAATATTAGGTTACACTATAACAAACAACTGTGTTTGACAATTCTAGGTCTGCATTCTACAATTAATATATATAGGTATTAGATATAGATTTATATGAAAGGCTTCCTAATATGTGAAGCAATCTTTCAATAGTATAAGAAAATTCACTATGACAATTAATGAAAAGAAAACAAGATGTTATGTGGTACCCATCATTAAAGACTCATTCTGATACATCGCTAAGTTCCTCGTCCAACATCTCAATTATGATCCAGAATTTATCCCAAAAGGTTGGCTTGACAATTTAACTCAAGAATTATCCATTAATAGGATAATAAGGTGTTAAACTTTTGCATAGCAGGAAATATACAAGTGACTTATGATTCGACTTTGAGTTTCTTTTGGTCTAGTTAATGATTTTGCAAGTAGTGGTCACCTTTTGCAACTGCAAAGAAAAAAACTTATTTTGGACTTTGGGCCAGTGGAGAGTACGAACCCTATTTATAAGAAGAATCTTGTTTAAAACCACCGTAAGCTGCCTATGCTCATTTTACTCTAGGAAAAAAACACAAGTCAAGCCTTCTAGGTTTCAAGCATGGAACCTCAACAATTCAGCAAATGTTAAGTGAAACTACTTCTTCAATGTACTGTAGTATTTTCTTGCGTCAAAACTTGGTCCTTATATATATGTGTCATTTCTATAATATTTAAATATTTGTACAAATAGGAAAAATAATTGGCTAAGGGCAAAGGATTCGGACAACATGTCCATCCCTTCACTGAGCACTGCTAGAAAGAAAAACTAACAATAAACTTGAATCCAATTTTGAGTTTCTAAATAATCCCTTAGTGCAAATACACGATGCATAATATTTACATACCAATATTCTAACAGAAATTGAAGGACAGGCGAGCATCCTGTCATATTACAGAAATCTAAAATCATTAACAATTAGAAATCATGTGCAAGGAAAGATGAGACCCACCTGACAGAGCTCAAGCAAGAACTTCTTTCAGAATTACCAGGAGGCTTCCTTTGCATGTAAGCGTGCAACCTTCCAGAAGGGTCCAAAGTATCTGTTCGTACCATTTTATGCGGCACTTTTTGTGACTTTATCCCTTAATAAGAAACATAATGGATATTAAAAATATAGAATCTGCAAATTATCAGATTCTGAAAGAACTAGACAAGTTACATCTTATTTCAAGGAAGAGAAAGCCAGTAAATGTAAGCAACATACCAGAAGGAGATGGTTCTTTAATGGAATCTTTAGTGGTGGCCACTGGACTGGATGAAGAGAAATCCATGGCCTATCTCACATATGAAATACAGTGGATAATTAGGAATAGTGAACATGAAATAGCATACCAGTAGGTGGGCAAGGAAGCATGATAACTCTAGTAAACAGTCCAGGACATAAGTTCAGGTCAAAGTTCAATGGCATAGTCAAGATTTTCACTACGGTTTAATATGTTAAAAATAAACATACAAAAATGCTAAAGGACGTTCAACATCTACCATGCATAAATAAAAATAAAAAGATATTTTTAACCATGTATGAATAATGTAATTTTCCATCAAAGGAGTTCAGATGAACCCCCTTGGCCCTAACTGCCTCTGCCGACAAACATACAGCTTCATTTGGGTACAATTCAACTTTCACCAATACAATGGCATTTTCATATCTTAATCTTATGGATTTGCATTAACGACTGCAGAAGGAAGGAGATTGTTTCGAAAAGCACCTAAAGGACTGAGAGTATGCAAATTTGGATTTGGATACGACAACATCAGGGAAGCAAAATGAAAATAACAAGTTCAATAACTTCTTAATTGTTACATTGATGTTTTGGCAAAGTATATCTCCAAGTATCATCCTCTTCTTTTTTTGATTGGTAAATGTAATTCATCTATATACAGGGAGGTTCATTACAGATTGTGTAACGACTTAAAAGGTAAACCATGGTATCTAATTTTCAATTGCCACATACATATATACACACATACATACATTTGTACTTGATGCTAATTACACATTCAGATTTGCTTTCAAAAATTATAGCATTCCTTTCTCTCCAAAAACTCCACCATATTACTGGTGGAATGGTGTTTGAAGTCCTCTTCCCCTTTGTCTTTCCTAAACCTTTTAAGTGCCAGCACTATAGTAACTCACTTTTCACAATAGTCCAAATAACTCCCACTAGGTGAAAGAGCAACGAAGAAATAGGTTATTGCCTCCTCCGATTTGCTTTAGGCAGAGACACCATCTACTGCACATATTAGTTCCTTCTTATGAAGGTTCTCATGCATAAGAAAGAATTTTTTCACCAATAAAACACTCAACTTTCAGTGGTGCTATGTTTCTCAAAATGCATTTACAGGGAAACTTTTCAGAAGCATTAGCCCTCAGCTGTGTAGCATAATTTGACAGTGTGAGAACTGTAGGAGAAAATATTATTGACTTATGTCTCTACATTATTACATTGAGATCCTATTTATAGATATTATATTAGGCTCTTTTTCCAACTAGGATACTATAATACAATCCTTTTCCAAGTAGGATTCTATATATTACTGTTATTCCTATTCCTTTTCTAAGTAGGATTGTAGATATTATTCTTGTTCTTATTCTAACACTTCCCCTTAGGCTGGTGCATACAAGTAATATGTACCTAGCTTGTTACAAATATAATAAATATGAAGAGCTTGGTAAGATATCTGCAAGTTGATCACTCGACTTCGCAAAATTGACAATCAATTTCAATGTGTTTTCTCTTCTCATAAAATACTGAATTTGATGCATAATGCCAGTCAATCTCAATGTATTTAGTCTTCTCATGAAATACTGAATTTGATGCATAATGTCGATAAAACACAGAGCAATAAATTCCTGAATTGCAATGTTGTACTTCCCAAACCAAGCTCAGAAGACTTTCATACCATAGAGCGACTTGCATAATCGATATATAAGGCTACCAAACTCCCCCCGAGCAACAAAATCAGGTGGTTGCTCCATATAGATTTCCTCCTCGAGATCATCAAGGGGAAAAGCATTCTTAATGTTCAGTTGATTAAAAAGTCAATGGAGAATGACAATATGGATCATCTCGAAATTGCTCCAAGAAAGTCACTTTAAAACTAGTTGAAACTTGCTCATGCGACGAATTATTAGATTTGATGGCTGAAAGTGATCATAAATTGAGAAATAAAGTTATTTGGGTACGGTCGGAATGATGACACGACCTTACTGAGAAAGAGAATTATATGGGTAGGGTCGAAATGATGGCACGACCCTATTAGAAAATAGAAATTATATAAATGGGATCATAGACGGCACAACCCTACTGAAAAAGGAATTGTATGGATAGCGTCAAAATAATGGCACGGCCCAACACAAATAAGAAAATAGTCACCAGAAAGATGGCACGGTGCTACACAAATCGGATATGAGAAAGTAGTCATCGAAAATATGAGCGGTGCTACGCAAATTAAATATGAGAAAATAGTCACTAGAAAGATACACGGTGATCCAACTTTTCCTAACACAATCATTGGCCAGATTGGCGGTGTATATGGGTCATAGCCTCCCGCCGGTAGCGGTAGCTCTTTGATTTTCTACTAGGATCGTAGAAGCTCTAATACCATGTGAAAAATATAGGAGAAGAATATTATTGAATTGTGTCTCTACATTATTACATTGAGACCTTATTAATAGATATTACATTAGACTCTTTTTCCAACTAAGATACTATAATACAATCCTTTTCCAAGTACGATTCCATATACTATTGTTATTCCAATTCCTATCCTAAGTAGCATTGTAGATATTATTCTTGTTCTTATTTCTATTCTAATAGACAGTAACCGTTCCTTCAGTGTCAAACTTTAACCATCGAGAATCATTCCGGAAAGAAGGGGAAAGGTCTTGTGAAGGAGAATTAGTAGTGAACAAAAACTGTCCATTTTCCCAGGTCATTGATGTTGCGCCTGAATATGATATTATAATCTTGATTGGTCTAATAATCTGATCGCATCAGAATTTTGTGCCAGATTGAATAAGTTTGGGTACAGATCAATTAGTGTTGACTTTCCAGACCAGGTATCAAGCCAGAATCTACTTTCCTGACATCTCCAATTACTATTGAGGTCTTTGGTTGAAAAGAAACCCAATAGGCACTCATGTCATGTGTCTCCAGACCATTTGTGAGGAGGAAGTGATTGTTTAGTAATCCAAGGATTGAGAAGTCCATATTTAGTAGCAATCACATCCCTCCATATTTTAGCAATCGTTAGTAAGAAAAGGTATTTTTGTGCTATTCTATTAGTTAGAGGGTTTTTTAGAGCCAAAAACATAACGGAGCATAAAATTAGCCCACTGTGAATAGTTCAGGGGTATGTCTATTCTTCCTATAATAAAAATAAAATTGACTTATCAAACGCAAAAAAGGACATGGAGACATTGTTGAGAAAAGCTGCTTTTTATGGGTATAAGTATGAAATGTTTACATATCTTTAAGCAACTATCAGTTAGGTGGTCCTTACCTGATCATGGAAAGTCCTCGACTCATTGGAGTTTCTCAGTTTTGACCCTACTACCGACTGGATCTTCTCAATGACGAATTCTTGATTCAAAAGGCTTACCTGCATATCAATAAATGATTCAATATGAAACACTAGTGACTTTTCAACAATTGAACCATTAAAGAATCATCCAATACTTTCTCTTACAAAGCTGATTCTATTTTGTTACCTTTCTCAAGAAACAAATGCTACCCTATCTATTATCCATCTCTGTTACTCTCATTAAATATAAAAGCGGGAAAACCCTAAGTCCAAAGTTGAATTGCCAAAACACCTATCAAAAGGCAAATGACTTTTGTACCCTTAAATCAAACACTCCCACTATAATACTTCACATAAATGTAAAGACTATATCAGATTTTGATACTGTACAATGAGACAACCACAATATGTCTCTAAGTTACATCAAATATAATGTTCACCATATTTGGTATATTATGGGAACTCCGGTGTTCTTTGCATTTCTAACTAGAGTAAATTCATGGAATATTTATTTTTTCCATAATGTAGACGAAATACAAAAAGTTATGCTTGGTAGCTGTACCATTTTATAACAACCCAATGCAATAAATTTTTGGACACCAATATACCATGAATGTTGGGCTACGCTAAGAATTGTTAAAATCTAATGAGGAATCACAAGGCATTGATGATGATTTCAACACAGAATAATAAAGATATAGATGGTAGTATGTTTTAAGAATCCAAAAAAAAAAAGTTGATTTCGTCAAAGAAAGAAACTGAAAAAACCAAGTTCTTATCAGTTGAGCTTTGTCCCCACCTGGCCAGACTTGAACTCAAACCTATCTGATATCATCATTCTTTGTCAGGCAATTTCCCTGTGTTTTTAGCTCTATAGGTTCTGTTCTTCTCTTCTTCTCTTATAGTTTCTCTATTTTATTTTACAATTTAATCTTGCTGACGAAATCAATGTCATTTCCTTATGATCATATCTTCTATGGGTAGATTTACATCCAAAGGTTATTCTTGGAGCTTCTGTATGATTTTTCATATTGGCTGGACCATTAGACGTTGCTATTTTTTTAATCTTTCTACAACAATTAAGCCTCAATCTTGAACAAGTTAGAGTTGACTATATGAATTCTCATTGACCATGTTACTTCATTTAAACTCATCTCAAGTCAATATTATACAAAATTAGCCTGACCATTTTAACCTTTCTGATTCTGAAAGATATGCACTCTGTTCTGACTTTGCATTTGCATGAAATCAGTGTTATCAAAGGCGGCTTAAGCCCTAAAGCGAAGCTCAAAACATGTTGAGCACTTCACCTCTCTTAACGTGAGCTTTAATGTTTTCATGAAGGTTCTAAGACATACTTTTCCTTTCCAATGAGCCTATTTTGAAGAGGCAGCATTAAACAATCGATACTTCACTATATCGTGTCTTTTTTCAATTTATTTGTTCATATACTCAAGCCGAGGGTTTCAGAAACAGCCTCTGTACATAAATGAGGTAGTGGTAAGGTCTACGTACACTCTACCCTCCTTAGACCACTTGTGAGTTTTCACTGGGCATGTTGTTGTTATTGTTATTATTTGTTCACGTATATGTCAGTCATGCTTACAATTATTAGTTTTAGACTAAATATATATATTTGTATTTCTTTCTCCCTTTACACCTTTTTTATTAGAGCTCATGCTTTACTTGCACTTTGTGCTTAAAGCCCTATCAGACCTTAGAGTTTTTTTGCGCTTTTTGCTTTTGATAACATTGCATGAAACCAAGTAGAGAGCATTCAAAACTAAAACACGTAAAAGACACATAAAAATTTATCTCGACCCCCACAGGTATATTACCAATTCCTTGGGACTAGAAATGGAGGCTACAACCTATTTTTCCCGGAAGAAGTTTGCATTGTGAATATAGATGAACCAAGTAGAGATTACTTGAAATATGAGAGTTCTCCCACAAACAGTAACAACAACAACATACCTAGTGATGAGAGTTCTCTCATCAAGTTACCCATTTTAGTCATGAAAACAAAAAGGAACTAAAGATCTAAAGTGAGAGCAATAGAAAAAAGAGGCAGAATGAGGATAATGGCCCTAGTGGAAATGCCTAATGTGGAAGCAATTCATTCTTCGCTTTACAGCATGAGTACCGTTCACTTAGAATGGGAAAAGACATGCAAAAACTGTGTATTTGATCTCAGGTTCAAGGTAATGCTTTTGTTGTAGTACATAGCTTCACTTTTTCAAGATTATGTTGGTAAATACTCAGTCATTTTTAACCCTTTGTGGATGCACTGGATTTGGATTCCATATGTCGACTATTTAAGAATAGAATAGCAACAAAAAGGATAATAATTATGTGATGAATTTCTCTTTAACTTTGGAATAACCACAAGAATATACAAAATCCTACTTACACATGCACATCATGAACCTACAGGTCACATGTAGGCTATTACTGCTTTAAATTACAACCATTAAAACAAGAGAAAGGTCCACATACTGTTATGTGGAAGATTATTGCATTAATTTGTTGTCGACTTGCTAATAGAGGCAAGAACAAGGAGACTTGAATATATATTGAAAGAGAATTGATGTTTCAGAAGGCATTTATAAAATTATAGAGATATATAGTGTCACAAGAGAATATTGAGGAGATGTAGTAGGTGGTTAAGAATAACCATTCCCTGCATTCATTAGACGTCTAGAGAATATACAATGAAATTTACCTTTTTGCACTTTTATTTTTTTATATTACTAAAACAAATGTTTTCTAGAATATGCTACAAATCTTACTTTAAATTTGGATTTATACTTTACATATATGTTTTTAATAATATTTTTGTAATTAAAAGATTTTGCACTAATTGATGCGGGATATACGTGCAAGGCACGCAACCAAACCAGTTTTGTAAAAGTATGAATAAGCAAACATACATTGAAATCTTTATGTTAGCAAGAAGGCAGGGCTAATTTATAGGTTACACGAACACGAGAGTCGCTTGAAAAGAATGCCGACAGATAACCTATGAAGTATTAGCACAAACAATATCAGACCCCTCACTAGCTATCCGCAAGAAGCACAACAGAAGACTCATCAAATTCTTGACCAATACAAGACAGACTTTTAGCATTGTTTCCATAAAATATAAATCAGCAACCTCATGGTTAAACCATCATAGGTTTTCCAAGATCTATGCATAAATGTTTTCCATATGCAGCATTAAGTGTTCAACAAGTATCTGACGATTAGAGGTGCTGCCATACAATGAAGGTTTTTAAGTGAAGGTTAAGAGTCCAAAGATCCACTTTAGTAACAATATCCAATTTTCCTTTCTACAAGTAATAGTTTTAAGTTTGCCTACATTACCACCTGTTGATATGGATATTCATGAAAGTTTTAAGTACAGAAATCATATATACCTCTCTCTTTGTTGGGTGTATGTTCACATCAACATGCTCAGGTGGCAAAATGATTGACATGTATATGAAAGGCTTTGATGCTTTAGGGAACGTTGCAGTATAGACTATTTCAATTGCCCTCTTCAAAGCACCACAGTCAACGAGTCTATCTGGAAAAGAAAGAAAAGGAACAACTGAAAAATCAAGAGAGTAAACGAACTGATGTTAACACAGTTACTCTTTTTGGTTGAAAGGATATTCCATTAATTAATTAATAGAAAGTTAGCAAAAAGCACCCTTTCGTCTAGGGCTAGTGTTTGTAAGTTAGGATTAGCTTGGGCCACACCCCGGCCCTGGAATAACCAAGTTTCCAACTTACTACTTCTAACAAAAGTAGTTCCTACAATGTTTGATGTTAACAAAGTTGTACATTAAGGAAACTAGTTGAAAGCAACAGAACATCTAAGTCATGTTTATAAATATGGGAGTGACCAAGGAGAACAATAGTTCTAAACTTTATCTTCTTAGAAGCTCTACATGTGTAATGAAAATTCCCCCCCCCCACCCACCCACCCCCACACACACATAAAAGATCAATTTTCTTTGGTGATTGAACGCAGCAGTTGTCATGGCATCATAAAGTTGAAAAGATGTTTAAGAAAGCACAAGGTGCAATGCCAAGTCCAGTATCACAATAACTTGAGATCTGAGAGTGGATGGAAAATACATGCAAATTTAACGGGCCTACATATGACAGCTACACATGTCTAGCAGACAGTTGACCCATAGTTGATATAGATTCAAGTAACTACGAAAGCTGTGTTTACTAAGACTGCAGCAGACATAACATCAACAACCCTTTGGTCTCAGCTTGACCACATGTTATATTCTTAAACCAATACTTCTAACATACAATTTATAAGAAGCACCATTGTGGTCTCAGCTTGACCACATGTTTTATATTGTTAAACCAATACTAATACATACCATTTATAAAAAGCACCATTGTTATCTTCTTCGCAGTATAATTAGAGTTGGAGATGAAACCATCCATCTTAAAAACTGAATTTAATAGACCAGTATCAGCAACTTCGATTTTCATCAGATTTCGAGCAACTGAAACTCCATAAACGGATCTGATTGCATCAAGCCTTGAAGAACTAGCGAGAGTGTGAACATCTGCTCTACCAGCTCCATGCTGCGTACAAAGAAATTCTGAAGTGATGTATTTCTAAATATGTGTTTGAACACGAGAGAGTAAGTACTAAAAGCAATGAAGGAACATAATATTGTCAAACAACTGACCTTTCTACAAGAGAAGCTCACATGTGTGTGATGAATTGCAAACCTACTAATAAGGTCAGCAATTTTTGGATAGTCATCAGCAGAATTCTGAAGGGTTTTCCTTCTTGCAGCCATGTTATAAAATAAATTTTCAATCTGGGAGGAAAAACAACCAAGCAAAAGTTCCTGTAGCAATTATTATAGCTTCACACATAAACAGAGAAAGTATTGGTGAACTTCCGAATTAGGGACATTTCAATTAATAGAATTAAGGTTTTCATAGAAAAATGAATATTTAATCAAACTTGAAGCCAGAACGCTTCTGAGCTAGGACTTATGTACGATTTTAAAAATAAAAGCTTTGTTTCCTTCAATGCTCCCACATCCCAGTGTCCATCAAATTATATGTGAGGACTTAAAGATAAAGAGTAAAACATGATCACAAAATCCAGGGAAACAAGATGCTGCAATCATACCATTATCTGGGTACCCTTGACAGCAGCACAAGCTTTTGGTTCGTCCACCATCAAACCATCTCTATATGTTGCCCTGGGACCCAAGGAAGAAAATATATATTATATCAAAATTGTAAATGACCAATTTACTTTTTTCTCTAAATCATAGAATGACTATTTGGACAAAATGAACATGAAGCAAAGGCAGATGCAGAATTTAAGCATGTTTTTCGATCTTTGAAGTTCTTAGAACTGAACTAATTGAAAGTTTTGATTTATGGGTCCAGCATATATCATTTAGTGGGCAGTTCACATATATATATACATGTTCCATGTTGACATTAGTGGGTTCGCTGAACTGTAGCTAATAAGCTACATTCACCACTAACATGAAGAAACCTAAAAAGAGAACAACAAAAGCCTGCTAGGGAATAACTCTCAAAAATCCGAGGCAAACTAAGTTGCAGTGGGGGAAAAATACTTTGAGAAAGAAAGATGTAATTACTAACAGCACAACCTACATACAAACAAAAATCCAAGGGAAAGCATATCACACATAATGAAAATTTTATGATGCATGATGTAATTCCGCAATACAATACAACATATATTCCTGTGAGCTCTAGAATAGAGAACAACTACTGTTGTACACATTATATCACCTGTATCCATGCAACTGGCCCATAGTAATGGTGGTGACAGTGACATGACCGACATATGTCATGCTAGCCAAGGCTTCTCCTCTAAATCCCATCGACCTAATGGACGGCAAATCTTCAAATTTACTCAGCTTGGATGTGGTATGCCTCTCGCATAAAATTGGCAAATCTTCGTACTATAAACAATAAAAAAAGAAAAATCAGAAGCATAGGAGTCAATATTTGGCAATTTCAGTAACAATAGTTAAAAGTGCAGTTTCGGAATATTTAAAGAGAATAAATTAAACTGGAAAAGTGAGAAGCGTACTCGGATTCCATGGCCATCGTCGGTAACTTGGATAAGTTTAAGACCACCATCCTTAACAACAACAGAAATAGAAGTGGAATCAGCATCGAGGCTGTTCTCAATGAGCTCTTTCACGGCAGAGACAGGCCGTTGGATGACTTCGCCAGCCGCGATTCTGTTCACCACAGATTCCTCAAGACGCTGAATCTTCGGTGGCTCCTTGGGAATGGGTTCATCTTCCCTTTCCACTTCAATAGTTGCCTGTTCAATTTCCATGCTTCTCTATGTAGTATTGTCTAATGTGAGGGAGTGGCATTTATGGAGGGAAAATTTTCATAGACAATACTTGCAGTGAAGGGTGTGCAAATTTTGTCAAGGTTAAACTTCGGGAAATTACACTAAATAGTTTTTAAGTTGAATCAAAATATATTTTTATTTTTTATATTTTAAATAATTTTTCAAATTTAATCGCCTCTTAATTTTGTTTTCTCTTTTTTATTTTTTATTTATTATGTTTTCTCTTATCTTCGCTTCTTTGTCTTTTTCTTTTCTTTTTTGTATTATTTCTTTTTCTTTTTTTATTTAAAAAAAATCATTTTTCTGAACTTCAATTTTTTCACTTTCTTTACTGTTTCTTTTTTACTTCTTTTTTCTCAACTTTTATCTTTTTCTTGTCTTTTTTCTTCTATCTCTCTCTAATCATCTATCTATTCATAATAGTCACGAGCGGCTCGTGCAGGGATATTTTTTAATCTTAATTTTTTTGATGTGAATAGATTCCTTTTATGTATTTTTAAATTTTTAAGTTATTAATGATTAGACCTCGAAGCAGCTAAAGAAATATAATCAAACTGTTTTAGAAATATTAAATTACAAAACTCGCAAATTCTTTTAGCAGGTCTCATATTGAAGCATCCGAAGAAATATAATCAAGCTACATTGGAAATATTAAATTAAGATACTCACAAAATTAAATAATCAAACTGCTTTGAAAATATTAAATGAATAAACCTACAAATTATTTTTGCGAATTCCATATAATAGCAGCGAAGAACTAGACATATTGACGGAAAGGTGCTTGCTTGAACTGCTTTATTCACACTTTATGATCATGACTTGTAAAGAAGAATTAGGACAGGAGTATGATTTTTTTTAATCAACTTACTAGAATCCATGTAATTAAGATAAATTCATGCATAATCATATAGAATATGATAAACTGGATCAAAATTAAAACAGACTCATTTGTAATTTCACGAACCCTAAGTAGACTATATGAGAATTTTCTTATAAATCATCAAAATCGTGCAAATAAATAATATTTCATGCTTAATTACATAAACAATCAATAATTGAAACTTAATTTATGAAATTAAAGGAGAATTCAACAAAATCATAAGAAAATTGTAAGCCCTAAATAGTATTGCAGAGAATTCATGCAGAAGATTATAGATTTCATGCAATTATAATCAATTCAATTCAAAATAGATGAATTATCATGAAATTAAATTCAAATTGAGCATACCCATAAGAATATACATACTTGAATTGGATGAAAAGTTAAGAATTTGAAGAAGCTCTATAGAAGAAAAGATTCCATAGATGTATTTCCACATATATTGGGTATGAAGTCACAAGAAACTTTAAAATTTTTGATGAAGAACTTGAAGAATTTCTTGAGGTGTTCAATGGGGATTTGACAGCTTTAATAGAGAGAGAAATTTTGGATTTACTGAATCAGGAGTGAATGAATGATTAATTGGGGGTTTGGGGTATTTAATAGGTATTTTAGTCCAAAATTGTATAGGTTCATTAAATAATGAATAGGAAAAAGTAACGTACCCCTCCTCAAAAGTTGAAATCAAACAAAAGTAGGGAATCCAATCCATGAAACGAAGGTGCTCCACCTTGGTTCATTTCTTGGCGAAAGTCAATTTTAGCCAGATTTGGTCAAATTTGAACTTAGAAAGAAATTCAACTATCAGTGATGTGATCTTGCCATAATCATAATCCAATCTTAGAGCCTAGCCATAACACGATAAATAAGATCCCCGAAGGAACCTCAAACTAACCCCTTATCATTAAATCAAGCATTCAAGATACATCAAGGAAGAATACATAAGTGGAAGATTACACTTGTCATAATCTCATAACATAAGAAGTGCCATAGTATAAGAGTCTACAACTCTAAAAACTGAAAATACATAGGTCTAACACATACCTCTAACTCACGACATAAGATGGGGGATCAGGCAGACCCTAGCTCACCCTGAACGTAAAGAAATATTGTCTCTAGAACACAGACATAGCATGGAAAATAATATAGATGGTCATGTCCTTGAAGTATGAGGACTAACCCAATTCGGATCGTCAAAGTATTTGGATCTAGCCACAGGGATGGATGATAAGATCGTCTTGTACCTGCATTATGATATAATGTAGGCATAGAGTATGGATTAGTACTTTTGAATATACTAAATATGCAGGTATGTAATGTAAAATGGGCATGATAAAACCTTCATTCAAATGTTAAATGACAAGAGCATATATGTATGGAAGAGAAGTATATAGAAGAGAATACCATATCAAGATGCCTTAAACCATGATGTATAATGCTATAATACATAAACATAAGTGGAGATGAGACCATAACTAACAACATAACCCTACATAGTGGATGGTGGTAAATCCTCAATATAATCCCACGTAGTAAATGGTGGTACATCCTGCAGTAGCACATAATTATGCAGTAATGCAATCTACTAAGGCCCTCTCAATCCTAAGTTATCATCCCACGAAATACATAGTATATACATAGTAATGCTTGTAGATTCAATCATAAAACATGGGGAAAAAAGTTATTAAAATGCATATTTGGGCTTAAAAGCCAGATCATAATCCAAAACATACCTACATGCATATGAATAGTTTATTCATAACTTGTACATGATGGTGTATACACACCTTTAAGTTCTTAAAGCCATATAATATTCATCACAGTGATCATAATCATGTCATAATCATACTTATCATACATGCCTTGAAAACATGTTCATAACCATAATTGGTAACCAAATCCATATCAAAACCTCATGAAAAGCCTTGTACATGATGTTCATGACATGAGAAATGAGAGTAAAGTATGAGTACATGAAATTTCTTACTTAAAACCTAATAATAAGATAGAAACATACATAATTCATGAAGAAATAAACATTTGAATCATAGTTAATGTTACCCATGCATGAAATCATAGTTAAAAGGGACATGCAAGTTCAAATATCATGAAATCCATGTAATTCAATGTAAGTACTTGGACCACAACAGACCTTAACGATGCGTAAAAATCAAGTTAACGAAAGATTGTGACCAAGGTGCCCCTCCAAGGACACTCCCATGAGCCATGAGAGCATCCAAGGAGAGACCCTTGGCCTTATGTATGGTTTCATGTGGCTTAAGAAAGGATTTTAGGTTTGGGGGATCTCCATAGAACCTCCATGAGTCGTGGTCCTCACTATTGGCCATGGAAGGAGCTTTTGGTAGGTGCCCCAACCTTCAAGCTAAGAATTTGGCTAAGATATCCACTAGGAGACCCTTGTATGGGTCGTGCAGCCCACACAAGCTGTGGTAGGGTGTCATGCAACCTACCACAAGCTGTGGTGGGGTGTCTCATAAAGCCCTCCCCCCCAAAAACAACAACAACATGATTCTAAGCATAAAATTACAGTCTCGAAACTTGGATCATTTGTACGGACCATTATACAATTAGCGAACCTTTGTATGGACCATGAAGCCTTCAGTGAAAATGTCCTTAGTCTAAAGTTTTTCTAAGTGTCAAAAGCGAAACGACCCCAAAAAGTCTAAAAAATGTACCTTGAAAGTGCCCGAAATCATAATTTTTATATATCTCAAAATCCATGCGCAACATCAAAAATTTGATTTTATATTCTTGATCAGGGGGTCAAATTGAGTGCGAAATGGGTCTAACCCCAATTTAAGAGACCCTTAGAAAAATTTGAAAATCGCAAAAATGTAATTTCTAGAGACGATCCGCGCCCCTGGCATGACGTGCCAAGGCGCGCTTCTGTGTATTCTTGTGGTCAGTTTTCTATCTCGGTCCAAGACTTTTGGGTCTTGGGCCTAATTGTTCCCATACGTGAAAATGCCTATACTTAGCCTTATTTCACTCTCATATCATTCAAGACATTCCCAAATACACGCTCAAACACTTCAAAAATATTTCACCTCTTAAATTCAAGTCTCAAACTCATCTGTATTCTAAGGATCTCAGTCAAACTTCAAGTCTCAATCTTCAATATTCATCAAGTTCATCTAAAAAGCTAAGACATGTGGTTTTCCTTTATGGGCTCCTTTCGCCCATGATACCCAAGATCTCTTTTACTCAAAATTGCATGATTTAAAGTTAATTTATTTATGAGTCTTATCTATTATGAATTTCACTGCATACTATGTTAGGGGTTTATGAAATTATAACTATTTTACTATGTTTTGAGGTATGAATCTAAGATCTATCGTAAGGTTTAATGAAGAGTTTTGATGTATATTGCTTGAGGGTATTACCAAGTATCTATTGATAGTTTTACATTGAGTTTTCTATCATGATAACACTCTTGAATTGCATGGTTTTACAGTAGCACTACATACCCTCTAAGTGTTTGATAAAATGACTGGTTATGGGTTCTTGAGGAATTGGAGGTCCAATACATGTCTTATGAGTTGAATGACTAAATGATAAAAGAATTATGATAAAAAGAAATGTACGTAGATGATGATGAAAGAAGTGTATCTATATGATATTATGTCTATAGTGTTGGAGATAACCAAGCCTAGCTTGGGGGGTTGTAGGCCCAGGTAACCTTATTGAGGGGTTGGTACCTTGATTGCCTATCTCGGGGGATGGTAGGCTCGGGTAACTTAGTTGGGGTTTGGTACCTATCAACCTTGATTGGGGGATTGTACTCCTTCAACCTTGTTGGGGGTTTGTACTCCATCAACATCATCAAGGAGCTTGTACCTCATGCGCCTCTCCAAGAAGGTAGTAAGCCTTGAATTGCACTAAGAATGGTCAGTCCTTACACTTGTATTATAATCTATATATACATGATTTTACTTCAAGCATCAATCATACATGCCATATTGTTATAAGCTTACTCATTGCCTATGTTATGCATGTTGTTTATGGTTCTTATCACTTGTTGTATTATATCTTACATACTTAATACATTCAAATGTACTAACACATGCTTTATGCCTATATGATGTCACCATATAGGAACCGGAGCATCGCTTGATCCTCCTCCTCCTCCACGTGGCTAGTATGATTATCTCTTAAGCTTGTGGTGAGTCCTCCATTTTGAGGATGTTGCTTATGATCTCTTGCTATGTACTAGAACTATCTTTCTCTTATGTTATATATTGACTATGAGGGTAAGCTCGGTTGCTTATCGTGGTCGCCGCTCTTATCTATATAGTAGAGGTGTTATTGCACATGTTATGTATCTATGCTATGAGCCTTGACTCTCTTGTTCTTGGTGTTTATGATATG
>JAOTQJ010000083.1:10721193-10763193 GCA_025642045.1 Solanum sejunctum
GTTTCCCTCAAATATTTAGCTATAGTATATTAAGCAATAAGACTAGTATTAGCAGCAACACAACACTTCTAGGCAGTTCAATATCATAAAAACGATCACCCAGATAGCAAGCTTTCAACTAATGACGCAAAGATTTTTCTTCAACCTTTTCACTTATAAACATACTTTCTAACAACCATTCTTATGTACATGTCATATATAACTTATTTTTATATCCTTAACAGTCCTAAAACAGCCTACACAGCACCAGACATAACAATTCTTCACAACATACAAACAAGCGGCCTAATGTTACATCCTTTCACCACACTTCGACGTCAACAATTCCGAAACTTGCTTAAACTTTACCAAAATTGTATCCAACATTTATACCACATAAATTCAGTATTAATATAGTCCAAAAATAGTCCCAAAATAGGTGAAAGTTGTGTAACAACATATTAAAATTTTCAGCTCCCAAGTTTCTTTTAAGAGTGAAATTACGACGTTGTAAAATAACTCAACTTTGTGGACTGTAAAAGTGGTGAAGCAGATTAATTACATGACTAACAACCTATATATTATTATAACATAAGTCTTACTTCATATTTCACCCAACCAATTAGGAGAAAATCCTCTTGAACAACAGGAAACTTTGACAACAATACTTTAGGACACATACTGTCCAGAATTTCCAGCATAACATAATAGCATATACTTCTTGTTTTACATGAAGAAACCATACTAGCAATATATATAACTTAAACCATGTTAATAACATCAAATTCTCTTCGTAATAAAGCCCAAAAACCATATAGAAGTCACCAAAACTAAAGACAAGTGTGCAACAACTTTTTGGACACAAGCTGTGCAGAATTTCCAACAAATTTCCAGCAAAGATACTATCGTATACTTCTTATTTTTCATGAATAAATTATACTAAATACACAACTATAATTTCTTACCTTTGCCTTATATGTTCTAGATTCCCTTCATAAGCCTTTGACAATTAAGTTTGCAGCTTGGTGAAGTAAATTATAGAGAAGACAAAACACTTTAAGAAAGCTGAAACTTTATTTATTAGTGGAATGATTTAGTGCTACACTTGACTCATTTTTAAAGATAAATTTAGCTAGCTTTGTCCTCCACTTTAGACTTGATAATGACACACATTAATAGTCTAATAAATCAGCATCTTATCCTCCAAAATTTGGCTTAATTGGGTCTCAAATATGATAGACCTTTGCTGCCAATTTCCAGCTTTGTTCTTAGTTAGTTGTGGGTCCAAATGGCCAAGTTGTTGGTAGTGTACTTATTGGACGTTTCTAAATTCTTCTTGGACTGAAAATAAGGTCCATTTATGATACTTAAACATAGGCCAAAGTTACACCCTTAACACGAAATTTATTCATAATCGAACTTGAACCAATTCGATGTTGAGCCTCGTCCCCGTTTAGCTATCAATTTTAAGCTATGAAAGTAGGTGACTAACCTACTAGATTATTAAGTCATACAATAACCTCAATTCTTTTACTTACCTTAGGGATGATATATCCTCAATTTAACACCAACACATATATATCCTCGACCCTCTTAAGTATTTAGACTCGCATATCGCCCATTAAGACGAGATTCAAGCACTTTCAAGAATTGACGCTAATTTGACCCAACCATAACATGATTCATTTACATAGCATTAGTACATGAAAAATGTGGGGTGTGACAGTAGCTTGAGACATATACTGAATTATAGCAGCTACAGGTTAGCAATAAGTCCTAGGGGACCTAACTATGTCGCACAACATAGATCATGAAGAAGTGAAACATTTTCTAAAATGTCTCATAGCCTTCTACTCAGAGTTATGGTGCACAACACAACTATGAACAAGACTCTAATCGATGCGGTGTGTTGGACTACGAGGATCTATCAACTTGGTGCTCTAATACCATCTTTGTCACGACTTAAGCCTAAGGCTTAGACGTGACCGACAAATGGAAAATCCGAAGGAACCCCTAACAAGCCTCTTAGTATCATTACACATCCTTGATTGTGGAAGCAATGTAAAACAATATAAGAAACTTAAACAAGGGGAATTGGGACTAGGGAGAGAGACTAATACTTAAGTAACATGTAAAAGTTTGAAAAATAAGGGCAAGAGACTAAGGGAAAAGCTTGTATAATATCATAATCAAGAGACGGAAAAGTCAAGACTCATAACATAGATGTATAACACGTCCAACAACACCTCTTATACATAAATAGGAGCGGGGGCTAAGAAGAAGCAAATCAGGCTCACCCTCGTAGTCAAAATAGAACATAAATAACAATGTATCAATACATAATAAGATAAACATAGACTAGGGTCCTCGGAGTGAAGGACTCACCAACTAGCTTGAGAAGCACCGAACTAGCCACGTGGAGGAGGAGGAGGATCAACTTTGGCTTCGGATCCTACATGGTGATATCATGTAGGCAAGAGTATATGTTAGTACGTTTGAATGTACTAAATATGTATGATGCAATGCAACAATGAATAGGCATCATAATCAAAATGCATATTACTAAGCAATAGGCATAATATAACAATATGACATGTATCACCAATGCATAAGTAAAACATGCTTAAATAACTCATGCTCATATAGGATACCATATGTGTAGAAGAGACCAAGCTAGATTTTTAAGGTACAAACCCCTTGGTGGTTGTGTGGTAGAAACCCCTCACATGGTTGATGATAATCACACTTTATCACCACAGTGGCGAAGTGCAAACCCCTTACATGGTTGATGAGTACAAACCCTTACCTTGGTTACCCGAATTCTTATCCCCCTAGATCGGGTATGGTCTAATGCAATACTTTATATACAATATTTTATATACATAAGCTCATTTCATCATCATATAGTCATTCATATCATATCTCATGCTTTGGACCTTCAACTCCTCAAGAAACCACATCTGGACATTTTACCAAACACTTAGAGAGTGTGTAATGCTAGTGTAAAATTATGAAATATAGAAATGAAATCATGTAAGAAAATCCATTGTAAAACTCTCAATAAACACCTTGCAACACCCTCAAGCAACATACATCAAAATCCTTCCTCAAATCTTACAATAGATCAAAGATTTATAGCTCAAAACATAGCAAAACATTCACAATTTCTCAAAGATTTTACATAGTGTGCAGTGAATTTCATAATAAGCAAGATCCATTTGTAAATCAACTTTAAATTATGCAATATGAGTAAAAGGAGGCCTGGGTATCATGGGCGAAAGGAATCCATGAAAGAAACCCACATATCTTGACCTTGAAGAATTTCTTTAAGAAGACTTTAATGGAGACTTAAAGCTTGAAGAAGAACCTTGAAGGAAAACCTTAGCTTGGGATGAGGGTTTGAGACTTGGATTTGGGAGTGAAAATATGGCCAAGTGTTTAAGTGAGTACTGGGGAATGTCTAGGATAATATGAGAGTGAAATAAGGCTAAGTATATGCATTTTCAAGTATGGAAAACCTTAGTCCCAAGACTTAAAAGTCTTGGACCGAAGTAAAAAAAATTAAAAAAATAGGACCAAAATAACACTGGTCCGCGTTGCAGAAGTGACGTAGATTACACACTAGAATTTGCATTTCTGCACAAATGAGTTCTACGAACACGAGCATGAATTCTTTATCCGAACTTAGAATGAGGTGAAGCCAAGTGTGTTGGAAAGCTAATTCAAAGAGCTTTATTTTGATAAGTCGTGGGCCACCTAGTTTTTGTGTGCTAAGAGATATGCCACTTTAAAATTGACCCTCCTAAATCGCATTTTTACGATTTTCAAATTTTGATACGGTTGCTCTAAAATCAGGATAAGATCCTTTTTCCCCTAATTTTGACCCCCTAAACAAGAATATGAAGTTGAATTTTTGATATCATTCATGAATTTTTAGATACATGAAAATTACGATTTTGGGCACTTTCGAGGAACATTTCGGATACTTTTAGGGGTCATCTCACATGTACATGATTCTCCTATTGCATATGTATCTAGAAATTTAAAATGCTAGTGTAAATTATAAAACCATGGTTTGTAACTTAAAGTTTTGACTTGTTTAGTCGAATTGGAGCCGATGAGCTTGTTTCTATATTAAAAACCATTTATTTGATGTGATTGTATAAAATGGAAACCAGTAAATTTTATTTCTTTGTATTTTAACATTGATAATAATTTTCAGCGTGTAATACAATAGTATGTGCAATATATTAAAATCTCGCAAGATATTAGTTTAAATTATTTTGGAAGTTGCTCACGTAATAAATTGGAACCCAAAATCAATTGAACTATTTCTAGGACAAAATATTGTACCTATAACTATTTTGGATTCATTATTAAATTATTATTAATATGCTATGTATTAAACTTTTATTATTTTAGCAAGTATTAGGTGAGCCCAGATCGTATAGAAGTGGCATCCTTCCACGAGAGTTGCCACAATTCTAGATCCAATGGTGCACTCTAACACCCCATACGATATAGTTTGTCCTATTAATCGTGGAGTGGGTTCCAAAAACTCAACCATTTTCAAACTTTTGGGCCTTCTTCCACGAGTCCCTTCGATAACCCGTGGTTCCATCCATGCCCCATGGATTGACTCGTATGACCAAGTCAGTTTAAAACTTCCTTAACTTTTAGTTTTCAATCCTAACAACATGCGACAATGTCACAACTATTAAGGTATCTTTAATATATCGCGATCGTGAAGGCCCACATGATAGCACATCACGCTCGCGATAGACCTTAAGATTACGAAGGATGATTCCTCAGCTTTCCACGATCGCAATGAACAATCTCACGAATGTGAGGAATGCCCACCGATCATCAGATATTGGTAATTCACACTCCACAAAAATCACAGAATGATCTTCGAGATTCGTTTGAATCCTGTACCCATAAATCATATATATACTCCTACTAAATTCGACGTTTTGAACTGAATAGAATCATCAAAAATTAAATCTGAGGTCTGCTTGATCCAAAATCTAATTCGTCACAACTAGGACAACTTTAGGCACTAGAAATACAAAAAAACAATATCGGAACACCTAAAATTATACCAAAGCTCGTTCTAGAACTAAAATCACGTTTCAAATCAATGAAATTATTAGAAATTCCGAGCACTTGAACTCAAAACATTAACCAAAGTTAAACTTCTTTCAAATTTCAACAAAAATTCCAACTTCGGACCTCAAATCCATATATTAACTCTCAATTTGATTCTGAAACTCTGCTACACCAATTTCCACATTCTAAAATAGTTGAAATCGATTTCCACATTCTAAAATAGTTGAAATCGATGAAAATTCTATTCTGAGACTCGAAACTCTAAAATTCAAAATAATTAACTTAAGCCTTTAAAACTTAACTCTTTATCAAAAACTCAACTTATCACAAAAATTATAAAAACATAACTTTCACAACCAATCAAATAAGATTCAGAGCAACTATTGAAAAGGGGTAAAACAATAATTTCTCTGAAATTATCAATGACCTTCAGGGTCATTACAAAATGTTTAAATGTGGAAAAATTGAGTTAAGTATTAAAAACACACTTCAACTATTCCATTTTTTTTAATTTCATATTTAAACTATTTAGAGTGGGAGTTTTATACATGAAGTATCACTCATTACTTTGAGAAACAGGGTGTGTAATACACTTTCTCTTTTATTTAAAAACTCTTGCTACAAAACATTTCACATTGATAAGATACTCTTTTATTTAACAAAAATCTTGTTGCATGATATTCCACTTGAACAAAATATTTCACCTTGTCAAAAATCAGATAAACTTCTTGTATTAGTTAAAATTAAAGACTAAAGTATCATTATTTCAAAAAAAAAAAAAAAGGGAAAGAAAGAAATTAATTTTTCAAGGATAAAATTTAAAATATTTTTCTTACCCTACTACATCACCTCCTACCCTCATACCTCCTCTCGCCCCCTCCTCCAATTTATTTTGTTAAAATTCTTTAAAAGAAAATTTCTTTCATTTTATTTTGAAAAAATCTCTACCTGTAACCCCCTCCCCCCCACTCGACACCATAACACCACCACTGTAAAAACAGAGATATTTATTTTATTTTTATAAAAAAAATCTAACCCTCCGCTTCTATTTATTCAAAAAAATAAAAAATAAAATTCATGTTGTGTTAGATATATACATATATTTTTAGAAAAATATATATTTTTTCATTTGCATACCGACCATAACTAAAATGAAAATCTTATTTTAAAAAAAATAATCTTGTGGCAAGTAAAAAATATTTTCTTAAAAACATATGTATATAATTTATGCAAAACAAGAAAAATTAAAAAAAAATTGATAACGTAGGATTAGATGGAGTGAATTAATTTTTTTTTAAAAAAAATAAAAATAGCATCTAAGAAAAATTTATGAAGGGGTTGAGGGGGGGGGGGGGTTAAACTTTATAAAAAAGAGGGGGAGGATTTACAACAAGAGAAGGTATTTGAGTGGGGTAAGAAAAATATTTGTAATTTTATTTTAAAATTTTTTTGAATAGTGATACTTTAATTACATTTAACTAAAACTAATAGTTTAAATAATTTTTGTTAAGGTGAAATATTTTGTTCAGGAGAGTGTCATGTGATAATTTTTTAAAATAAAATAAAACGTATAGTACACATACCATCAAGAGAGTGTAACAAAAGAGAAATATTTATTTTTTTAAATTAATGAATAATAATTTAGATATAAAATTTATACTATATGTAATTTAGATAAGAAAGTAAAAAAAGGAGAAGATAATTTAGGTGTGATTACTTCCCTTGAAAAGATTTATTTGGTCCATAATTAAGTTAAATAAAATTTGACTAAAAGAATCACCAAACTTTAAATAGAGGCTTAAAAGGCACTTTTGTACAATTTTCTCCTTACCCGTTTTCAATCCTTTATCTGAACTTCTAAAAGAGAAAAAGAGTAGTAGAAGTGGGTGAGATTAGAAAGAATGGAGAAAATGAACCAGGCTTTGGAGAAGATGAAAATGTTGGTGGGAATGGATGTAGAAGATGAAGAAGCAGCACCTCAACAAGAATCTTCCTTTGCTTTCATGGATGATTTGAATCGCAACTGCACTTTGTCTACCAAACAGGTAACGCTTATTCTTAAACTACATTTCAACTAAATTGGGTGGTATCATTTTGTCTTCAATCCCAAGTTATATTTTATTGCAGTGGACTTATCGTATGATTTAATCTTGATTGGGTACAGTACAGATAGTATTTATCTCTTTATTTGGTTATATTTTTGAGCTAAAATGTGTATAAATTCATTATTTCTGTGTTTCATGACATGAGTATGAGCAATACATACTTCAAATCCATCCCTTAAAATATCAAAAAACATGTGGAATATCTGAGTGTCCTTAAACCTTATGCATTCCGGTATCTGATATACTACCATAAATGCATATACAAAATTTGAAACTCGGAATGAAAACTATTTTCCTCGCGTTTAAGTTTGTGAGTAGCTGATTGGCTAATAACGAGCCGTATGGATCTGTCTTGGAGAAAGCTTTTTGGGGTCCGGGATGGAAGTGTGGGGTGGGGGGTTGCTTCGATTTCTATTTCATAGCAAAATGTTTACAACTATTAAAAGACATTCAACTTCCAGTGACTTCTTGTACGATCTTTCTTCTTGACAACTTTTATCAAATATTGTCTTAACAGTTCCTTCAGTGAGAGAGAAATTTCGTAAGTTAAACCAACTTAGTCGACGTTTCTATTTCAAGGTAGATGTACTGTAAAGGGGTTTGTAAAAGTAACTCAATGCTATTAGGCTAAAATAATTATTGTAAGTACTTTGTGTACAATGACTTGAATTTAGAGCTAGAACTAGCAAATTACGGGAAAAAATTCTAGAAACTCTAGCAATGGTAAAATCCTAGAATTGTGCTTTTAACTCACTTGACCTATTTTGCTTGGTGAAGCACTACATGCTAAAGAAATTATCTTCTGGCTGCTGGGATGTTACTCGAATAACATATGGGAAAACAACAATAAGAACAACATACCAGTGGAATCCCACAAGTGAGGTTTAGCGGGGGTGAAATGTATGCAGACCTTACCACTACCTCATAAAGGTAGAGAGGCTGTTTCTAGAAGGCTCTCATCTAAAAAATATCAGGCCCCCAAAGCAGAAGATACTAGATATGAAAAAAGCAAGCAAATGATAATATATAAATACAACAAAAGTAACAAATATAAAACGAACAATAACAACAAAATATATAAAAGACACGACTAATTCTATTAAACTACTGTATCACAAGGCCAGACATCCTTCTACTTTTACTAGCCTACTAACCTTTTACCCTTATACGCAACACTCCTTTCTATCTAAGGTCATGTCCTCGGTGATATGAAGTTGTATCATATCCTGTCTAATCACTTCCCCCAAATATTTTTTCGGTCTACCTCTACCCCTCTTCGTAACCCCCTAAATCCAACCTGTCGCACCTCTTAATAGGAGCGTTGACACTTGTTCTTTGCACATGCCCAGACCATCGCAGTCTCGCTTCCCTCATCTTGTTTGTCACAGAGGCTACCACTAACTTCTCTCGAATAATCTCATTGCTAATCTTATCACCCCTAGTATGTCTACACATCCATCTCAACATCCTCATCTTCACAACCTGTAACTTCTTGATTTGTGAGTTTTTGACTGGCAGCACTTTGCCCTATATAGTAACAATGGTCTAACCACCATTGTGCAAAACTTACCTTTAAGTTTAGGTGGTATCTTCTTATCACACAATACTCTAGAGGCAAGCCTCTACTTCATCCATGCTGCTTGAATACAATCTGTGACATCATCATTGATATCACCACTGGATGATGGACCCCAGATATTTTAAGTTTTCTCTCTTGGGAATATGTTGAGTGATAAGCTTCACTTCAATGTTCGCTTTATCCCTCGTAACACTAATTTGCACTCTAAGTATTCTGTTTTGGTTCTACTCAATTTGAACCCTTTGGATTCCAAAGTATGTCTCCAAACCTCCAACCTATCATTAACTTTATCTCGAGTCTTATCAATCAGTACTATATCATCTGCAAATAGCATACACCATGGAATGTCCTCTTGAATAGATCTTGTCAACTCATTCATCACTAAGGCAAAAGAAAAGGGCTTAGCACAACAGGAAAATATTTTGAGTCTCCTCCCACTGTCCTTACTCGAGTTTTGACTTCGTCATACATATCCTTTATCACCCTAATATACACCATAGGAACACCTTTCGCCTCTAGACATCTCCATAGGACATTCCTCGGACTCTGTGATACGCCTTCTCAAGATCGATGAATACCATATGAAGGTCTCTCTTTCTTTCCCTATATTTCACGACTAGTCTCTGAATAAGATGAATTGCTTTAGCAGTAGATTGCCCGGCATAAATCTAAACTGATTCTCTGAAATAGACACTTTTCTCCTCACCTTATCTTCACCACTCTCTCCCATACCTTCATAGTGTAGCTTAGCAACTTGATGCCCGTGTAATTGTTACCATTTTGAATATCACCCTTGTTCTTGTACAATGGAACCAGTCTACTCCTCCTGGAACCAGTCTACTCCTCCATTCGTAGGGCATCTTAGCAATCTTTAGAATAACATTAAACAACCTTGTCAACCACTCCAAATTCATCCTTGACCGTGCTCTTCCAAAAATCCATCGGGTCCGATTGCTTTATCTTTGTTCATCCTACTAATAGCACATCTAACCTCCTCAGCTCTGAAAGGCTTCCAAAACATATGGGAAGGTCAGCAAAAATGAGTTAGTGGAGTTTTTCGATTAGACATACCTGCTTAGCATATTGGAAAATGGAATATACTTGTTAACTAAGCAGTCTGAAAATGCTGTAGTTAGTAGATGAATATTACTGAAAATATCTCTGTCTAGAGATATGAGGAGCAGGTGTTTAGGTGTCTCTTTTTAGACGCTTGATAAATAAAGCACTTATATTGGGGTAACAATACATTTTAAAATTTGTAAGAACACAGGAGATCAGAACCCAAATGTGGATGCATTTGTCCCCCATTTACGGTTCAAGTTTGTATAAATCCTTGACAGAACTAAGGAGAATAAATTCAACCAATGTAGAAAGTTATATAGATAAATCTTCACAATCTTATCCCATCACCTTGAAACATTGTATGATTACCTTTGAACCTCCTTACCAGGTTCAACAATGCAAAACTTTCTTGTAGGTAACCGAGAACAAATTCTTCAATTAGGATGGATGGTCAGTTACATAGTCAAATTCCTCAACAATGCAAAACTTTCTTGTAGTCAATTTGTTTGAATAACAATCTGTTTAATGTTGAGCTCAGGAGGTGTGAGGTATCAAGAAGTGAAATGGTACTGCTGAATCCTGGTTTAATACTTTAATATTTATGGATGCCAATATACTCCCTTTGAGCCAATTCATGTGTCATACTTTTTTGTTTTAGTCCGTCCAAAACTTACCTATTTAGAACCAACTTAACATTAAACTTCTTTTATTTTACCCTTTTTTAAGTTATAGCCATACAAATGTATAAAGCATTTGTTGGACTATGTTTCAAAGTCAGTCTTTCTTAAACTCCGTGCCCAGTGGGATTTCACTGGGTATGCTGCTGTTGTTGTATATAGTTAGCATTGAAGAAAACATGCAGTGGATGTAGTTAGTAATTTCTGGTATGAGAAGGCAGGGGGTGATGGAGAGGGAGAGAGCTTTGAGTTTTTCTTTTTTTCTTTTTTTGGTTGATAAAGTAAGATTTTATTACAAATAGTATCAAGATGATACTCCATCCTTCCCAAACCCCACTCGTGGGATTACACTACACTGGGTATGTTGTTGTTGTTGGGTATGATGTTGTAGTATCAAGATGATAATGTGAAAGTACTGAGAAAATGCAGGCTAGATTGCATTAGAATCCTAAGCAATCTAGCATGTCCACCTTGTTATCTAAATTCATAACAACATTTCCTTCTTTCCAATCGTACAATTGGTGCAAACTATATTTCATCGTCTGCAACTATTCCTTTTGCCTTCAAAACACTTCTTATTACTTTTTTTATATATAGTCCGAGCTATGCTTACAGGAATAGCTCTCCCGATCTTCTATAAGGATGTTGTCACAACTTGAGACTATCCTCTAGTTGCGACACAGTGCTCAGAGTCTCACAAGTGACCCCAAGCTAACATTACGGTCTGTGATGAACATGAAATAGCAACTGAATACAACTGAATGCTGAAGCTAAACTGGAATGGTCTATTATACTCAAGTATAAGATAGACAAAATCCTTCACGCAAGCTGAAAACTAATATCTGATTGTCTGAAAGCCTCTACTATTTTGAGCTACTGATACAAACCCCTAGCTAACTCCAACTGTCTGAAAATTGAAAGTAAATATTGAAAATAAAGATTGAGGTCATCCTCAAAAGCTAAGGACTCAACAAAAGCTGCTACTACTCTGACTGGAATCCGTATTAACCGTGCCCTGAATGTTGAATGTCTGAGCTTATATTATCAAAGAATATAGGTAGAAAGTACTCGATCAGTACTTTGAATGTACTGAGTTTGTAGGAAATGCATGAAAACATAATAACTGAACAAGAAAGGTCTAACATGCTGAATTGTAGAGACATACTAATGCATTGACCAAGTAAATAACATGAAATTTTTATAAATGCTGTACTGAAATAATTGAGTGCTTGGTCATGCAATAACTGAGACACTGAATTGTGGGAGATACTAAAATCGACATATAACCATGTCAGCTACTACATGGAGTGTGATGTATAATCCCCATCCAAAGGACCCAATATCTTTGCCAAGGTATAAAAGTTGATCTGAGCTAATGTGGTACCACTAAGCTAATATCTGTCAAAGACTTAGGAGTCGGCCATAACTTACGGGAGACCCCTTTTAAATCGCAATGGCATATAGTGCTGGGACTTAGCATGCTACTAAAGGTCTCAGGCCTAAGCTAACGGGGAAGCTTTCGTCCCTAGGTCCGCTCGGTTCTTAGTGAAACACCCAACAGAAAATGCAAACTAAACTGAAGACAGTACTAATCTGATAATACTGACCATTGCTGATAAACTGATAATAACTGAGTAGCTCATGAATAATGAAAATTGATAAATACTGATAATATTTGAGAGACACTTTATCTAAAAGCATCTTAAATCATGTAATCTGAAACATGTATCTGAAAATACATAATTCTGAGTCATGACAATATCGATATACTGAGGGTACATGAAATCTATTTCATATGTGGAATTATAAGTACAATCATGCAAGTAAAGGCTATTCACGAAGAACGGATTTGTATTCAAACTCCTGATGATCATAAGACCCTAGGTTTTACAGAAAACATAAACTGAAGCTGAGGTTTCTTTGGGTCTCTAGTGAAAGGATACCCATTGATGGAATCCCACATACCTGGGATGAAGACACTAGCTTGAAACCTTGAATTGAGAATTGAAGCTTTGGAATCCTAAATCTTGCTTGAGAGGAATCTTGAATGAAATGAATATGATTTTCTAGGGTTATGCCTGAAACGAGAGGGCTTTGGTCCACTAACCACCATCAGTCCCGCTTAAAATAGTCCAAAATGCCATAGTATAGGAATTAAAAGAGCGGGAAAAGATCAAAATGATCCTGACTGAAAACTGTCGGAGGCCATCTATGGTCCGTGGATCCATTTACGGGCCGTAGATCACTATCTGTGGAAATCAGAGTAGAATCTGGGTTTATTAATTTTTGATCTATAAGACACATCTACTGCACGTAGATCAATCTACAAGCCGTAAAATGTATCCATAAAAATCAAAGAATTCCTAAGTTTCTGACCTTGCTTTACGAGCCCAATCTACAGTCTGTAAATGGGTTTACGACTTGTAGACATGGTTTGTCCTGTTCAGATGATAGTCCAATTTCTGAAGTTGATCTACGACCCACAATTACGATCCATAAACTTGACTCGAAAATCTCAGACCGAATTTCCAGTTTCTGAAGTTTGAATTAGGGGTGGCATCTATGATCTGTCGTTCCTTTTACGGCCCGTCAATGCTGCCCATAAATTCCAATTTTCTGCTGTTCTGAACTTCTGGATTTCTAAGGTGTTACAGATGCATCTGGACATGCAGTTTCCCAGTACTCTTAACACATTCCTGAACGCTGTAGGACTAGTACAATGGATGCAAAAGCTAGCTATAAACACAGTCCACACCTGCCAAGTAAATTTACAATGCACAAAAATATGGTTCACAGATGCACAAGTAGCATCAGCTGCACACTATCCAACCCTTTTTATTCAAATTTTCTTGCGTTAAGAAATGTTTCATGAGAAACTAGCCAACCAACGAAGGTAGTTTTTGTTGGGACAGTAGTCTTCCAGATCATCCTCAAGGGCCACTTTTGTACTTGCACTGGTTGAATAAGATAAGAATTAAGTAAAAACAATGAAATTGAACTACATATGATAGAAAACCGTGTGAATCAAATATTGTATTGATGATTCACACGGCCTGCATGCTGGTTCATACAATGCGTTGCCCGCTCTTGTATTTGTAATAACTTGTCTTGAATTCAATTAAATGTTGGTGAAAGAACCATATCTATGTAACCCTATTCCTAATAGATTGACCCCAAAATAGCATATCCAAATTATAAGAAAGCCTATATTATAGAATGGGCTGATAGTAAAAGACCCTTTTTTACTCGCTTCCTAGATTAGGCTATCTTCTCTCTTCGGAATTAACACAACCGATTGCATCTTTTGGATAAATGAATCAACTTCTTGCAGTTCCCTGTCTCAAAGATTCTTTCTGTACTGGAAGTAGTATCCTAAAAACAACATACCCAGTGGGGAGGGTAAAATGTACCAGACCTTACCACTATCTAATAAAGATAGAAAAGCTCTTCTTGGAATACCCTTAACTCAAATACCTCAGCCCCAAAAGCAGAAAAATACTAGATAAAGACTAACAATTAGAATGAAAAGCAATTGATACCCTTCGGGTGGCCCAGTGGTTTAGGCTTGGAGCTTTCATGTTAAGAGGTCTCAAGTTCGAAACCCCTTGCCAAGGGGTTTCGCCTTCTGGGTCGAGCTTATCGCACCGGGCTTGCCTAGTGTGTGTTACCTCTTTTATGTAGTTTGCAAGCTATTGCATCGAAGCGGAGGTTTACCTTATGCACGCCCAAAGGGTAGCGGCTACGGGTTCCCCTTGTCATAAAAAAAAGCAATTGATAATTTTATAAATACACTAAAAGTAGCAAAATAAATGACGGACCATAACAATACAATATATCAAGACACGACTAATTCTACTAATCTACTACATCACAAGGCAATACAACATCCTTCCACTATTAGCCTATTAACCTTTTATCCTAATACACGACTTCCATTCCTTTTTTTCTAAGGTCATATGCTCGATGGTACGAAGTTGTGTTATATCCTGTCTAATCACCTCTCGTCACCATTTTTTAGTATACCTCTACCTCTTCCTATAATCCCTAAATCTAACCTCTCGCACCTCCTAACAGGAGCGTCGACACTTCTACTTTGCACATGCTCAAACCATCTCAGTCTCGTTTCTCTCATCTTGTTTGCCACAGATGCCACCCCTAACCTCTCCCAAATAATCTCATTTGTAATCTTGTCACACCTGGTATGTCTATACACCCATCTCAACATCCCCATCTCTGCAACCTGCATCCTCTAAATATGCGAGTTTTTGACTGGCCAACACTCCATCCCATATAGCAAAGACGGTTTAGCCACCATTCTGTAAAACTGATCTTTAGGTTTTAGTGGTATCTTCTTATCATACAATGATTTAGAGGCAAGCCTCCATTTCATCCATGTTGCCCCCTATATGATGTGTGAAATTGTCATCGATATCACCACTACTCTGGATGATAGACCCAAGATATAGATTAAGTGGTAACTGTCACTTGAATGTTCGCTTGATCCCTCACAACGCTAAATTTGCACTCGAAGAATACTATTTTGTTCCTTCTCAATTTGAACTCTGTGGACTCTCGAGATGTCTTCAAACTTTCAACCTATTAACTTTATCTGGGTGTCATCAATACATACTATGTCATCAGCAAATAGCATACACCATGGAACCTCCTCCTGAATTGACCGTGTTCGCTTATCCATCAGTAAGACAAAAAGAAAGGGCTCAACACAGATCATTGATGAAGTCCCGGTCAGGATGGCGCTCGCTAGATCCCACCTACAAGCAAGCCAATTACCCAACTCCCAAGGTACCTGTCCTAGCTCTCTAGTCCAAACCATAACCAATATGACAATATACATAACCGAAACCTACCTAGAACCTGAAATTCAACTATACAGAGCTACAATAGACACAAGGACATATCATATACATATCAATAATCATAATAATATATAAAATCAGAGTGCCTCTACAAATACATAACACTACTGTACACGACCAATGCCTAGATACAAAAGATGGCCATCAACAGGAAGGAGACTACAAAGAAACTAGATCTTCCGGTGCTCACCAAAAGTTTCCTAAGCACTCTGGAAGTTCCCCAACTAAGCTACCACGGCCCGTACCTAGACCTGCACTATGGGAACATGTAGAAGTAGGTTTGAGTATCATAAAAGGCACCCAGTAGGTATTATCTCCGATTGAGTGAAACAGTAAACATATATAAAGCACAAATATAAAGAGAATTGCAGTAGTGTAGCAAAACGAACAAAGATCAAGACACAGGCATGTCTGGAAACCCTTAAACCACCACTGAGCCAACCAAGGAGATGAAACAATGATAACTGAACCAACCCAACTGATGCCACAATAACCTGAACCAAACCATCTGATGAACATCAATACCGCTGACGAAAACTGCGTAGGCTCGTACCACAACTAGCCCCAACTAAGGCATATGTTGTATGTGGGTGCAAGGCCCTAGTACCTATGCCTGTATGCCAACTGGGTCCCCATAAGTCTAAAAGGTACACCCGCACACAATATAGAATCCCTCAGAACCATCACAAAATCCCTCAAAACCATCACACAATCCCATATAACCATCACAGAGCCCAACTCTCCACATCATCAGAACAAGGGTTCGTTGTACATCAATGTAAGGCCCTAGTATAGTAGTACCTAAGCCTGAACGCCCCCTGAGCCCCCATAAGCTCAGAGGGTACACCCACGCACAATCAGGGTGTGAAAAGGTGAGTGGATCCATAGGTAATGGTCGGCCCTCGGCCCCCAGCATCACAACAATAATCGGGTCCTCGACCCTCCAAAAACTTGTGTGATAATCAAGCGGCCCTCCATATTGCATCAAATCCAGTGTTTCATGAAAGGCCCAAGCATATTGAGATTGATTGTCACTTTGTTAGAAAAAAGATACTCTCAAGAGATATTATTACAAAGTTTGTGAAATCAAGTGATCAACTTGCAGATATTTTCACCAAGTCCCTCAGTAGTCCTCATATTAATTATATCTGTAACAAGCTAGGTGCTTATGATTTGTATGCACCAGGGAGAGTGTTAGAATAGGAGTGGGAATATATAGTCCTATTTAGAATTGAAATAGGAATAGTGTGTTAGTTTCCAACTTGTACTTTGATTATATCGTAGTGACTATAAATAGGGTCTTTATGTAGTAATGTAAATACATAAGTCAATAATATTTTTCCTTCAATATTTCTTACAATAACATTGGTTTTTCCTTATTTAACCAATTTTTTCATTAAGCATTGATGTGATGTATTTAGTATTTGGATGAAAACAAAAAACACTCCAAAAATACATGAAAGTACTTTAACTTAGTAACTAGAGGTAGGTAAATTAGTAAGTCAATCAGAAATGTTCATGTGAAATCTTAATATCAAATTATTTAACATGATGAGTTCTATTATAAAGTTGATAGGATAGGGCTAAGTCAACAATCTTTACATAGATTAGGATGAGCCTTGTTGAGTGTACATGACTATATGTTATAGTGTCGGTCACATGTGTAACTCCCCAAAGAAACATGTTTGCCTTAAGCCTTTTAACAGTTGGCCATCTTTGGACAATTTGGAAACAAGTACCAGGGTTTGTACAAAAAGAAAATAAGGTATAAGACATCGTCATATCTTCTTCACATGTCATGTTGGACATTGCATTCAAACACGTTGCAGCATCTGAAATGGAATCATTGTTTGATAATGTTCTTTGAGTACTTTGAAGGACCTAACCTTTTAATACTCATTACACATAGCTACATATAGAAAAATGAAGAATCCTTGTAAGATAGGCACCAAAGACGAGAGGATTCACAAAGGCTGGATAAAGGGCCTGGAAGTTCTCAATCCCTAAGGAGTGGACCTGTTAATTTTATGCAGACATGTGGCTTAAGTGTGTATTGACTTGTGAACTGGATTTTCTCGTTATGCAGTTTTCTTTATTGGGTTTCCAGATTTTCTCTCTTCTTTTAGTAAGCCTCCTATATGATCAGTGGTGGGCTAAAAAGAATCTTCTTTGTAATGAGTACAACATGAAAATGTTCAAGAAAATATAACACATGCTTTTAGTGAGATTTTTAACCTAGGAGAACTAACTACGGTGATCAGTGGCAATGTCCACCATCTGTTGGTCCATTAAATCTGCTGTGTTCAATTTTATTCATCTTAGAATGTGAGGCTCCGGAGCACTATGCTGAATTTTCTTGCATAAATTGAATGGGAAAACTAACTGCACTGATATATGTAACCACTGACCAACTATGCTAACTTTTTTCTTTTTCAACAGAGGCTTTATGGTTTTGCTATATGCTTAACAACTGGTATTGCCTGTACTCTCTTGGTGAGTTTCACTTCTCTAATTCCTTCCCTGGTTTCATTTCTGTGCATAGTTCTTTTTGGCTCTTAGAATGCATTACATGGAGTGATAGATGCGTAACCTATTGGTTCAACTTTTTCCAGTTAAAAAGAATTTCTTGCTTTATAGGTGACTGCTGAAGTGGGCTTTTATCGTGTTGTAACTTACCTTTACAGGTGCTAGGCTTTCAAACATTATATGCTTGTTGCTTTCAGCTCATTAGAACTAAAACAGTATTTTTTTTTTTTTTTGAGTGATTCTTCTTTGTTTTAAATTGTGATGCAACTCTAACCTGGTGTTTTTATACCTAATGGGCCTATGGAGGATGCTTCACTTTCTTTATATTCTTTCGTTAAAATTATCATATCTTTTAGCGAGAGTGATGATAAGACGGGAAGAGATGGTTGGATTTAACACTAGAATCTATTGTCATATACCATTTCTTATGTTGTCTGTGGGAGCAGAGTGGGTTTATTTCTTGGTAGTATTGATGTAAGGAAGATATCTGGATTTGGTGCTTTACAAATGTATTATAGGAGTAAAGTTGACTAGTTTTTTCTTTTCCAACCTCTTGATAGCAATGCCGAGAAATTAAGTCCTTGTCCAATGTACTTCTTGCTTTTTTTGTTGATAAATTATATTTGTTTTGAAAAGTAACATTCTGCAGGCAAGTCTTTTTGATCATAATTATTGGAGATATTATGTGCACCAGCAATGATTTCTTGTATACAAATTTGTTCAGAACTAATGGGTAAATTTAACTGGACATTACGCTTATGGATTTTGTGTTGAATAACATTAGCAGTCAATCTTTTTTGTAGTTAGCTCATTTGTTCTTCTTTTGTTCTTCAATGAAGTGTTCACTTGCTAACTTATTTTCTTTGCAGTGTAAATTTTTTCCTATAATAGTCTTTTTCAGTTTATAGTATCCATTTTTATAGAATAATCAAATATTTGACATAAGTCTCATGCATATGTAATTGTTCTCTTTATGACAGTCAATGCTGGTTTTCTTCAATCCAATCAAGTTTGGAATAACATTTTCTTTTGGGAATTTGCTTGCTCTTGGAAGGTCTGTTATGACATTCTGTACTTCCAATTGTTTTGTATGATGCATGTTTTGATTTTTGTTGATAATGACATAAAATTTTATAAAATGAAGGGTGAAAAGTTCATCCTGAGCCAACATTGATCTTCCCATGAGATTCATAGTTGCATTACTTATAGCTTCCTTGTTTGTAGACTTTGTGGATTCAACACCCATGTACAAGAAGTATATCAAAAAGTAGAAAATCCATATAGAGGATGTGAGTTTCTACAAACAACACCCAATCTTCTGTACAAATAGGAATTGCAACAAAAAGAAATCAGATACGAGCCATTCCTCAAGTATACCAAGTCCTTCTATATCCCATCAAAAGCTTTTGTATTTTTCTCCTTCCACACAATCTACGTAAGTGCTAGTGGAGCAACATCCAAAGCCCTACATCTTCTCTTTTGTTTCTATGGGTCCAACAAAGCAATGCTTCTTTAACCATCCAGACATCACCCATTCAAGTCTAGACTATCCCAATATTTCCCCCGATTATGCATGTATTGATTAATTAAGCTTTGCCGGTGTTTCCAATTTATACTAGATATTGTTTAAATTTGCAACTCATAGATCATTTGATAATCATGGTGTCAGATAACCATGCTACCATTTGACACGACATGTTATGTTGTTTTGATGGTGTAATGGAATATCTTGTTCTCTTTGTTAGCCCTAATCTATTGTTTAATTCAACAACAATACCCAAAAATCTATAGTTTAATATGATAGATTATTGTAGTCTTGATAATGGAAGTTTGGTGGATACCCTGATCTGTCTGGCAAGTAAAATGAGAAAATTTTAGTTAAGAATTGCAATAACATGTTGATAAAGCAGCCAGGTCAGTGGGATAATTCTTGGCCTTGGAAGTTGGTACAACAACAATATACCCAGTGGAATCCCACAAGTGGAGTCTGGGGAGGGTAGAATGTACGCAGACCTTACCACTACCTCCTAGAAGTAGAGAGGCTGTTTCCTGGAAACCCTCGTCTCAAAAACCAATAAGCAAAATAAACTAGATGTGACAAGAAGGAAAGGAAAAGGAATAGAAAGGGTGACTAATAACAGAAAGCACATAACAATATGTAAATATGATAAATTTAACACACATAGGACTGATAATGATAACACATGATACAAAACACGACTACTCCGGCTACCCTACTATACTCCAAGGCCAGACATCCACCTAACCCTACCAAACAATTAGCCTGCGACTCTAAGCGACCTCCACTCCTTTCTATCTAAGGTCATGTCCTTGGTGAGATCAAGTTTTGCCTAATCCTGTCTGATCACCTCCCCTCAATACTTCTTCGGTCTACCTCTACCCCTTCGTGTGTCTCCCAAAACCAACCTCTCGTACCTCCTAACAGGAGCATCGGTATTCCTTCTCTGCACATGTCCAAACCATCACAACCTCGCTTCCCTCATCTTATTAGCCACAGGGCTACCTCTAGCTTCTCTCGAATTGTCTCATTCCTAATCTTATCACTCCTGGTGTGGCCCTCATCTCTACGACATTCATCTTCTGAACATGTGCATTTTTTATTGGCCAACACTCCACCCCATACAGCAAAGATGGTCTAACTAACCACCATTCGGTAAAACTTACCTTTGAGTTTAGGTGGTATCTTCTTGTCACACAATACTCCCGAGGCAATCCTCCATTTAGTCCATGCTACCCCAATACGATGTGTGACATCATCATCGATATTACCACTACTTTGGATGATGGAGCCCAGATACTTAAAGTTTTCCCTCTTAGGGATAGGTTGAGTGTCAAGCCTCACATCACTGTTTGCTTCATCCCTCGCAACACTGAATTTACACTCCAAGTATTCTGTTTTGGTCCTGCGAGTCCAAGGCTTATCTCCAAGTCTCCAACCTATCATTAATTTTAGTCTGAGTTTCATCAATCAGGACTATGTCATCTGCAAATAGCATACACCATGGAATCTCCTCTTGGATAAATCGCGTCAGCTTATCCATCACCAAGGCAAACAGGAAAGGGCTTAACACAGATCCTTGATGGAGTCCCATCTCAACAAGAAAATACTCTGAGTCTCCTCCTATCGTTCTTACCCGAGTTTTGGCTCCATAGTACGTGTCCTTAATTGCCCTGATATATGCCATTGGGACACCTTTCACCTCTAGACACCTCCATAGGACATCCCTTCGAACCTTGTCATAGGCCTTCTCTAGATCAATGAACACCATATGAAGGTCCTTTTTTCTTTCCCTATATTTCTTCACTAATTTCCAAACAAGATGAATTGCTTCAGTAGTTGACCACCCCGGCATGAATCCAAACTGATTCTCCGAAATCGACACTACTTTTCTCACCTTCATCTCCACCACTCTCTCCCAATCCTTCATCGTGTGACTTAGCAACTTAATGCCCCTGTAATTGTTACAGTTTTGAATATCCCCTTTGTTCTTGTACAATGGAACCATTGTACTCCTCCATTCATCAGGCATCTTGGCAGTCTTCATAATAGCATTGAACAGTATAGTCAACCACTCTATGCTATCCTTGACCATGCTCTTCCAAAAATTACTGGAATCTCATCAGGTCCGATCGCCCTCCCTCTCTTCATCCTACTAATAGCCCTTCTAACCTCCTCAACTCTGAACCGCCTGCAATAACCAAAATCACGATTATTTTCGGAATGTGCCAACTCACCCAGCTCAGTATCTCTATCTCCCTTTTCATTTAAGAGTTTATGAAAGTAAGCTTGTCATCTTAGTTTAATAGAAGTGTCATCCACCAACACCTCACCCTCCTTATCCTTGATGCGCTTCACTTGGTCCAAGTCGCGAGCTTTCCTTTTTCTCTCTTTAGCGAGCCTATACAATCTCTTGTCTCCGCCTTTATCACTTAGCTCCTCATATAGGCGCCCAAACATTGTTGTCTTAGCACTTGTCATCGCCATCTTTGCTTCTGACTTAGTCTTCTTATATATCTCCTTAAGCATTTGCTTGTCATCATCATCCCTACACTCCAACCACTTTGTGTACGCAACCTTCTTATCATTCACTTTGCCCTTTACTTCATTATTCCCCCACCAATTGCCCTGACGTCCACCAAAGGTCCCTCTCGAAACCCCTAGTACCTCGGTAGCTACCTATCTACTGCAACCAGCAGTAGTGTCCACATACTGTTCACATTTCCTTCGCTACTCTAGGCCTCTAAGTTTCTCAACTTTTCTTCCATCTCATGAGAAAGGGCAAGAGTAAGGCATCCCCATCTAATGCTCGGTTGGGCATAAATAACCTTCTTCTTTTCTCTCTTGATCTCCAAATCCATCACTAAAAGCTTGTGTTGCGTGGAAATATTTCCACTCGGAGTAACCTTGCAATTCTTACATAAACTTCTATCGCCCTTCTGGAGAAGTAAGTAATCTATCTGCGTCTTAGCTACCGTACTACGGAAGGTGATCAAGTGGTTTTCCCTCTTCGGAAAACATGAGTTAGCAGTAACTAATTCAAAGGCTTTGGCAAAATCCAAGAGAGACGTCCCACCTCTATTCCTCTCCCCAAAACCAAAGCCTCCATGAACATCTTCAAATCCACTAGTGGTTGCCTCGATATGCCCATTAAAGTCACCTCCAATGAAGATTTTTCTGTCTCTGGTATGCCTCGAACAACCTCATCCAAATCTTCCCAAAATATCCTTTTGACTTCCTCCTCTAGGCCTACTTGAGGCGTATACGCACTAACGACGTTCGCCACATGTTTACCAACCATGAATTTGATAAACATCATCCTATCATTAATCCTTCTAACATCAACCACATAATCCCTAAGATCCTCGTCTACTAGGATACCCAGACCATTTCTATCTCTAGAACTCCCCGAGTACCATAACTTATATCCACGTCCCGAGCCTTGGTACCTATCCACCTAGTCTCCTGAACACACGCAATATTAATGTCTACTCTTAAGACACTTCACTAGCTCTATGGATTTCCCTGTAAGTGATCTTATATTTCACGACCCGACCCTTAACTTGAATAAACCCGTGCCCCTCTTCCCACCCTTACCCCTAACCCCCAACCCCAACCGATGACATGACCCTAGTCCACCATGAGATCCTGACGCCACTAAACTAAGAACTACTGACTCTCTAATCTATAAAGATCCAAAAACTACAATCTAGCGAATACCGTAAAACAGTAAACAACAAAAAAAACTACCAGCAACAATATACAACAATATACAGCAACAGTATACAACAATATGCAATAATATACAGCAATGTACAGAAACAATAATAGCTCACTACAGAACAGTAAATTATAGGTAAACTACTAATCACACAAACAAATACAAATCACAATGTGATGTGTAAACTCGCAAACTATAATATAATATTAAACTCATAAAACAGCCCACTAATCTGAAACAGTAAAATATAACCAAGCAAGTGTATAAAACAAGTATACAGCAAATATATAAAAACAAGTAGCAAATAATGTATTTAGAAAATAGTGGAGATAAAGCAACTTAAAGAAACTCCTAACAAATAACTTCTAAAGCCCCTATAGTTTACCTACTACAGGAATCAAGAGCACAATAGTAAGCAAGCAAGCAAAAAAAAACTGAGCACCAAACAATCCGGAACAGTCAGCAAAAAATTCAGGACATTAAGGAACAAGAAATAAAATAATCCTGACTGACAAGAAATAATATCAAAGCTGATCAGGAAAGAAACTCAGAAAATTGAAATAGTGCAGTCGAGAAGTGGAAAAGGGGAGAAGCGATAGAACTTGGGTTGATTTTCTGGAGCACGTGTCGCTGGAAAGTGGTTGCCGGATTTTCTTGAATCTGTCTCTGGCCTGAAATTTAACGTTGGAATCTGACTGAGAGAAGTTGATCGGAAGCGTCGCTGGACCTCTACAATATGCAAGCGCTGAGGGTTTCTTGAGAGGACGAATTCGCTGGAAAACCACACAAATCTGGTTTTGAAGCTACAGGAATTCGCCGGGAAACCACAGAGGGACAGAACTATGTCACCAGTGAAAGAGAACAACGGCAGTCGACACTGGATTTGCCGCCGAAAGAGCCGCCGAAGAAGAGGTTTCAGGGGAGATGAGTTCCTGAAATTGTCTGGCCTTGGAAGATGGTATGGTAGACAAAAGCTTGTATTAAAGTAGCATATTTTGGATGGGTTGCAACTTAGGGAACTCAAAATTTGTAGAATAGAGGTTTTTACCTATGTAGTAGATGCTTCCTGTGTGAAGAAGATCAGGAAACAGTTGAGCTCCTTTTTCTCCATTGCAGATTTTCTAAAGAATGTTGCAGATTTCTAAAGAACTGTCTTGTGTTGTTTCATTTTGCTGTAAACAGGAGTATATGGAAGTGCTACTTGATTGCAGGAACTCTCAACGAATTTGAGGATCGAGCTACTGTTTCAAGAGTAATCTCGAGAAGACAGTTAAAGAAGAAGAATTAAGAGAGAAGAAGAGTGTTAGGAAGAGAGAAGAAATCTGTATTCCCATATATGCCTTGATAGTTCAGATTACAAGTTTATATTGTAATTGAATGACTGAATTGTAAAGCTATTGGTTCACTAATATAACAGAATAACAGAAATCAGTTACCCTGCCTAACTAACTGCTTTAACAGAACAAACTACTTCCATAAGGCTAAATCTAACTCTTAACTCCTTGATTATGTATCAGTCCTCCCTCCTAACGAAAGATCCTTGTCCTCAAGGATCAAAGAAGGGAAATCTTGTCTTCAAAACAGTTGCAACCTCCCATGTAGTAGCATCTGCAGGTAGTCCAGACCATTTAACCAACAACTGAACCACAACCTTGTTTCCCTTCTTAACAATTCTCCTTTGCAACACCACCTCCGGGTCAGAACAATGAGGATTGGCCAAATCAATTGTAGGAGGATGAGATATCTGAGAAGGCACTTCATAGCATTTCTTTAACAAAGACACATGAACAGTAGGATGTATTTTGACAGAAGCAGGCAACAAGAGAGTGTAAGCTACTGGACCAACTCTCTTAATGTTCTGGAAAGGGCCATAATACTTAGCAGCTAACTTGTGGAAAGAATGGTTAGAAATTGTGGCTTGCTTCTAAGGTTGAACTTTGAAATACACCCAATCCCCTACATCGAAATGTCTGTCAATCCTACGAGAGTTGGCCTGTTGTTTCATTCTGAGCTGAGCCCTTGCTAAGTGATGTTTCAGCAGTTGAAGCTATCTATTCACCAATGTGCCATCAATTTTAGCAGAAGCTGATTCACATGGTAGATAGGGAGGTATATAAGAGGAGGTCTACCATATAGAGCTTTATAAGGGGTAGTCTGGATTGCTTAATGATGACATGTATTATACCAATACTTAGCCATTGGTAAGCAAGAAAACCAGTTGGAAGCATCATGATTGCAATAGCACCTCAAGTAGGTCTCTAGGCATCGGTTGAGTACCTCAGTTTGGCCGTCAGACTGAGGGTGATATGCTGAAGAAGTGTGCAGTATAACCCCTTGCAACGAAAAAAGTTCCTACCAAAAGGAGCTCAAGAAGACATCTCTGTCACTAGTAATGGCATCTGGCAATCCATGTAGCCTAACAATGGTTGTCCAAAAACACCTTAGCAACAGATTGAGCTGTATAAGGGTGTTTGAGTGGAATAAAATGGCCATATTTGCTGAGTCTATCCACTACCACTAAAATCCATACTGATTTGTGACCAAACTACATCAGAAATAGCCAATGGTTGTAGGAGGCCAGGGTAAGCAACTAAGTCAGATTTGTTTCTCTGGCATACATCACACTTTTGTATAAACTCCTTCACCTCATTTCTCTTATTCTTCCAATAGATCAGTGTCAACAATCGTAAGCTCCAGTTTTCCTTTGCTCCTTAATTGACGTTACATCCAAGTGAACTGTTTAATAGCAGGGTTTTTTGTAATTCTTCAATGAGTTGTTTGAGCTCTTGATATAAAGTCCAACTATTCTCAATTGCGTAAAAAAGATCAGTATTGGAAGGGGAAATGACTAGTGCTAGTAACTCGGCCGTAGTGACTCTTGAAAGTGCATCTGCCACTGTTCTCACTTCCTCTATTATACTCTTTTAGAATAGGAGTAGGAGCAAGAATAGTATCTATTATCCTATTTAGACTAGGAATAGAAATAGCAATAGTACATAGAATCCTACTTGAAAAAGAATTGTATTGTAGTATCCTAGTTGAAAAAGGAGTCTAATATAGTATCTATAAGTAGGGTGCCAATGTAATTATGTGAAGACAACAATTCATTAATATTCTTTTCCAATATTTTTCACGTGGTATCAGAGCTTCTACGATCTTGGTAGAAAAAAAAAACATTCCATTCCCGGTGGGCGGCTATGACTCATATATGCCGCCTGTCTGGCTAATGATTATGTTAGCAAAATAATTAGGTCACCGTGTATCTTTCTGGTGACTATTTTTTCATATCTAATTTGCGTAACACCGTGCATCTTTCCTTTGACTGCTTTCTCATATCTTATTTGTGTAGCATCGAGCAATCTTTCTGGTGACTACTATTTTCATATTCAATTTGTGTAGTACCATGTCATCTTTCCGGTGACTACTTTCTTATTTGTGTTAGGTCATGCCATCATTCTGACCCTATCCATAAAATTTCTTTTTTTCAGTAAGGTCGTGCTGTCAATACAACCCTACCTATATAATTTCTATTTTTCAATATGGTCGTGCTATCATTCCAACTCTATCCATATAATTCTCTTTCTCAGTAAGGACGTGTCATTATCTACCCATATAATTTTATTTCTCAATTTGTGACTGTTTTCAACTATCAAATCTGGTAATTTGACATATGAGCATGTTTCAGCCAGTTTTATAGTGACTTTCTTGTTTAAACACTTGTTTCTTGGAGCGATTTCGAGACGATCCATTTATTCTATAACAAATTTCGAGCAAATGATATACTTAGATATTTGGATCGAATTACAGTAATATTTTCTCTCCCATGGCTAAAATAACATAAGTTTGCCTTTTTCGATTTGTGGTTCCCTATTGGCCGATTAGTCTATTGGATATTAAGAATGTTTTTCTCCGCATCGAGGAAGAAGTCTATATGGAGCAACCACCTGAATATTTGCTTAGGGGGAGTCTTGATAGCCTTATATGTCGATTGTGTAAGTCACTGTATGGTCTGAAATAGTCTTCTCAAGCTTGGTTTGGGAAGTTAACACTTCAATTCAGGAATTTATCACTCTGTGTTATCAACATTATGCATCAAATTCAGTATTTCATGAGAAGACTGAAGCACATTGAGATTGACTGTCAATTTTGTGAAGTCAAGTGATCAACATCCAGATATCTCACCAAGCCTCTCATCGATCCTCGTATTAATTACATTTTAACAAGCTAAGTACATATGTGATATGACTTGTATGCACCAGCTTGAGGAGTGTTAGAATAAGAATAGGAACAAGAATAATCTCTACAATCCTATTTAGAACAGGAATAGAAATAAGAATAATACATAGAATCCTACTAGAAAAGGAATTATATTATAGTATCCTAGCGAAAAAGCAGTCTAATATAGTATCTATAAATAGGGTCTCAATGTAATTATGTAGAGACAACAATTCAAGAATATCCTTCTCCAATATTTTTCACATACTCAATAGTGTAATCAGAGGACATCCACTTAGTTAACCATGAGAATTGTGAATTTGTGTTTAACTTCTGCACTTTTAGAAATTTCAAAGCTTTCTGATCAATCCTGATGATAAACTTCTGACCCAATAAGTATTATGACCACTTGGTGACTGCTTGAACAATGGCCAACAATTCTCTATCATACCACTGAAAAGGCAACATGTCTAAGAGATAAAGCTTTGCTAATGAAAGTTATAGGATGTCCTTCTTGCATTAGAACAACCCTTATACCATACCCACTGACATCAATTTCAACAGAAAAGATCTTAGAGGCATCAGGCAGGGCCAAAACAAGAGCCTAAGTCAATGCTATGTTCACAGGCAGCTTGAGTTGTAGGGTTCCATTGAAAACTATCCTTGGTCAAATCAGATAGAGGTTTGCATATCACACCAAACCCTTGTATAAACCTCCTGTAGTACCCAACCAACCCTAAAAATCCTCTTAATTGTTTAAGAGTAGAAAAAACAGGCCATCTTTTCACAATCAGTAGAGACATCCTCAGCAGTTATGAAATGGCCAAGATACTCAATCCTTTGGACCCCCAAAAAACATTACTCCTTTTGGCAAACAGTTGGTGCTTCACCATTTCTTCAGAAACAGATTTCAAGTGCTTCGCATGATCTTTCATAACAATGGAGAGTTTTATCATAACAAGAATTTGATCTTGAGGTGTGAAGGGATATGATTAACGTCCCCGCCTTGAGATAAAAAATTTGAGGTTTTACAAGCTTCCAAATGCTTAAATATAAGATGTGAAGGGATGCATTTAACAACCCCCCCGTTGATATCACAAATTTGAGATTCCAAATGGTCAAACATAAGGTGTTGCTCGTCTAAGTGAAAACTTTACACTGTCCAAAGCAAAAAGCTCACATTCTTTGTCAAAAGGGATGCAAGTTTAAAGATCATTTTAAGGATAAACCCGGGAAAAGGCTAGCTTAAGTTGCAAAGGAACACATTTTGTCCACCATAAGGCATAAAATTTAGAGATCCTTTCAAGGATAAATCCGTGAAAGGCTAGCTTAAGGTGCAAGGGGGTAAGACATGAAAATTTATAGATCCTTCTCAAAATCCATAAAAGGCCAACTTAAGGCGGGACAAATTTTGTCTACCTTAAGACATGAAAATTTAGAGATCCTTTTAAGGATAAAATCCGTGAAAAGGCCAGCTTAAGATGCAAAGGAACACATTTTGTTCACCATAAGACATGGAAATTTAGAGATCCTTTCAAGGATAAATCCGTGAAAGCCTAGCTTAAGGTGCAAAGGGAGAAATTTTGTCCACCTTAAGGCATGAAAATTTAAAGATCCTTCTCAAAATCCGTAAAAGGCCCGCTTAAGGTGGCACAAATTTTGCCTACCTTAAGACATGAAAATTTAGAGATCCTTTTAAGGATAAATCCATGAAAAGGTCAGTTTAAGGTGCAAAGGGACTACTTTTGTCCACCTTAATGCATGAAAATTTAGAGATTCTTATAAGGATAAATTCGTTAAAGGCTAGCTTAAAGTCAAAGGGGCAAATTTTGTCCACCTTAAGGCATGCAAATTTAGAGGTATTCTTATGGCATAAAGGGATGGATACTCATCTTTGTCCTAAGGAAAGCAATTTGAGGGAACCCTCATAGTGAAAAGAGATAGTTATTCATTCTCGCCTTAAGATATGTAAATCTAAAGATCGAGGCTTGAAAGCTTCAACTTTGAGACTCAACACTTAAGGAATTTGACTTGCATACATGGTGGATTTGAAACTTCAACTTAGAGAAGAAAAGAATTTGAAGACTTCAAAATGCAGATTTGAAGGATTTAAGACTTCAGTATGCATACTTGGCTGATTTGAGACGCCAAATTGCATACTTGAAGAATTTGCAAACTTTAACTTGTAGACTTGAAAGTTATTTAACGCGTCAACTCGCATACTTGTAGTATTTGAAGACTTCAACTTGCATACTTGAAGAGTTCAGAGACTTCACATTGCATACTTGAATGATTTGGAGATTTTGATTTTGCGTACTTGGAGGATTTTGAACACTTCAACTTATATATTTGAAGAATTCAAAGACTTCACCTTTAGGGGTATGCAAAAACCGAACCAACCGATAAACTGAACCGATAAAAACGTTATTGGTTTATTGTTATTGGGTTATTAGGTTATCGGATTTTAGTGGTTATAAATAAAAATATTATTGGGTTATCAGTTCGATATCAATTTTTACTATTGGGTTATTGGGTAAATCGATAACCCAATAAGCTTATAATAATTTACTAATTTACCCCTTTGTAAATATTAAATATTAGTAATTTAATAGTAATTGGACACTATAGCAGTATTTTACCTATTTTAATATTTACTGTACTTAAGTGATTAGTTATCCACTTTAGTATTTTAATTTGTAATTAACTAATTATAGGTTTTGCAAGTTTATAAACATAGTCTTCGTACTCTATCTACTTTTTGTTAATGCAAATTCTCATTATCATTCTTATTGGTTAAACCGAAAATCGAACCGTTAAGGACTTAAAACTGATAAATCGAAAACCGATAAAAAATATTTATTAGGTTCTTATTGGTTTAACATATTTAATAATCGAAAACCGATAAATTGAACCGATAATGTATAAAAATCAAACCGAACCGACCGATGCACACCCCTATTCACCTTGCATACTTGAAGAATTTAAAGACTTTGATTTGCATACTTGGAGGATTTGAACTCTTCAAATTGCAAACTCAAAGACTTTGAAGACTTCAACTTGCATACTTGATGAATTTGAAAGTTTCACCTTGCTTACTTGAAAGATTTAAAGATTTTGATTTGCATACCTAGAGGATCGAAGACATCAACGTAATATTTAAAGAATTCAAAGAGTTCAACTTGCATGCTTGAAGAATTTGAAAACTTCAACTTACGGATTTGAACCAAATTTGAAGACTTCAAGCATGCCATTGAAGAAGCTCATATTCCATAGAGATTTGTCGTCATCGAGTCACTACCATTTGATGCAAGTTTGAAGCCTGAGAGAGTACTCGCAACCTTTTTTTTGTATGGAATGAGGTGGGAACATGTGATTCTTTGACACTCTTGTAATTGAACTTAGAATAATTCTAAGTACCTACGTACCTCAATGAAGAGGATCAAGTCACAGTGTAGTTCTGGATGGGGTGGTTTTGTTTTTTTCAAATTTATCCTATTTTTTGTCTATGTCGCCTCTTCCAAGATTTTCAACCTAGTGAACATTTTTTTAGGGTGTCTTAACTTTTGCCTAGGCTTCCTCTTTCAAGATTATCAACCTAGCAAATATTTTTTATGGTGCCATGCATAGTTTATATTCTTGCAAGCCAGAAGTATTTTGACTTGAAGATTTTGGTCATATTTGATGAGCTTTGAAATTTGAAGATTTGCTCAAGTTTGAGGAGCATCAAAACTTAAAAACTTAAGCTCAAATTTGAGAAGCTTCGAGACTTGAGTCTTATCTTGAATTAGATAAGATGCATTTTAGACTCGTGCATCAAAGACCACTTTGACTTTAAGAGTTTGCTCGAATTTAATGAGCTGTGAAACTTGAAAATTTTGCTCAAGTTTGAGTTCTGTAGCTTGAATATCTGACGCATAATTTGATGATCTTTCGTTTTGAAGGTTAAACTCAAAATTAAAGAGCTTCACAATATGAAGGTTAGCTTAAATTTGATGAGCTTTCCAACTTAGAGTTTAGCTCAAATTTGAAAAGCTTTCAAACTTTGAGATTAAGCTCAAATTTGAAAAGCTTTATGACATAAGTTTAGGATCATGCAACTAGGAGCATTATAGCTTGCAGTTTAAGATCATGCGATGAGGAGCATTATAACTTATAGTCTATCCTCATGCGTTTTGGAGCATCGAGATATACAGACTCTTCAAAGTCATTTTCAAATGCAAACTTGCCCCCACTTTGGAGTTCTATATCTTCATCTTCTTGAGACCCACAGACATAAGACCATTTATCTCTTCTTATAGTCATGCTTAATTCCATATCATGTGCACGAGTTACCAACTCTTCAAATGTATTAGGCTTTAATCCTTGCAAGATGTAGTAAAGATCCCATTTCATGCCTTGGATGCATATTTCAATGCTAGAAGTTTCACTAAGGCGATCTTTGTAGTTGAGACTCAAATTTCTCCAATTATTGATAAAGTCGACAACTAGCTCATCTTAACGTTGGCGAGCCTTAATAAGTTTGATCATACTAACAACACGTCTTGTGCTATAGAAATAATTGAGGAACTCTTGCTCTAAGTGTTCCCAACAATTTATAGAACTAGGTTCGAGATTTGTATACCAATCAAAGGCATTTTCTTTGAGAGATTGAACAAACTATTTGACGAGATAATCACCATGCATTCCAGCGTCATTGCAAGTTTCGATAAAGTGCGCTATATGTTGTTCCAAATTTCCTTTACCATCAAATTGTTGGAGCTTAGAAGGCTGATATTAGGCATCACCAAGTTATCAATCCTTTGTATGTATGGCTTTGCATATGTGAGGGGAAATTTAGACGAGGACTCAAGATTTGTCTTCGATAGTCTGTATGGTTGGGTCCTTCAGTTGATCAATAGGAACCAAACCTTCAGTCAAGAGATGAATCCCTTTGATCTTTGTTTGCTTTATGCAAGGCTCTCCTTTGTCTTGAATTCTAGAAAGCTTCAGAGGTGCTTGATTTCATCCTCTCTGAATCATGTTATCCATCTTATTAATCAGTTTGAAAAGTTTAGCATCTTGTTCATGCAGGTGCTTTGTCAAGCCTTCAATTGCTTTAGCCAAGATTGTTAGTTGTTCTTCTATAGTGAAAGTCATTTCAATGTTGGAACGTTGAGATGAGAGGCAGAGATTGTCCTACCGAGCGTGCTAGAATTTGTAGATGATAAAATTCGTGTCAAGAAAATAATAATCAAGAAACTATCGCAACAATTATAGTGTTTAATTTCAATATGTGAATATTACAGTCGTTACAAATCTTTTGATTCGCCTTTTTGAATATAAATTCAAGGGTTCTTGATCTTGATCTTGAATCTTGAATTTGTTCTTAAACTTAAACTTGAATTTTGAATTTGTTCAGATCAAGGGCTTTAAACTTGTTCTTGAACTTGAATGCTTGATTGTTTGAATTTTTGAATTTGTAGAGAAATTTGTTGCGTTTGATCCACAAGCTTTCTCTAGCTTTTTGTTAGAATCCTTGATTTTCTTTTTTGAATTATGAAACCCCTATTTATAGTTGTTAAATAGAGGAATTATAATACGAAAGATTTTCTCTTCAGCCAATCAAATTTAAGTGACATAACATATTAGGCCTTAATGAAGTGGGTTTGTCATTTTGACACATGTCATGATCCTACTGGATTCTTTGTTCGACTTGGCATGCCACGTCGTTTGACACATGGCACCAAGATAGGCCTCTAGGATGAAGTGATATTGGGCTTATTAAATTGGGTTTACCTATTGTAGCCCAAATCAATTAACTTGGACTTCAATTAAATCCGTATTTATTAGATATAAATAATTAACCCAGTTATATTAATCTATACATTTATATGGACTATTATATTCATCATTTAATATAATTCAAATTATTTTAAAATTTATTTTTTAATAAATTTTAAATGATTATAGACTCCAAGCTAACCATATGACATACAAAAGCATATTGAATTTAGAGAAATATCATGATGCAAAAGAAAATCAAAGTAGTCTAAACAATCTCAAACATAGAATGGAAATAAGTATGAGCAATGACATAGACTTAAAATCTAATGTATGTCTGAAAAGCCTCTACTACATAGACGAGTTTCTACTGCCCTAGTAACTCAATGTCTAGAAATAAAATTGAAATTTCAATAGAAAAGTTTGAATGTAAACATAAAGTATGTCCTTGAAGTATGAGGACTAACCAACTCAGAAACTGAAGAGAAACTGCAACTAACCACGAGTGTGCGATGGAACATTTGCACCTGTATTATGAGACAATATAGGCAGAGATATGCAGTCAATACTATGGAATGTATTGAGTATGTGAGAAACACAACATGCTATAAATCATGATATGTAATTGAGCAAAGTAGAAAATATAATAAGAAATTTATTTAAAGCATGATAAAGACATGACTCTGGTCAATACATAGTTAGGAATCATAATGAAAATCTTGAAGAAGCATAAGTCCTAATAAACCATCATATATTTGTGGGATATCAACCTAAACCGACAATAAGACCGTGCGAGCTGTAACATGGAATCAGGTGTTGCCCCTACACCGAAAAAGGGAGGTTAGTTATCAAGGTATACTCTTCCCGTGAACAGATCATATCATATGCTATTTGTAGATCTACTAGCCAAGTCAATTAAGACAACCTACGGTGACACGTAGTTGTGGGACTAGATATTACCACTAGAAACTCCCTTACCAAGTCTCCACTGTATAGTCCACTAGAGATACCTATATTTTACCCATTTTGACCATATTTGTATGAGCTATTAAAATAGATCAGCATATTTACCCATTTAGAAAATATGAGTGATCCATTAAAATAAATATGGTTAAATGGACACCTTGCACCTTATATGGACTGAAATCGCCACCCCTACTAATATACTATATTCAATACTATTTTTGCATGCTCTACCAAATGACCCCTTTATATGTTTTGGGGCCTGCATAGATTTGTAGTATCAATCTTAAATTTTATTTTGTTTTCCTCTTGTAAATATGGTTTTCCTGTACTACCTAAGTACTTGTATTAATACAAATTGTTACCATATTTAAAAAATAAATAAAGTTAATATTGGTTTATTATTAGAACCATATAACCAACACCCAGAATTCCCATTAAGAGAGACATAACCTCATGGTGTGTACACAATGAAGTTTGTAGCTGATATATGTCTACCACTTGAAATATGATTCAAAGTTTATTTTGAATGACTTAGATGGATTAAGTATCATTTTGAATACCAAAGTTTGGTCAGATTGTCTGTATTCCCATACTGCCTGAGCATGTGACATAGCAGATGCGCATGAACCACTCTAGACTGCACAAAACTCTCTAATATTTCCAGAATATGGAACATGGTATCTTCTAGTGGTGTAGCAACAAACCGATATAGAACCTGAACCACACCCTAATGAACCTTTGGAACTGCTGGTGGATCAATTGACGTAGATCTAGCGACATGACCTCATCCACGAGAAGCCACCTGTGCTATAGACGTAGTTTTAGTCATTGTGCAAGCCTTAGCCTCTGTCCCAGCCCATTCTCTTGGCCTTCCTCTGCTCCCAATAGTGGCCCTAGCACTAAGCTTAACCTCCTGCTTGTCAGACTTGGATAAATGTTGTCCTCACCATATGTGAGAGGATGAACAAGAAGTTAGACTTTTGTTGAAACACATACAGTGGTGCAATAAAAAAGAAAACAAAACAAGCAAGAAAAAGTGTCAGACCAAATGGAAAAGCAAAAGCTGATAATTTGTTAAGTCAAGATCACTGGGAACATCAGCCTAAACAAGTTTAGAATAGGCATTTCCAGGCAGTTTTGAATTCAAGAGTTGGGAGTTTAGGACTTGGTAAAGGCATCTGCCTGACTAGGAACTTAAATAGATGAGTAAACCCCTAAAGATTAAGATAACTAAAGCAAGCTGGAAGAAATAGGAGAAAGTGCAGGGCATGTAATGTTGTTCCTACGACATTGATGTGGATTGTTTGGGCATAGAAGCTTGAGGTCTTTTGAAAGGGTAAAATTGCGCGTTTGGTAGTTGAGAAGTAATCTCCAATCCCTTACATATTTTTGATGCATCCATGTAGTTCTGAGTTGTATAGAGGATTGGGTGTTTTCTGTAGAGAACCATATCGTTTGGTAGGTTCTTTACTGGTTGATATACCTCTTGTATATGGTGGTTGTTTCGGCCTTGTGATTTATGAAAATATTTACCTGCCTAAAGCATATCATTGATCAATTAGTGAGGGAAGTTTCCTAAATGTCGTTATTGCCTGTTGTAGGTAAGTGTAAACGTCTCTGTACCTATCATCAAGACAATGCCCATAACTCATAAAACTTGGGAACCTAAGGCTCTGATACTACTTTTTCATGGACTCATGGCCCACCCGAATCATCCCCAGTCGTGATTGACACCAAACCACACCCCCTGTAGAGTGAACCAAACATTTAGAATAATTTAATATATTCCCTATAATAGATAAAGTTAAGAAAGAAACAATCACTAATGTCAGTTGTGATCTTTCTTAATCTTGTTAATTCTTTTGACCGTCCGTCCATCTTAATATTTACATCTCTGCAACACTTATCTTGTGGATATGTTAGACTTTGTCAGCCCAACATTTACCAACATATAAGTTTTTGAAGACTATATCCTATGATATTTCGCTATAACCTTCTAATTAAAATTTGGTGTTGGTACTTCTTTGTTTCTTGCTGTGGAGTATAGCTAAGAAGCATCTCTGTATGTTAATTCCTCTCACCAAATGTCAAACCAAAAAACAAATTTAGGGTGTGGTAGGGAGGAAAACATGTTTCAGATAATATTTTCCATTTCCCTTAGTTGATCAAAATATATTGGGATTTCTTTTTTTCGGAAAACAAGTTCCTTAAAAATGAGGAATATGACTTCTCTAATGGAAGTAAGGAAAACAAGTGCTGCAAACTCTCACTCTGCACTCCATCTCACCCCATAGCGTTTTGCTGGCTTACATAATAAATACTCTTGGGATAAAGTTTTTGCTTACTTACCAAACACTAGAAAATAAGTATAAAGCCCACTTCATTCTTGAGAAAATATTTTGTAGGAGACCATTTTTTGTTGTACCATATTACACCCTTAGTTTCCATTCCCAACTAGGAGTCTGATATATGTTGAGAAGTCAGATACCCTTTCGTTATTCCTTTCCACACGCAAAACCCATGAGTTTCTTACCTTTTCAGTAAACCAACCATTTCCTTTCTTCCATACTTGAGTGCAATCACCTCTCTCGATAAAGCGTCTCCCTCATTCTTAAACGTCAAAAATTACTTCCGAAGGAGAGGTCTGCTTGATTTAGAAATTTTTCGCACTCTGACCTTCCTCAACAAGGTGTCACCACCTTCTTCCATTCATATTTCCTTTCCTGCTACTCCATCGCATAGGAAATCTCTAATCTAACTTCTCTTAAACCTTTTCTATCCCTACTTCCCTGACCTCCTCTCCTAACAAACTCAAATTATTGAGTCTAGAGATATAGTAATATGGAGAAGACAAAATTATTTCAAGCACCGACAGAAGCGGAAGCGCCCGGACGGGTTATTCACATTTCATTTGATGGTCAGAGCCGAATTGAAAGTTAAGCAATGGGAATTCTAAAGATTTACTGCATGCTGATTTTGTTGAACAAGATAGAAGTCGCGGTATTTATTTCTCTCATGATTGGGTCTCTTTACCAGGTGTTCTACCTGTGGCATCAGGAGGTATTCACGTTCTCCGGATGAGAGAACAGAATAGGGAAACAAGGATATGTAGTACACAAGGATGCTACAGAGAATAGGCTTGATAATGATGATTTCCTTGCTTTTAAGATATGTTGTATAATATATATCATCCAAAACAGGGGGTTCTGCATTTCTTTGTACCATTTTATGTTTCATCTTTTCACTTAGTATTTTTTTCTTGTGGCAGTACAGCGTTCCTCATAGGGCCTAAACGACAAGTGACAATGATGCTTGACCCAGTTCGCATATATGCCACTGCCATTTATATAGCAAGCATTATCATTGCTCTGTTTTGTGCTCTATATGTGAGTTACTGTATCAGTCACATTTTTTGGTTTCGTCATTTGGCTTTCGACGGACTTTGCCATTGTGTGTCTCATCTACATTTGCTTGCATCAGGTGCGGAACAAGCTACTGACGTTGTTGTCAATTATATTGGAGTTTGGTGCACTTATCTGGTATGTTAAACTATAGTCATACTGGTTCATTCTTGAATAAACATTTTGCATTAATAATTTAGAGAATTTGAATAGACTAGTGTGTTGAGAAGTTGTATGTGATTTTGCTGATGAACATATGTAACCTTTTGTGTAGCATGCGGGTAATAATCTCTTATTTATCAACTTTTGCATTTGGGTCAAACGTAGGGCAGATAGGGCTATTAGCTTTAAAGTAGAAAAGCTTTGACTTTCTGCTCCGCATCTACTTGACTTTGTTATCTTTCTAAAATAATTTCTTTAGACTGGAAAGCTGATGCTTTTATGTTGCATTACAGGTATAGTTTGACTTACGTTCCCTTTGCAAGGTCCATGGTCTCCAAAGTGATGATGGCTTGTTTTGATACAGCATTCTAGGATTATACATGCAAATATGTAGAGTGTGCATTTGGCAAGTTTGTTTTAATCTGTAGAAGGGGTTCTTTAAATGGTTGTCTTTTGATTGAAATGCGTTGTTTATTAAACTAGCAAACTTGTAACACCTAAATTTTTCTTCTTAAAGTAAATGGAGACTTTTGAGTTCGCGTATCAAAATGGTGGTCGGGTTGGTAAAAAATTTGGGCAAATGGGTTGTATAGTAAATGTCTTGTACAACTCGGCCAAAGTTTACTTGGGTTTGGAATGGTGGAGCAACGAATCATAAATCAATTCACCCACCTTACTTCTTTATTACTAGTTGTTGACACGTGTGTTGCACGTGTATATCATATTAATTGATATAATCTTATATTATTCAAAAGTAGTAAATTATAATCTTGAGTATAACTTACTAACATTTATTATAAAATAATTATAAGTGTATTTAAAAATTAAAATTACCTCATATTTCTAGTATCTCTGTGAATGAATGATATCTTTTTGCAAACTTATCTTCAATATATTCTTTGATTATCCACATCTTCGATAAATAAAATGGCTATATTTACATCATTTCTCATTTTTTTATAATTAAAAATAAAATAATATTAGATGATACATTTAAATAAAGCTATAATTAAGTGTAAAAGTGAAAGAGGAAGAATGCAATTTTAATTCCATATCAATTGTTCTAATTGATCATAGTTGCAAATGAATGGTCATACAATGATAAAATCTTTACAACGGAGAATGAAATCTTGTATGCGAGAAACTATCTAACATTCTTAAATATATATAAACTTGATTTTTAGAATGAGCATATTTTAATAAAACTTCCTCTTGTACATTATATTGTTATTAAATTCGAAATTTAATTATTCTGTATCATTTACAAAAGATCCATTCTTTTATTAATGATATCCATCTTTCATATAGGATGTATCCTATAAACTATGTGAAGGATGGTGTTTATCTCATCACTCTTTCTTTAAATTTGTCAATCAAACACAGATGAAACAATTATAAGAAGAAACATTTTTGGCAAACAAAAAAGAAAATAACAGGAAAAGCAGAAGTCAAGATTAACCAAAACCAAAAGTTCCAACGGAAAGGAAAAAATATAAAACTTAAGGTAAAAGGATGATATGGATTGCTTCCATAAAATTTGATCACATCTGATCAATATAACTTCATACTAAAAATCATCCAAATGAAAATAAAATTAAAATCAAGACAAATCTAAAACATTCATAAAATCGATTACGTGACACTATATTCATTATTAAATACAATAAATATTCCACTACTATCACGATTTCTATCAACAAGAATTTGCTTGATAATACTATTCTTCTTTACAAACTTTGCAATCTAATAATTCTTACACTCAATAATGATATACAGCAATGGAAAATGAGAAAGTATTTTGCTTCAAATATAATAATAAGAATACAAACATAAATTAAAATCCACATGATAACATACATTACCATTTTGTCATATGATGTGGTGAACAGAAAGCACGAGAAAGTGAACAAAACTAAAGATATTGCATTTTATATATTATTCAATTTAGAGTAGTGGAAGAGATTTTACAAAATTAATATAGTAGTAATTGGGGTACAAAATATAAAAGGGTATATGAATGTAAATAGTTTGCTTTGAAGAGATACAAACTTAGTTTTCCCTAAAGTTTTATACAATGATTTTTTATATTAGTAAATAAAAATTCTAGTTGTGATAAGCCCTAAATTTTCTTGCAAATTGAATTAAATATTGATGAATGACTAAATGAATCAGATACATATCTTGAACATGTCAAGATCCAAGTTAAATTCTAGGTGTGGCATGGTTATTAGGATTGCTAAAGAAATCCTAATCAAGTTTTTTAGCAACTCGTAAGCATACACAAGATAAATAAGATGATAATGAAGTAGAAGAACTCATAAGGATATAAGAAATGTAGAAAGAAAGAGATTAGACGACATAAATTTCATACATTCAACATGCCTTTAATAAATCTGATTTGGGAGGGTAGGAGTGGGAGCCCTCAAGAGATGTTTGTAGCTCACCTTCAATAAAAATGAAATAGTCTCTAGTATCAATGAAAGCTAAGAATGTCAAGAAGTAGGATGGACTAGGGTCGCCTTCGAAGCATGAGGACTCACCATACATCTTCAAAGTAATTCGGATTTAGCCACATGTATGAGGATAAGGATGGGTGTCATTGATCATGCCAAATTACACCTCCGGATTAAGGTATAAGTGGTCACTATTTTAAATATAAAATCTAACAGTGATTAGGGTTGATCCCACAATAAATATAATCTAAACTTGGAATAGTCAAAACAATTTCAAAGAATTAACCCACTTATTTTCAAAAAAGGCGAGGGGGGGGGGGGGGGGGGGGGTTATGTTGTAAAATCAATAACCAAAACCTATGCTTAAGGAAAATTAGGATGCAAGTATTTCTAATTAAATGAGATAATTAACTAGGGCATTGTGTTCCCCGTGAATCCCTAACATAGTATAACCTCATAATTGTAACCTTTTCCAGTGTATGACATGTAGAAATGGTAAGTTATGTTCACCTAATTTCTTGGCCGGTAATTAGGCAAATTTTACCATGCAACTTGAGCCATCTACAGGTGTCGCATTACAAATCCTTACCTTGGTCCCAATACAACCATTCCTTAGTTCATTCAGGTTGATTAGATGAGAGTACCCACATCTGATCCTGTTATTTACCACTTATCCCATTATATCCCCTTCGGCTGATGAGTAAGAATAAGGTGGATTATAATGTTGGCCACCGTAAAAAGTATTCAAAAGCGAAGAGACAAATAATACATGTATGCACACTTTCCAAATTAAGATTGTGAGATACCTAGGTTAAGAGCGTCATCGCCTACGTTCACTCTAGGCATGATATGACTTTGGAGTTCTAGATTCGGATAGATTGGTTGTGTGAGTGATTGATTGATACCCCGAGTCCTAGATGATGTTCCCCATTGTTGTTCGAGCACTGGCAACCACAGCCAAGTATCGAGTTCATGGGTTATGGGCCCTGTGTTCCGAGTTCTGGTGGTTGCTAGAGTGCAGGGCAATGGATACTGATTCTATGGATCAAGTGCCGGCTGAGATTTGGGTCAAGGACCTTGATTAATATTTCATGAGGCTGGGCCCTATGATTGATATTTTGTGAAACTGGGCCCTATGATTGACATCGTGAGATAAGACTCTGTTGTTTATGTAAGGGTGATTCTTTCTCCCACAGGGGATACGTCCCGCCATTATATTGAGTGCCAGGTCATCTGGCCTTGGCTGAGTGCTCAATTGGAGACCAGGTCAGAGGAATATGGATCAGTTGCCACATGTAGGCATAGGGTCGAGGACCTAGTTGACTTGTGATATTTGGGACGAGGCCCATAATTACTTACCCATGGATCCATTCACCTATTCACACCTGATTGTGCTTGGATGTACCTCCTGGGGTTATGGAGTCTCAAGGGGCGTTCAGGCTTATACACTAGGCCTTATATCTACGTATAACTGACCTTTGTTCTGATGATTGTTAGACCCCGTAATTAATTCAATCGAAGTAAATCGTTCAATTGGAAAAGTTTTGTTGAACATGATGTAATTTAAATTGAGTAAGGTCACGGTGCTTAATTATAATTGGAGCGTATATTTTAAGTTCGAGTCGGGAGTCCTCAATTGGATTAAAATAGAAAAGTTCGGGGACCTAATCGAACAATGGCTAACTAGGAGCCATTAGGGTGCAATTTTTAATAAGTTGGATTCTATAAATACCCCTCCCCCCTTAGTTCAAAAAATGAAGAAATATTTCTCTTGTCTTGTGAGCTTGTATTTATGCTTTGAAGAAGGGAAGGAGAGAAGGAGAGGAAGAAGGAAAGGAAGACTTGCAACAATTGAGGTGAGTTTCTAATTCGAATTGTTTTCTTAATGC
>JAOTQJ010000083.1:10765693-10805847 GCA_025642045.1 Solanum sejunctum
TTGATACTAATCAAGGAGTTGTGCCTTGATAACCAGGTTGAGGGGTTAGTTTCTCAATCACCAGGGGTGGGGTAGGGTGCAACGATCCACCAACTAACCAAAGGGGTTTGTACCTTGGTAACCTCCAGGTTTTATAATGTTAGTCTCTTCTTACACCTTGTATTATATTCTATGTAAGCATGTTTTACTTAAGCATTGATCATACATGTCATATTACTAATATGTTATCTATTGCCTAATATTATGCATTTTTGTGATGATGTTTATCTCTTGTTGCATTGCATCCTACATACTTGGTACATTCAAACGTACTAATGTATACTTTATGCCTACATGATGTTACCATGTAGGAACTGGAGCCCCACTTGAGCATCATCCTCTACGTGGCTAGTATGATCTCTCTAAATCTAGTTGGTGAGTCCTCCACTTCGGGGATATTGACTTTAATCTTATGCTATGTATAAAGGCTCTCTTTTCTTTGATTATGTGTTTGACTATGAGGGTGAGCCCGCTTGCTTATCTTGGCCCCTGCTAAGTTCTATGGTTAGACGTGTTGTTGGACATGTTATGTGTAATGCTATGAGATTTGATTCTCTCTTAACTCCTGATATTTATGAAATGAAAGTTGTCCCCTAGCCCTGTTTATCCCTATTTATTATCTCTTGTTAATTTTGTTGCTTTCGCGACCTAGGATGTGTAATGATATGTTAAGAAGCTTGCTTGGGGTCCCTTTAAGTTCCCCATGCACCGTGTCACATCTAGACCCTAGGTTTGGGTTGTGACATTCAACTTAAGTACAAATCCTATAGTTCAAGTTTTAAATTATATCTAATCAAAATTCACAACTTGAAGTTCAAACTAAGTTCTAAATCTCAAAATTCAAGTTCAACATTAAATCTAAGTTCTACTTAAAAACCACTTTTTAAAATTCAACTTAACAAATACTAAAGAATAAACTAATCCTTTTTAGAAATCGAATGGATTCGGGAATCCTACAAGATCCGTTCGTTCTTTTTTCTCTGCCCCAGGGCTATGGAACAAAGGATTATCTCGAATTTGACCAATTGTTTACATTACACTCAAGTTCAAAGTTCATCTTAGAGTTCAACTTTCAATAAAAACACTTACATTCCAACTCAAAAAAACTAGCTCAATACACAATCTAACTCAAAAAAACCAATTCAACAACAACTTAAACTAACTATGTAAACAACATTCTAACTTCAAACTAATTCCCTTCGGGTTCAAACTAATTCACGATTAAGTATACAAACTAACTATGTAAACAACATTCTAACTTCAAACTAAAATCTTCATTCACTAATTCACAATTAAATATACAAACTAACTATGCAAACAACATTCTAACTTCAACAATAATTCAACTCCAACTAAAAGTACCTAATTTATAATCTCATTCAAAAAATCCGAAATTCAAATTAAAACCCTAAAATTTTTATTCACTAATTGACACAACATATACAAATTAACTATGCAAATACCCTTATAACTTCATAACAATAGTATTCCAACACAAAAATACTCATTTCATAATCTAATTTTAAAAATTAAAATTTAAAGCTTAGCCATAAAAGCAAACAATAAATACATATTCACAAAAAATACACAAATAAATTTTTTATATCATAATATCAACAAGAAAAGTGAAATACACTAGCTAATAAGTTACAAATTTAAAAAACTATAAAGAACAAAATAATAGCTACAAATACTAAAACTGGAGCAAAAAGAAGAAAAAAACTAGTACCTTAGGTGTTGGGGACGCAAAAGCGGACGTCAGTGGTGGCAGAGGCGGTTGGTGACGGCGCTAGTGGCGGGGCAATGGGAATGAGGTACAGAGTTAGGATTTTTTTGAGAGAAAAATGAGTTTGGGAGAGGAAGAAATGAACAAAAGTTGGGCCTTTTTTTATATATAATGTGAGGGGCGACGAACAGGGTATTTTTGTTCGTCACCCTTCATTAAAGTAAAGTTGACCGTTGACTAAAATTGCGATGGACTGGGTGCCCCTGTTCGTCGCAATTTTAAATAAATTAAAATTATAATATTTAATTAAAAATATGATGGACAGTATCTTTTTATCCGTCACAATTTTTAAAATTAAAAAAAATATTGTGACGGACGACATCACTTTGCTATTAAATAATTATCTATAATTAAAAAAAATGGTGAAAAATTTTGCCAAAAAAGCGACGGACATGAAGACATTATCCATCACTTTTAATTATTAAATTTAAAAAAATTAAAATGGAAAAAGCGACTGACTGCATCCTTTAGTCTGTCGCTTTTTTGTCTGTCACTTTTTGATAGTTTTTTAGTAGTGCTCCTTCGATTCCTTCTTCAAATTTTACATCAAGGTCACTAAATTCGGTAAGTTCTCGGCCTAAAAATCCTTTTAAATACCGAATTTGTGTGATTAAGTTGAAATTACTTGATGGGTATGGTAATCCGATAAATATGAATGCAAAACCATTTATGACATTGTTTGTGCTTAAATTGAATCATAAATAATATGTATCAATGTTTGAATAAGTGTAAAAGGCCAGAATAAGTATAAAAGGCCAGAAAATTGTGTGAATGGCCTTGTCTATGTGTTTGAATGATGTATATGTCAATCATGTTGTTCGTGTCACTTGAATTGAATTAACTATGTGCATGAAAATTCAATGTGTGATGACATGTGTGTAATTTGATGTTAAGTCATTCAAAAGGGATCGGTTGACTTGGGAAAATATCCAAAATGATATTCAATAGGGTTTATGAACAGAATTGCGTATGAGGTGTTGGGTGTTTGATTTGAACCATGTAGTTTTGTATGCATTGCTTCAATGCTGAAATAGTGTTAAAGTTGTCATTTGGGATCCATTTTGATAGACTTGGAAACTCAAGTTTCTGCGTTATTCACTCTACGAGGGTCTTTTATGGCTCATGAAAATTTTCACAAGCCATAGTTTCCTCTCGTATGAAAATCCAAAAACTTGAAGTTTCTGAGAACCTATCAGACGAGACCTTTTACAAGTCGTAAAATATTCTATGACTTGTAGATAGGTATCATAGACCTTTGCTTATAAAAATTTCAAAACTAGAACACTTCTATGACTCAGTCTATAATTTGTAGATTCTTCGACGAGTCATACCTAGTCTCGTAGATGTAATTCCAATAAATAAAATTTTTGGACACTATTTTTACGAGGGCCTTCTATGGCTTGTAGTTTTTACTACAACCCATAAAAGTGCCTTTGTATTCCTTTCTGTGACCATGTCTCAACTAATTTTCCTTTTTTGTTCCTTGACTTATGAGGCTAGCCATGTTTGCCAAATATCTACGTTTTAAGTACTATGGCCCCAAAGTCATGACGTGATGAGATTTGAGCCATGCAAAAAAGACTTAGGGATGAGACCTTGAAGGATCAGGGCGCCTCCGAGACTAGTGGATCACTTGAGGAGCTCAATGTACGGCCTAATTCGGATGCTGAGCAACTATAAATATGGGCTTTCGCCAGACTTGGGCAGGCCTAGACCTAGACCATTATTGTTCTCACTCTCCAGTCAGAAGAGAGAGGCAACAACAATAGTAGCTCTATCCAGATGACTGCATCTAGAGAGGAGTCAGAGTCTGGCAATGAGTCAGAGATGAAGTTCTCTGCAACATTACCTTAGGAATCACCATCACCTCCGAACACTCTATTTAGCCAGTAGTGTGTTGAGGGGTGACCAAACTCAGCTAGAGACTGTGCTTAGGCACCCAAGTATATTATTTTTTAACCCTTGTGCTAAATTTTCTATTTTTATGCATTGAGGATAATGCAACTCTTTTTTCGATAGGGTGTGGGTAGTTATAAGCCTCAGTGAAGTTTGAGTAATCTTGGCCTATAACTAGCCCAAACTTTGCATCCCAGCATTTCTTGCCTATGTTCTTTTTTTCCATGGATATTTAATTTCTGTCGAACCGGCATGTTTAGGATGTGTAGGTAGTATTAGTAGCATACAGTAATAATATCTATGGCATATGTTTGTTTTTGTGTGAAAAATGATACCCACCAAATTTTATTAGTTAGTCTTGATAGCAATCATGCATGTTTAATTGATGACAATGTGTGTTCTGATAAGTGAGGATGAATTGAGATGAAAAACATTATCTGAGAGGCTTAATGTAATCAGTGTCATGTGTGTGAGCCTTCTGTGCTAAATTCATATATTGTGTTTCAATTCAGAACTTGACCTGTTACTCTGATTTACACTGAAGGTTAGTTGGTTAGGAAAAGATCTTAGGCCATTGTTCATAATAATCCACTTAGACTAAATAACCAACCAAATATGTGAAATATCCCTTGATCCTAATGTTTAAGCCTTACATGTACCTTTTTCTTTGTAAAAAAATAAGTTTTCTAGCATTATTAGATGTAAAATCTTGAAATTGGCCCTGGTCCTTCCTTGAATATTATGCATCTTGACTGAGGCAAAAATCTTAAGTTGAGGGTAACTACCAAAAGTGGCCTTTGTTCCTAGGTTGGATATTGTGCACCTCGACTCAGGCCAAAAGCCTAAGTTGAGGATGGTTGATGTAAGGGTGAAACACAAGATGAGGAGGAATACTTTGACACATGGAAAAGGATATAAAAAAGTGTTTTGAGTGCAATAAAAAGGAGTGATGCCTAATCAATGAGCTAAAAGAAAAATGATGTGAAAATAAAGACAAAAAGCTAAAAAATGAGAATAAGGCATCCAGAAAAGCTTGAAATAGGAGAAATGGAAAATAAGGTGAAAAATAATAGTATTGATAGGCAAAAGTGTAGAAAAATACAGTGTCAAGGAGGGTCATTAGTCACTATGTTCTCAAAACATCATACTCAAGACCATTGATCCTACATTACAAGCCAATAAAGTCCTAAAGTGATCCTAGTCCAAGTAGTTAAAGGTCATAGTCATGAGTATAGGGGCAAACATATGATATTGAGTATGGTATTTGAATGTCTTTTGTGAGAGTGAGTGATTTTGCATAGTCCTCAATATTGAAACTGAAGACATCATCATGAGAGGGATATGAGACTTCTTTTTGTGAGGGCACTTACATTGCATTGTTGACATTGGACTAACTCAGTGATTGTTACTTGTTAAAAAATTGCCCTACTTGTCATAGTTGCTCTGTCTCATATGTTGATCTGTATTGGTTTGTTGATAGCTATCGGATGTGTTTTTAAAGTGGTGCACGTATCTGTGCCTAAGTTTGAGGTGATGTATGTCATTAGATGGAGGTTTGTGTGTTACTATGCTGCTTATGTAGATTAAGTCTGTCGCTTGAGGACAAATAACAATTTTAAGTTAAGGGTGTTGATGTGTTTCCAAAATACAACACATTTGATGCTTAAAAACTTAGAATATTGTGTGTTCTCAAAGCGATGTTAATTGATTTGATGTGTTTTTATGTTTATTTTGCAAGATTACAGAGGTGACACTATTTTTGGGCTAAGTGTGCATATTTTGTTGAAGTCGAGGTTTCACGAGACCTTTACGAGCCATAGATCTGGCTTTGTACAAAATTTTGAAGGGTCATTTTCTAAAGTTAAGTTTATGAACATATAGACGAGCCATAGAAGATTATATGAGTCGTAGACTTGATGTCGTACCTTAAGGATTAGAAAGTGAGGAGTTGCTGAAAAGTCATCAGATGAAACCCCCTACAGGCAGTAAAACTTTATAAGGGTCGTAGAAGGTTGTCATAGAAGTCAACCCCAGAATTGAAGATATAATCCAGAAAGCCCGACTATGGGCCATAAAACATTACACGGACCTAGAAGCTCCCGTAGAGTCTATTGACCCAATTCTCCTAATCCATTTTAGTTTTATATTTTAAATATTATAAATAGGTTTTTAGGTTATTTTTCAGATAAAATGTTACAAAACAATAGAGAATAGTAGAGGGTTTGAGAGAAACACTTGTAAAATATTATTTTGTGCTTTCAATTCAATCTTGTGATTCTTAGTGAAAAGTTTGGATTTCTTGTGCTTAATTCTCTTATGTAAATGCTCAATTATGTTATTCAAATTTATGATTCTTACATTTACATTGATCATGAGTAGCTAAATCCACAACTAAGGTTGTGAAAACCATGAAGAACTAACAAAGTAAAACAAGATAATTCGTAATTCTTGAAAGGTGTGCATGCATGTATTAATTAATTCTCTTCAGTTTGAGTGCTTTTTAACAGTGGCCAACGTTAAAACTCACCTAGTGTTATTGACTGGATCAAGATAGTAATAAATAGGAAAAGAGATTAATGATGTTTCTCGTCTAATCAACCAAACTGGGCCAAGGAGAGGTTGTATCAGAACAATAGGTAAGGGTTAAGTAACGTTCCACTGCAGGGATGGATCAAATCACGTGGTGAAATTTACCTCTCTCCTGGATCAAAGGGTTTGGTAAACTTAACTTATCGTTCTGCATGCTATACACTGGAAAAGAATTCGATTATTTAATAATACTGAGTCAGGGAATCCTGGAGAACACAATACCCTACTTCCTCTTCATACTGATTTAACGCTTGTCTTAGTTTAGGATTACTTTTCATAGTTGTTACAACCCCCTCCCCCCTTGGAGCAAATAAGTAGTTTCATCCACCCGAATTGCTTTGAATTCTTCTGGTCGACCATATTCTCTGTGGGATCAACCCTAACCTCATCAGGTTATATATCTTGATAATGACAGCTTTAGCTCCAAAAAGGAGATGTAACTTGGACAACATCACATCTTCACGCTTTTAATGTAGTATAGATCTAAATATAAATATAGTTTTACTTTTTTAAAATCATTATTTTGAAAGTTTTATTTGACTACTTTCTTTCTAGATCAAATCTAGTTTAGTTAAAATAAATTTTTTGTGTAGAAATTTAACCATAATAAAAAAATCTTCTTCATTTAATTTTTCTATTATGCTTATTATATTTAATATTAATATCATAAGAAATAATAACATAATAATTAAAAAGATGATGAAATGACTATTTTGTCTAAAGTAGAGCCTTTCAATGGGAGGTAAAAAGTTCAAACAACATTTTTAAGGGCCTTCACGTTTTTAATATAGTATGTATATATGTGTGTGTGTATATATATATATATATAAATAGATATAGCTGTAATTAATAATTTTTCAAAAAAAACTATATTTAAATAAATAATTTGAAAATCTTAACGATGTGCATAATTTTTCTTTTTTAATATGCGTGTAGTGGGTAACAAATTAAATTACTAAGGACTATTATTTGGCCCAATCCACAAGAAATTAATAAGAGTGGACTACTTGTGAATTATTTACCTCGACTAGTCCCGCACTCCGAAAAACTATTTGCTTTTCCTCTTCTGAGTCCCTAATCCCAACTCCTTCAAGAATGAGAACCAAATCTGTAGTTGCAGCGGGTTTCTTCCTGCTGTTGATCCTTACGACGTCTCGCGGCTTCCAGTCCGACGAGCTTCTCGTCGATGATGATGAGTTTGGTCTCGAAAGTGGAATCCGATCCCGTTCCGATCCCAATAACGTCCACACAGCAACAGCTCAGCCGACTCGGAAGAGGTTGGTCCCCGATTCAGACTCAAAGATCCAGTTCCCTCTGGAACATGCCTTCGGTGATTCCGACTTCTCCGCTGCCGGCACCTTTACTGCTCGCCTCAAATCTTCTTCTCATGGTTCCCAGGTCTTCCCTTAATAATTGTTTATTTCTTACTTACGTTTTGTTAAAACTTTCCTATGATTGTCTTCCTAACGGTAATAGCATCATTTTTTTGGTAACTGTCTCCTTGTTAATATAAAATTGCTGAAAACAGATTGGTATTAAGTAATTGTAATTTGTAATATTCCTTTTAACTGTCTCAATAGCTAATTTTTATTATAGTTATTGGGTAATATGAAATTGCACAAAACAGATTGATATCAGCAAGTTATGTGTTTATTTTACGGAATCATATTTTCGATTTGCAGCCCTATAAAAGAATAGTAAGGTGGCACCTTCTCTCGATAAAAACAAAAAAGAAGTAATGTGATTAACCACTGCATATAGCTCTTTATATTTTGTGTTAATCTTGGGACGTATATATGATCCATGAGTTGCACATTTATATGTTACTTTGAAGGCTAGTTGGATCAACACAATATGGTTTATAACTTAAATTCGGTGACCTGTTTTGTTGTTTTGGATAAGCCAAACCTGTTTTGTAATGTACTAACTTACTGCTTGATTTGGACTATCCACATGAAGTATGAGCTAGCTAACTTTGGTACTCATGAGTTCATATTAGTTTTAACGTGAACAGTAGTGGTATGAAATGATGAATGGAAATCTCGTATAGTATTTTCTTAAATTATTTTGAAAAGTTGTTCTGCCTTAAAAAGGAAATTTTTATTTGGTTAAATTGAGATCAAATGAATTTTTAAATGCCAAAATCTTATTTCTTTAACTATGTTGAATGGGCCTAATTTGACCACTAGAATATGATTGATATTTATATGTTATGCTTCTTATAAACTTCGCAAGTATTATATCAGTCTTCTTGTTAGAAGTGGCACCCTCCCAGGAGGGTTGCTACATGAGAGCGGGTGGTTAAGGACTGAAGGCTTCATTGACAGAATAAGTATATGGTGGAACTCTTTTGATTTTACTGGGACACTTGGTTACATCCTTGCATCCAAATTAAAAGCCTTGAAACACAAATTGAAGGGGTGGAGCAGAAGTAGGCAAAGAAATCTTGGCCAACCGAGAAATCTCTACTTCAAAGCTGTCTTCTATGGAAAACATTATTATTAATAGAGCTCTAACAGAGGATGAGGGAATGGAATAGGCAAGTTTACTTCTGAACTTTGAGTATTTGATTAAAAATGAGGAGATCTACTGGAGGTAAAGGTCAAGATCAATGTGGTTAAACGAAGGGGATAAGAACACCAAGTTCTTCCATAAGATGGCTAATGCACACAAGAGGTACAACAACATAGACCAATAGGGAAACATCGTCCAAGAACCATAAATAATCCCAGGGGAAATAGTGGAGTTTTATCATAAACTTTATATGGAGGAGGTGCAGTGGAGACCTGCCAGCAATTTTTTGAATTGACCAAGGTTGAAACGGGAGGAAATGGAGGATCTTGAAAGAAGCTTTGATGATGAAGAAGTCTTAAGATGTTTAAAGCAGTGTGCAACTGATAAAGCACCAGGACCAGATGGCTTTACTATGGGGTTTTACATCAAATGTTGGGAGGTGGTGAAAGGTGACATAATGGAGACTTTTTAGAGTTCCCATAAACAAGGGAGGTTTTGAAAGAAGCTTGAATTCTACCTTCATAGCCTTGATTCCAAAGAAGGTCCAAAAGGATCGAGGGACTTTAGACCTATTAGCTTGATAGGCAGTATGTTCAAGATCTTCGGAAAAGTGCTTATTAAGAGGTTGAAAAAAGTGATGTCCAAGCTTGTTGGTTCACAACAATTAGCTTTTCTTAAAGAGAGACAGACAATGAATGCAGTCCTTATAGTTAATAAAGTTGTAGATTCCATGTTAGTGTAAAAAAACCAGGAATTCTATGCCAATTAGACATTGAGAAAGCATATGATCATGCCAATTGGGATTGTCTTATCGTTATTCTAGAGAAGATGGGTTTTGGTTACAAATAGAGATAGTGGATTAAGTTTTGCATGTCTTTTGTGAACTTCATAGTATTGGTAAATGCAGGTATTTTTTTATCATAGAGAGGTCTTAGGCAGAGTGATCCTCTATCAACCTACCTTTTCATATTAGTCATGGAGAGTGACTCAACAATATGATCAAGAATGCAAGTAGTGAAGCATGCGTGAGAGGTTTTGAAGTTGCCAGAGGTGGAAGGGAAAGTTTAGAGATCACTCATTTGCAGTATGCAGATGACACCCTGATCTTTTGTGATGGTGAGGAAGACCATGTTAAAATACTGAGATAATTCTAGTCTCTGGATTACACATCAACTGGGGAAAGAGCTTCATTTATCCCATTAATAAAGTGATTGAGGTGGATAATTTGGAAAAAGCCTCGAGTGGTAGAGTAGGGAGCTATCACTATGTACCTAGGTATACCATTGGGGGATAAGAGCAAATCAAATAGGATTTGGAATGGACTGATAGAAAAATGTGAGAAGAAGTTAACCAATTGGAAGAGCAAATATTTGTCTAGATGAGGTAGATTAACTGTGCTTGACAGTGTGCTTGATGCAATGCAATATCTGCTTACATGATGTTTGTGTTCTCAGCACCAGATAATAAGGAGAATAGATGCTTTGAGAAGAAACTTCTTGTGGCAGGGAAATGAAGATAAAAAGAAATTCTACTTAGTCAAATGGAAGATGTCATAAAAAATAAGATTGAGGGGAAAGCGATCAAGAACATGAAAAGGCAAAACAAAAGTCTCATGTTAAAATGGTTGTGAAAATTTATGACAGGAGAGAATGTGTTATGGAAAGAAGTGGTCAAGGAAAAATATGAAATGGAGAATAAATGGATGACTAAAATGGTGACTACACCATATGGATGTGGTATCCGAAGATCAGCAAGAAATTTTGGCCTCTGCTCCTCTCCAAAATTAGATTACAGGTGGGTAATGGGATGAAGGTATTATTTTGGGAGGACAAATAGATATCCCAAAGTCCTATGAAACAGTCATTCTGAGACTTGTATGCACTAAGTCTCAAACAAAAATGCAACAATGTCTGGAATCTTGATAGGATAGGATGGAATTTGCATCTTACGAGGAACTTAAATGATTGGGAGATGGAAAATAGTGGCTTTCCATGAGACAGCAGAATAGTTTAGTAATCTAACTAATGGAGAAGATAAGGTTTTTGGAAGATTGGCAGCAAAGGGGTCTTCAACGTCAAATCAGCTTCCTGCCCGGTGACATCTTTCCTCCTTAAGCCCCTGCTTTTGTTTGCTTTTCCTATGCATCCCAAAGACCTCAATCATTCAAATAATAGGATGGAGTATTGGACATGGCAGATGATTTAGAGAACTAAAATCCCATACAAGGTTAATTGCTTTACATGGTTACTAGCAAAGAAAGGACAACTTAGTCAATGATCTCTTTTTGCGGTGCAAATGAGCAGATCAATTATGGAGAATATTCATCAATCTTAGGAAGATCACTTGGGTAAAATCAAGAAACATGGAACAACTCATTGCTGGATTGATGTGGGTAAGACTGTAGTAAAGTAGAAGAGATGAAAGATTGTCCTAACTTACATATGGTGGACAATGTGGAAAAAAAGGAATCAAAGGTGTTTTGAGGACAAGAACAACAACTTACAGATCTTTAAGATGAATTCGCTAACTCTTTGTTTCTTTTGGTGTAAACAGGAGAGACAACAACAACAACATCATACCTAGTGAAATCCCACAAGTGGGGTCTGGAGAAGGTAAAATGTACGTAGACCTTAGTACTACCTCATAGAGTTAGAGAGGTTGTTTTCGGAAGACTTAGCTCAAAAGTGTCAGGCCCCATAAGCAGAAGATATAAGATATGAAAGAGAAATGACTAAAATGGAAAGCAAGTGATAATATATAAATACAATAAAGGAAACAAATATGGGATATACAATAAACAACATAAGATATAAAAACACGTATATACGCCTAAACCTACTAACCTACTATACCACAGGGCTAGACATCTTCCTGTCCCTACCAACCTATCAACCTTCCGCTGTAACGTGCGACCTCCACTCCTTTCTATCTAAGGTCATGTCCTGGGTGATATGGAGTTGTGCCATATCTTGTCTAATCACCTCCTCCCAATATTTTTTTGGTCTCCCAATAATTACTGTCGCCAATAGGTTTTTAGCAATTACTTGAGTATGTCTTGGATGAGGTTTGACTTTTCATCATCCAACCAGTAATAGATCTTTGACATTTTCTGTCACAGATGCAAACGCTGACAAAGCTTCGCTTCTCCAGAAATGCTTTTACTGGATCAGAGGAGGGTTTTAAAGTAATTGAATTTTCCATTCTTACAATCATAATGCCTTGGTATTTTTGACTTGTGATTGTGAATTTTATTTGATGCAGAAACTCTTGGAAGGTGATGACTTTTACAGAATAAGAGTACCATCCAATGTATTAAACCTTCCTGGCGGAGAATACGTTGTTTCCTCGGTTAAAGCAGTAAGTTTGGAATTATTGGGTTTGAAAGTATCAGCATTTTGTGATCTGTATTCTCTGTACATTTGGAAATTCAAAAGGAAGGAGTAGTTGAAATGACATGAATACTTTGCCTTTGTGTGATCTGATGTATGCCCAGGCCTTTATGCCTTATGACATTGAATCTTTTTGTGTACTTAAAGTTTCCCTATGATATTGAAGTCTTAGGGGTTAAAAGGTTGAGTATTGTCTAGCAAGAAAATTTTATGTGGACACCTTTCAGGGAAGAAACTTTCATGTGATTTAATAATTAATACATACTTTCTAGAGATATTTTCGTTTACCTAGTAAGGGCATTTTAGCCAGTAAAACGTATTTGTTAGAAAAGTTGTTTCATATATCTCTAACTGTAATGCTGCAATTTCTCGTAGAGTTTTAATAGGAATATTAGAACTTAATCTTCGTCCTGGTGTTTCTGGATTTGCATTTGTTCTTTATAATCCCTCTTGTTTGGGTTATTCTTCTGAAATTTTATATTGCCCTAGGAAGATTTATGTAATTGTGGATAATTACTTTAAAAAAATTGACAAATCCAAGGTACAAAATAAAGATAAAATATGTAGATACTGGGACTAGAGGCTGAGGGGCAGAGTAGCTAGAAAGCCATATTATTCATTGAGTAGGCAAGGGGCTACTTGACAACTTCTTTCTTAAAGGTGTTCACATCTAGGAAAACAGAGAAATAAAATTGAGACAGGGGGGGGGGGTTAGAGGAGGACTAGATCATTCTTATTATGACTCTATGCACCATTTTCTGTTTTTGAGAAGGCTAAACATCTAACTTGGGTGATGCCTCATAGCACACTGGACCTAATATGCAGTTGGAATAATATACAAGGAGAAACTTGCATAATGAGTGGTGGAAGATTGTTCCAGCTTGCATATGGTGGACAATTTGGAAAGAGAGAGGAATGCAAGATGGTTTGAAAGCAGATGCAGTTCAATCCAGAAGATCAAGAGCTCCTGCATTTCTCTTCTTTATTTGTGTAAAGAACAGTTAGTTGATGATGTGGAATCATTACTAGACTTTATGGCCTCGTTTGTCCGAGTCTGGATCTGTATATATGCTATACCAGGCCTTTTTTTAGGGTGCTGATGAATATTACATCACTATCTGTAGTTCATTTACCATACATTGCTCTTTACACCAAAAATATAAAGTAGAGATGCATTTCCCTTTGATCTTTTGAATGGAGTTTGATCTTCCTTTAAAAATTCTGTCATCCCTTTCCTTTCATATGGTCCGCCATATGCAAGCCGAGCCTGTTTTCCGACATTTCTTCTGGCCTTTGCTTCCTCCTCTTCTGACGTAGCAGCTCAATAGATCAACAGTGTGCTCTGGCATTGTACAGCTTTCCCTAACCAAGGTAATGAATAGGTACCAGACTTGGGAAGTTACTTTGCAGCAGAGGAAGCAGTGTCTGTTTGTTTCATTGGCTTCCATACAAAGAGTGAAAGAGGGCATATGGAAGCTAAATGAAATTTCCTTTTCTGTATTGCCTCATGGGTGAGACAAGTGTTCCTTACTACCAGCCAGGAGAAGCATTTCACCTTACTAGGTGCCATGCTTCTCCAAGCAGCTTTCCAAGGTTGGTCCAGAAAGACCTGATTGTCCTCCATAGTCCAACTCCATAGGTATCAGTGGACTCATCAGTGCACCACTGCCATTTTGTTCATACTTCTGTTGTATTATATTCTTCCACAGGGTTGGTCTGTCTTCAACATATCTCCACAACCATTTCTTGAGCAGGCTGTTGTTTTGTAGCTTTTGGTTTGTAAGCTCCATACTTTCATGCTCCTTACTCTGCTGCACTATGCTCCATTTCACCAAATTGAAACCTTTATGCTCCTTTTTGCCCTGCCATGGGAAGTTTCTGCTCAATTTGTTTAGAACTTTGAGTACTTAGCAGGCATAGGAAAGAGAGACATCACATGTGTTGGTAATGAGTCTAGCATATAGTTGATTAGAATTAACCTGCCTCCTCTAGATAGATATTGTACCTTCCACAAAGCAAGCTTCTGTTTTGTCTTCTCAATGATGATGTCCCAAATCTCTAATGCCTTATTTTTAGCACCCAATGGGAGGCCCACGTAAACAGTAGGCAGTTATCCCACTCCACATCTTAAAATGTTAGCTAGAACCTGAATCTGGGTGACTTCATTGATAGGAAAGATGTTGCTTTTTCTCCGGTTTATCTTTAGGCCTAAAATTGTTTCAAAGATAATTAGCGTTAGTCTCAAAAAGCTGATTTGCTCACTAGTAGCATCAGAAAAAACTATTGTGTCATAGGCATAAAGTAGATGACACATCTCCAATACTTCTTTGTCCTGGTCCCTATTTTAAAGCCTTTTAGCTGTCTTCCTTAGTATTGCAATCTTCATCATACTATTGAGGCCTTCCATGGCTATGATGAAAAGAAAAGGGGATAGGGGATCCCTATGGCTTAGCCCTTTTTCTGCTGAGAAAAAACCAACTGGGTCTCCATTTACCAAAAATTGAGAACTTGCTTGTTTTAATGCAATCAGTTAGCCATTTTTTTTCAAAACCTATTTACCTGAGAATGCTTTGTAAGAATTTGGTTGATAAGGTCAAATGCCTTTTTAACACAGTTCTGAGCCTCTCAATCTAGTGCCTACACACTCACTTGCCACCAAAGCTACATCCATGATTTGCCTTCCTTTAATAAAGGCCATTGGATTTGGGTTTATTAGTTTATCTATCACTCTCTTTAACCTTTCAGCTAGTGCTTCTGCAATGACCTTGTACATTCCAGTGATGAGACATATTGGGTGCAGCCTCTCAATTTAGTTGCACCTACCTTCTTTGGGATTGGAGCTGCAAATGTGGCATTAAAGCACTTTCCAAAAACCTGCTCCAAATGGAAATTTTGTAGGGTGATTAGTATATCTGACCTCAAATGGCCTTTGGCTTAGCCCTTTTTCTGCTGAGAAAAAACCAACTGGGTCTCCATTTACCAAAAATTGAGAACTTGCTTGTTTTAATGCAATCAGTTAGCCATTTTTTTTCAAAACCTATTTACCTGAGAATGCTTTGTAAGAATTTGGTTGATAAGGTCAAATGCCTTTTTAACACAGTTCTGAGCCTCTCAATCTAGTGCCTACACACTCACTTGCCACCAAAGCTACATCCATGATTTGCCTTCCTTTAATAAAGGCCATTGGATTTGGGTTTATTAGTTTATCTATCACTCTCTTTAACCTTTCAGCTAGTGCTTCTGCAATGACCTTGTACATTCCAGTGATGAGACATATTGGGTGCAGCCTCTCAATTTAGTTGCACCTACCTTCTTTGGGATTGGAGCTGCAAATGTGGCATTAAAGCACTTCCCAAAAACCTGCTCCAAATGGAAATTTTGTAGGGTGATTAGTATATCTGACCTCAATTTCCCAGAAAGCAATGAAGAATGACACTGGGAATCCATCAGGGTCTGGGCCCTTGTCAATGGCACACTGTTTAAGCCCTTCTAATATTTCATCCTCTGTAAATTGTCTTTCCAGCCACACCTGCTCTTCTGTGGAGATCCTGGTATGCCTTGGAGGGTGAAATTAGGTCTCCAATTCTCAGATTCCTTGTAGAGTTCATGATAGAAGTTCACTATGGAATTTTTTATTTCTTCAAGATAAGTAACTTCAGTTCACTCACCTTTGAAGATGTCAGTGAAGTTGAATCTTCTGTGAGCATTCGCCATCCTATGGAAGTCCTTTGTGTTTTTATCACCATTTTTAACCCGTTGTACTCTACATCTTTGCCTCCAGAGCAATTTCCTATTTGGAAGCCTCTTCAAACTCCATAGCCAATTGAATTTTCTGCAACTGTTCATCATCTATCAAAAGTCCGCGATCCTGAATGCATTCCAGATCTCTCACTTGTGTGAATCTGATCTTTCCTTTCCTTTCGGTTGTTCTTGTTGGCTTTGGTCCATTCTTTGAGCTTGACTTTCAATTTACTAAACTTAGAAGCTAATTGAAAATCAGGTCTGCCAGTGGCATTGAAGCTGCTCCACCATTCTTACACCCTGTCTTTGAATCCTTCTTCTTTAAGCACCAATTTTCAAATTTGAAGTATGATTTCCTATGTTTCCAATCATCACAAGATAGTTGGATGGGGTTATGGTTTGAGCCAATGTGCGAGAACACTTTGATTGATTTGGAGAAACTCTTATCCCATTGGTAAGAGAACAAGAATCTACTATTCTTGTGGCATAACTGTGATTTTGACCTTTCCTCCGTGTATAACTTCCTCTAGAAAGAGGAGGATCTAGTAACTCAAGGTCATTTATGCATTGGTTGAAATCTGCCATGGCTCTGGTTATTCTGGTACAGTTTGTCCTTTAAGAGGGAAATCTGGATACATTGAAGTCCCCACAGATCACCCACTGCCCTTTGGATATTCCTCTAATACTTGAGAGCTCCCACCACAATTCTTCTCTTTTTGTTGTCACACTCTACATATACCGCTGTAAGATACCAAGTCAAGTCTTGGCTGATCCCAGATAGTTTACAAGTGAGCAAGCCTGGTGCACTAAAACTCCCGTTATGCGCAATGTCCAGGGAAGAACCAAGGGTTTATTGTACACAAACTTACCGTGCATTCTACCAGAGGTTGTTACCAAGGCTTGAATCAATGACCTCCGGGTCATATGGCAGCAATTCTACCAATTACTTAAAAGCTCCCCTTTATGAAAATATTTGAAGCCCACATTGAAATAGACGGTGACTTCTTCCATCAGATCAATGGAGAGAATAGGTATTAGAAGAAAAGGAGAGAGAAAATAGAAAAGGGGTGCAAGAATCAAAGGAGAAATGGGTATCAGAAGTGAGAGGAGAAAGAGATAGAGAAGAGAAGAGGGACAAGAGGGGTTGATTCTGGTGATCAGAAGGACCACGGTGAGAGAAAAGGAAATGAATATAGGTTAGGTCATATTCTTGGAGAATGTGCCTGGGAACATATTTGTTGCAAGCTGTGCTAACATTTTGTTCTCACCACTTTCTCATTTTGGTTGTAATATGAAGTTATTTCCTTGTTTTCAGACGTTTGGTTTATCCACCAGTGTTGTATTTAGTGTTTTTTGAATTTAGTGAAATGATAAGTAGAAAATTATTCAAGTTTTTGAGTACTTCAAACTCAAGAGATTGCAGGTTCTCTCTTAATAAACCAGCACCACAGGCCGTAGGAAGAAAACATCTGATTTCATATTGCAGCGTCCTATAACTAGATCCATATCAGGGGACCATAACATCTCCAATGTCACACACATCCTTTATGCTCATATTTTAAATTTCCGTTAAGGAAGCTGAATTTACTTTGTGATTTGACTTATCATTTTGGTACTTGGAATATTTCAAACTTCAAATGACATGCTTATTATCTAATCACTATTACTATTTTTGCCTCAGAGGTGTCTACCTCGGGATGGTTTGGAGGAGCACTTTGTCATACATATGGTAATATTCAGTACTCATCACCTAAGTTGATTATGTTGGTTCTGATATAATATGTTTTTCTATTTTTGGTGGGGTTGTTGGATGGAGCTGGTTAAGAATATGATTTTGTCTTGGATAACAACATTTGTTAAGTACTGCAGCCACTGTGCAAAGTAAAGAAAATAAGTCAAATCTGTTCAGATTTTTCAACGTAACTTATTTCCTTATGATAATAGTAGGTTAGTAGAAGTGGTCGTGTATTATATATTATGTTGTTATTGTCTATCATTTATTTTGTTACTTTTCTTGTCTTTGTATCTTGCTTCCCACTATAGTTTTTTTGTTTCATATATAATATTTTCTACTTTTGGGGATGATATTTTTGAGATGAGGGTCTTTCCCTCTATCTCTATGGGGTAATAATAAGATCTGCGTACATTTTACCCTTCCGAGATCCCACTTGTGGGGGTTTCACGGGGTATGTTGTTTAAGTTATTTCCTTTATCTTTCAACTAAGTATGCTTTGAATTTTGTTTTGTCTTCTAAGGCAGAAAGGTGGTTTACCTTGTTAGTTTTTAAGTGTTGTCTCTTGCATGTCATTAAAGACATGTGAGGTTAGTGTTTTCGTTACTATGCAAATTAATTAAGTTGATACAGTGTGTACTCTTTATTGTTCATATCCTTCATTTTATCCTTATCAGGAATTTGATTTTAATGTGTTCATCGCAGGACGGTGTGAATATTTTGGCTGTTAATTATGGTTCCCCCGGTGCATGCCAGTACCCTCGTCAATTGAAGTTTGTAAGTATGATCCAAAGTCTTAGACCCCTACCCACCTTCCAACCTGCCCATGCTTTCAACCCAACTTATATGGAGCATGTTACGTATGTATAATCAGTAGTACCCAATTTTGAGGTTGAAATTTTGATAGGGCAATAGATTGATACTGCTCTATTTGAAAGTTTGAAGCTGTCTGAATAACTTAAATTTAAGTACAATGTCTGGACAGTCATCCCAATTTAGGTGTTCTCCTTTGATAGCATTTATTAGTAGCTAAATAAATACTACCAAAAGCTAACTATGTTGATTTCCTTTTGGAAGATAGCATAATATTTTTAGATTTCCTATGGAAATCGGAGCTGCTTTATTCAACGAACCCTCTATATAACTTTGATTTTTTGGTTTAGGCCCAATGATCAAGGCAAAATGATTTTCAACAACTTTTTTTTTTGAAATGCTTCTTACAAGTGGATTGTGCTTTTGGAGCTGAGATACTTGAGTTGAGAGTCTTCTGGAAACAACCTCTCTATTTGTATGAGGTAGTGATAAGGTCTGCGTACATTTTATCTTCCCCAGACCCCACTTGTGGGATTTCACTGGGCATGTTGTTGTTGTACTTCTTACAAGTGAAGTGTTCTATTGGGGAAAATTATACCATCCCATAGAGGAGGTATGTAATAGAGAAACCAGAATTCATGAAATGGTCGTACAGAAGGTATGCAATAGGGAAACCAGAATTCATTAATTGGTCGAACAATATTTGTAGACCTCATATATCAATATTCATTTGAAATGGTTGAACAATATTTGTAGCTTGTACCTCATGATTTCACCATGTGGCAGGTGTATTTTCCCTAACAATTCAAGTGCATGAACCCATTAAAACCTTGTATTTAAGCCTCTTTTCCTTTTCTCGTTGTTTCCCTTCAAAAATTTTTATGGTGCTGGAGAGTAAAGGAATTTCATGTAATAAGATGCTAGTTCTATGACTGATATTAAGTTTGGTGCTTCTATTTCAGCCTGCAAAATGGTCCTTTAACTCGCATACTGTCCTTAAACCTACTGAGCAGGCACCCAGGTAAGTCACTGTAATTTTTTATTTTTCTTTTTTCTTCGACTTTGTATTCTCCTTTTGCATAAAGCAAGTTATTAGTGGTAACAAATTAACTTACGTAATTATATTATATCATGATGCTGTGCCAATAGTAAACTTCTTGAGAGAAGCCTCAAGTACGTGCTGTGTCACCCTAAACTAGTACTATCATATCAGATTATATCTTTTTCAGAAATAATCTACTGGTTGTGTTAGTTTTACACCATTTGTCTTGAAAGATTGTTATTTCTCTTCTAGAAAGGCAACCTTATTAAACTTCGGAGGAGATTTCACCGGAACATTATAACTTAAACATTATCATCTTAAAATATTTCTGAGTAGTACTTTTTTTTAAAAAAATAGTTTTCAATTACTTGGATTTTATATTGAAAAGACAAATACATTTGGTTCACTTTAAAATTGATTGATTTGACTATTGAAAAACCAAATATATCAATATAGTCAGGTGGGATCTCACACCCCAAACATGGGGAGGCGAGAGTCAAGACCGGCACCCGATGTCATACGTGACCAAGCGAACCAACCTCTAACTCTCATAATCGACTAATAAGGAATAATCGAAGAAAAGAGATGGTCATCCTAGCCATGAAGTCATTGACAAATATATATATATATATATATATATATATATATACACCACTGATATATATATATACCACTGATATCAACTGATATAACATGTGTCACCTATGTACAAAAGCTTCTAAGAGTCTGACAAGCATGCTGTGGTTGGGATAGGGCCCCAACCTATCCATAAACTTCTATATTCATACGACATCAAAATATTATAATCAGCTACTCTAGGAAAAGATGGAGCTCACCAATTCACCGCTGGTAGTCTGAATCTGTCGATGTGGTTTGTTAACTTGTGAACCTGACCTGTGGCATGAGATACAACGTACCCAGCTAGCAGACATTAGTACAGAAAAATGTATCGAGTATGTAAGGTAGATAGCATATCAAGAATATTTCCATGGGAAGTACGTAATGTAATGACAGTAATGAAATAGAACCTGAAGGTAATCCGTTAACTGCTTATCATGAAACATTTAGTGGTGCACTTATCATTGGACCTCACATCTATAGGTACAATTTATACATATATGTCCTTTTCGCAGAAAAGCTTCTATGGGTAGTGAGTGAGCCTCAGTGGGCCAACTAAGAAGTCATAATAAACCAACAAATAAGTCTTACTAGACCAGCTAGTAAGCCTCGATGGCCACCAATAAGTATCACTAGACCAACAAATAAGCATATCCCGGTATCATAAATCATGATTATTCTCGTAACATATACTAACTTGCTTTAAACAGTTCTTTTTGATCATCTTATTACTTCAAGGGAATTGCAAATTCTTTTCTCGTTTCTACTCAAATTTTCAAGCATTACAACAAACATATTAAAGTGGGGACCAAATTATCAACTTCTTGAATTAAATTCTATGGTTTTAATCCTCATCTATGGGTACAATTTATACATATATGTCCTTTCCACTAGTAAGCCTCTATGGGTAGTGAGTGAGCCTCAATGGGCCAACTAAGAAGTCGTAATAAACCAACAAATAAGTCTCACTAGTAAGCCTTGATGGCCACCAATAAGTCTCACTAGACCAACAAATAAGCATATCCCCTATCATAAATCATACATAACATATACTAACTTATTACTTATAAGAGTTATTTTAAAAGTCATATAATGGTTGCCTTAGTGAAAGAATACTTTTCAACTATGAATTGATGAAATCTTACCTAAACTAATTATTGAAGAATAAACAAATATTAGAAGAAATCATTTATAAATATTTGCATCTAACAACAATTCGATTGGTGGATCACCGTGTAAATCCACGTTTGCTAGTCGCGAAGCTTCATTGAATGTGACAACAATTTCATAACTCAACTCATGATGAACCTCTAGTCAACCTTTGAATTGAAACCAATCACATAACCATTTATAGCACAAAGTGTTTCGGGAAGCGAGAAGCAAAAAGAAAGTGACGAGGGCTTGCTTCACTGAAGTGAGAAGTGTGAAGCGAAGTGCACATTTTTTAAAAATAAAGCGCTATTGAGTACAAAAATGAAAAATATTAAATATGTATAGATAAATATTGAGAAACTCAATAGGAGCAACATATTAAGCAAATCTCTCAATTCTTAGATTAAAAAGTACTCCCTCTGTCCCATTTATGTAGCACTTTTTGACTTGTGACGGTGTTTAAGGAAAAAAAGAAGACTTTTGAAACTTGTGGTCTAAAATAATTCTTAGATATTTGTATGGTTGTGAATCATTTCATTAAGGGTAAACGAGGAATTTTAAAGTGAAATTGTTTCAAATTAAAGTAAGATGACATTCTTTTTGGGACGGATCAAAAAGGAAAAGGTGCCACATAAAATGGGACAGAGGGAGTAAATAATAGATACTAGAAATAGGTAGTCAATAATTCTCATAAGTCATAACATATTTAAGCAAATGCCTAACCAAATCACAAAGAGAGTAAAGTCCTATTCTTCAACAAGATCCTCAAACTTTTGAAGCGTCATCAACAATGGTTCTACTTGGTCCTCATCTTCTTCATCATCAAAGGCCTCATCAACAAGGGTTCTATACTTGAACTTGTACCTGTAGCTTGTTCCTTAAAGTACTCCCCCTAAAACCATAAATATTCTCCACACATCACTTTCTATAGCAATATCACCATAGGTGAGATCTTCTCCTTTGTATACTTCTTCCTCATCATATGATTTTATGGGACTCTAGTTAACCATTCATTTGCATCATCAATACTATCCAACAAAATTGGGTTGCTGCTAGTATGAGTATTGTAAGACACACCAATGTTCAATTATATATGATGAACACTAATTATTGAGGCGTTTTAGCTCAAGCCTATTCCTCATTTTTGTATAGATCTGCATAGAAATTGTAGAAAGTAGTTAATAGGAGGACTTGGGCCTTTAAGATACCATTTAATTTAGTAATAATGTAATATAATTTCTCACATGTTTATACAAGCTCTAATTTCTTAGTAATAATGTAATATAATTTCTCACATGTTTATACAAGCTCTAATTTCTCTCGCAACAGAATGAACGAGTTAAACTTTGAACTCTAATAGTAAACTATTGCAAGTTTGGGACATTATAACCATATTGCATCCACTATTTAACTGTAGAAGAATTTTAAAAGTTTATAAGTAATAATAAAGTTCAAGTTCTAGACACAATTAAAAGTGGAAATGCTCAGCTGATGACCTTAAGTTTCTGGCTCTAAGGTCTGATTCCATTCCCAGTAGCCCATTAGCTTTCATGTACAGACCAAGCTTCTCCCATATTTTGTTTTGCAAATTTGAATCTGGATCATCCTCTCTACACATGCATGATATCCCGCCCACATTTCTGTCTTCATGTCATTATTTTTATAAAAGAGCCCTAGGTTCAAAATATCTCTCGTTGCACGCAAAGATTAATGAAAATCCATGCACCTTGCCTCAATGATTTCAAAAACTCTCCCATATTTCTTGCCATCGTAATTAAATGCCTATTCAATACTTTCTTTGGCCCTATCTATGGTTCATAAATTTAGTCCATTGATGGCTTTTTCTCCCCATCCATCAAAACGAAGTATACTAACTAAAGGGCCACCAGTCTAAGTGCTTGAACAGTATCATTCCAAAACCAATGATGTGTTTTGCAACTTCTTTACAGGAGTTTCCTTTGCATAGACACTTCCATTCTATTCAGTTGACATAAATAAGATTCTCAAATTTTGGGAGGCATCCAAGGATGGAATATCATCTTTAGGAGGCATTTAAATGACTATGAGGTTAAGAATGGCCAGGTTATTGCAAAGATTGGATGGTTTCTCTAGTTTGAACATCAATCCTGATACAATCAGATGGAGACATGCTACAACAACAACAACATACCTAGTGAATCCCACAACTGGGGTTTAGGGAGGGTAGAATATACGCTGACATTACTACTACCTCATAGAAGTAGAGATGTTGTTTCCTGGAAACCCTCGTCTCAAAAACCCATAAGCATAATAAACTAGATATGACAAAAAGAAAAGGGAATAGAAAGGGTGATTAATAACGAAAAGCACATAACAATATGTAAATACGATAAAATCAACACACATACGACAGATAATGACAACACATGATATAAAACATGACCTCTTCTGCTACCATGCTATACCCCAAGGCCAGGCATCCACCTAACGCTACCAACCAATTAGCCTGCTACTCTAATTCTTGACTTCCACTGCTTTCTATCTAAGGTCATGTCCTCGGTGAGATCAAGTTTCGCCATATCCTGTCTGATCACCTACCCAAAACAAGATTAATCATAGATGCTTCATTGGTTCATTTGAGTTGTAAACACACTTGTGTCGTAAATATTCTCTGATTTCTTCCTTCACAATATCTGGGACCTTTGGACCTACTTTTACATCTTCATAACCACCAATAAGATGTTCTTTGTGATGAAATATTCTGTTGTTGTATGTCATATGCCATTGAATAAGAAAATGGAACTTACAGTAAGGAAAAGCAGAACAGTGAAGACAGAGATTTAAGTCACAGAACAAGAAGAAAAAGGGGGAGAAAAACAGAAGAGAACAGTGAAGAAGAAAAATAGAGACAAATCACAGAACAGCAAAAAAGAAGAGGAAAAAAAACAGAGTTTTGCAGCACAGTAGCAGAGTAGATGAAATTGCAAATCAGGAAAAAAAAAAGCAGCGCGTAAGAGTCATACAGAAAGATATACGAAGTAGAGAAAAAGTTGCAGTGCTGAAGAGAAAACAGAGTAGTGTAGCGCAGTAGCAGAGGAGCTTAAATCAGAAAAAAAAGAAACAGAGTAATGTGATCTACAGTAGCACTATGAAACAGCAAATTGAAAAAAAGAAAATCCTTTCATGGTCATAGCAGAGAAACAAAAAAAGAAGAGAAGACGACGAGGAGGACAACAAAAATAATAATAATAATAATAATAATAATCTATACTGTATTAAAAGCGCAACGACCCTTAGAAATGTTGATTGAACTTTTTGCTCTTTATTAAAATACTTTGCTTTAGACACAATTGTCTTTTCACTATTTCTCTTAATTTATAATTTTATTTTTTATTTATTTAGTTTCAAGATTCACTTTTGAATTAGAATTTCTTTATATTCATAATTCACTCTTGATTTAGAACTATTCTATATAAATAATTGTCGAAGCTATGAAGGAAAAAGGAAAAATATTATTATTTTAGAATATTTAAGTCATTGAAATTAATAGCATTTATTTTAATTTTTTTTACATGAATATTGTATTTATTTTAATGGTAAGTAATATTTATATATAACTTTTAGATTGATACGACACATACGTGCAAAGCACGTATACTAAACTAGTGGTAGTAATAAGACGACGATCTAGACGGCAGGTCAATTGTTCTTACTCTTGTAAGGGTTGTTACAAGGGGTGGAGGAGTAGAGGAATCTTCTCTTGCTGCTTCTGGGAAACTTAAAAAAATGTCTAGGGAACAGGATGTCAAATGATTATGTCCCTACTTTTAGTCCCTACTTTTATTACAAGCATTACAGATGTATTTTCTTTGAGACTCTCCGGAGCAAAAAATGAAGATAAAGGAAAGCCAAAATGTTCTTGCAATTTTTCTCTGAGCCATGATGATTTAGTTGCTTATTTCCATAAATTTATCCCTGCACTTTTTTTAAAGTAACTCTAATTTAGTTTGAATTTTAAAGCTAGTCAGTAATAAAAATGTTTTTGGCACAGAACGCCTATTTTTTCAGAAGCTATTGTTGGAGAGAATGCAGAGAGCGACGAAATGCCGCCTCCAGAGAGATCTTTCTGGGCTAAATATGTGAGTCTGATTGAATTAGTTTCTTGTAAATATTTCCCATACTCATGTTTTACCCTTTTCTTGTGAATTTTATTTCAGTGGATGTATTTGATCCCTCTTGGACTCATTGTTATGAACGCTATGACCCAAGCTATGAACATGGCTGAAGAACAGACTAGTGGACAAGCAGGGGATCAAGGACAACAGGCAATTGGTGCTCAACGTGCACAAAATACTGTGGTACGAAGAAGATGATAGGTGAGTAAGTTGAAGTCTGGGCAAGTACTTCTGTGGTTTTCTTCATCAACGATTTGTACTTGCATAGAATCTGAACCCAGGGCCCGACAATTTCCTGGTGGCTCTCTTACAGAGAATGTGGCCTCATGCATTAGTTAATTATAAATTGTATTAGCCCTTATTAGGTGTCTACGAATAATGTTTAAGCAGTTTTGACTATATTAAATTACAGCAAACTTTTAATCATGAAGTACTTTTTTCAGTTTTGTTCATTGTTTGAGATTTCTTCTAGTGTCTTTTTGTATGTAATGACTTGTTGTCTCAACAAGTTGAGTTCCGAAATTGAATTTTACTTTGAAAGGACGCATGCAAAAAGAAAATTACAGTGATTGCTCATCTGAAACTTTGACTAATTTTTATGTGTGCAGTGTGCACTTGTACATTCTTCTTGTACGAGACAGCGCAGATGTCTCAATTGTCTTTGATGTTCTCTCTGGAAAGATAACATATATCTTTATAGGTCTTTTAAACTATTATAGCATCTGTTTTTAGAGTTATATTCTATAGAAATATATGGTGCAGTGTCATTTCTGTTTTGGGATCTTTTGATTTGCCTTCGGAGAAAGGTTTGATGTTTTGCAATCCAAACAGTTGGTGTTCTCTGAGAAACATGGGGAGGGCATGGAGTGTGTTGGTGACCTCACTATTAATCTAGCATGTGTTAAGCCCATGTCTAATTTTCTCTGCTCTCCAAATGGATATGATCTGCCACCAATGACTCTCCTTCCCCTTCAGGTCTCTTGTTTTGTATCTCTAATCTCTAACCTAAGATGACAGGAGAAATCTTCTCAAACTTGCTTTGTTTAATCTTCCTGTATGCTTCAAGGCCTGACCATGAAGCTTTGGTTGAAATGAAGAGAGGGCATCCACTGTTTTGACTTCAAAACATTTTCCTTGTGCAAATGCATATGATGATCTTTCCACTTGGGAATTTCCTCCTGTTGGAAAGACCAACAACAACAACAACATACCCAGTGTAGTCCCACAGGTGGAGTCTGGGGAGGGTGACTTGTATGCAGACCTTACCGCTACCTCCTAGAAGTAGTACACTCCCAGCAGAAGAGAAATCTTATCAAGCTCCTTCACCAGTAGTTCTTGGTAGGAGTTTGATTATTTGCATTCTACAATCCGTGGTTTATAGAAACAAAGAGATAGATGGAGTGTCGTTTTTTTTTTAATTAAAATTTGGAGCCCATGAGCTCATTTTATTGCAAAGGAATTATAAGTACTAGCAGCATAAATCTGAAAAATGAAAAGCCCAAAAGAAGAAAAATTATCATCCATAACCCGGCCCACCCCTCCTTGTTAACCCCGTCCTTCAGACTTCTTAATTATATCTCTGTAGTGTACTTTGAGGTCCGCACCCTTTCACTTTCCAAAATGACCTCTACACTTCCACTGTTGAGAACTTTGCTCGTCTTCCTTGTTGTCATCCATGGCTTCCGGTCTTGTTTTGAGACATCTCTTCCACTCTCCATCATCAAAAGTAAGATCTTCCATTCCCCCTCTTACTGTTATTAGTTGCCCTGTTTGGTTGACATAATCTTTTATTCCCTCAAAATCAAGGTAGATCTATCATTATTCGCATCACAAATCAGCAAGGCACCTAAATTTCCATCATCATCCGCATCTGGTAGGTAAAGATTCCTTCTTATCAGTGCTACAATACTGACTATCTTTTGATTCCCCTCATCCGTGTAGGCAGGGGCGAATTTAGCCCTATTTTTTGGGTCATGGGAACTCATGGTCATTCGACTAAATTTGATATATTATTTGTATAATTCTTAAAGAATATTAAATACTAGCTAAAGGAACCCATGATCAAAATGACAAGTTTGTTCATTGGTTCATGGGCTCTTTGTTAGCATGATGGTTGGGGGTTCAATCCCAACCAACAATATTATTTTATCCCTTTTTTAAAAATAAAGTAATGGTGCACCCATGTTCTTGAATTTCTAGATTCGCCTCTACCTGCAGGTATAAGGATGTTGATAAGGACCCTCCCCCCTAGTGTGGATCCACTCTGATGTACAAGTCATTTTTTGGGGCATCTGTTTTTGTAAATCGATATAGCATTCCTTTTGTATTTTCACAAGTCCCCCTAATCCCATAGGTTTGTTTTTTTTGTGAATATCTCCGACTGTGAAACTTCTTCAAAAAGTATAGATGTGCTATTCGTATCTCTTGTATGTATGCTACCTCTACAATGATATGCCCATGACGGCATGTAACTTCTTTGTTGTATCTGCCATGCTACTATCCTATGCATTTCCTTATATGACTCAATCAGCATTTATGTTAATTTTCCTAGTTCGAATCCTGAGAGAAGGCACTTAAGCTTAGTCCAAATTGATTGTTCCCCTGTATTCCTTGGATAATTGCTGAAATGATGAATACTGTATACCCTTATTCTCCTCTAGAGCAAGATTAGCCAGTGTGTCTGCTAACTGGTTAGCTTCCCTGTATGTATGCTTGAAACTGATACTTTTATTGACTGCTATCTCCTGTATTTGCTCAATTTCTCCCTTAATATTCCAAGGAATCCTCCATTCCTTTAGGATAATTTTCTGTAGGACTAAAGAATTAGTTTCCTCTATTATTTTGTCCCTCCTAGTTGACAGACAATAGTTCAGTCCCTATAGCATTGCCTTGGTCTCAGCCTCCATATTTGACATTTCCCCAAGCACCTTTGCTTCTGCATATAGGATATCTCCTTAATAATTTCTAATGCAAAAGGCCAATGAACTAGACCCAAGATTCCCTCTACAAGCACCATCAGTATTACATTTTATCCATCCCTTCATGGTAGTTCCCACTTAACTGGCAAGCAGTACACCCTTGGTCTGTACTTCTGCAGTGTCATCAGAATTCCAGCCCAATCCCTTGGACATGTTGTCCATGGGAATTTATTTTTAATAAATAGATATACTATTTGCTGGCATTGAAATGTAAGCCTATGGAAACTTACTTCGGAGCTATGTTTCCTAGCATTCCTAGTCTTCCATAGTTCCCACATTATCACCATAGGCATAACCTTGAAGATCAGTTGCAACTTAGCATTAGGCTGCTTCTCCCACCATTTAGCAATCATCTGTTGCAGCTGTAGTCCTTCCATTGAAATTCCTGCACATGAAGCAAAAAACTTATAGCTTTTGGGCTGTGGAAGATGTTAGAAAACATGTGTCATGGTTTCCTGCTGATACTCTTCACAGCAGTAGCACCTTGATACTATTCTTTGTAGATTGTCATCAGTAGGCAACCTTCTTTTCCACAACCTCCACAGGAAAAAGCTGACTTTGAAAGGGAAGCCTTTCACCCAAGCATAATCCATCCATTCCACCTTTTGCCTTCTTACTCTCAATAAATTGTAGGCTGATTTAGTAGTAAACCTGCCATCATTACTAGGCATCCATATAGGCACATCACTCAGTTCCTGTCCCATAGATGGGTTAAAAGACTGAGTAATATGATTAACTATATCTTCAGATATCAACTCCTGTAATCTCTATACATCCCATTTTTCTTCAGAAATAAATTCTTTTACCTCCCAATCCTGCTCACCTCCATTATCTTCAGTAACGTACATAGCTCCCTGTTTTGTCCAGTTATTCATCCAAAAGTTGGAATTTTCAGCCTTTAGGTACCATCCTATTTCATGCTCCACCTCCTCCTTAACAACAACCATTTTTTTCCAAACTTGGGAACCCCCTGAGCTCTAGCTATGCATGGGTGGTCCTTCTTACAATACTCATTCCACATGTAGTGGTGTCATGCCCCGAGTCCCGTTAGGGGTGATGGGCACCCGTTGTCAATAAGGCTCGGGAGAACTAACCTATATCTATGCACTTTTTAGACATATTATAAGGGATTATTATCTTCATTGTGCCTTTAAGAAAGTAAACGGTAATAACAAGCCAAAAGAAAATGCGTATGGCTAGGCCATTCGGGCCACAATGTCTAAGGTACGAGATATGACTATACTTTTAATTTACATAGTCTACAAAGCCTCTAGATGAGAGAAAGTATCTGATAAGGGTCGGGACAGGCCCCACCTCGACTAACTGTACAATACAAACATATAAGGTATCGAGAGGGCTATCATAGTCAGGTGCGAATTTCTTACCCGAATTTGGAAACTACCCCTATTCCTATTTAGGGAGTTGAGGCGAAAAATGGCTTGATGAACCCTTGGCCACATTCACTTGCTTATCGTAGAGGCTGTAGGTCATGCCTTAACCTCGTTAGAAAGCGGAGTTGGCTAGCTGCCGGCATATCTTTTATGTCACTGGCCATATAGTCCGCAGCCTCTTTCACTGCATTGCATTTGCCGGGGCTGAATCCCCTTTATTGAGCGGTCACCCTCGCTCGTTGTCAGAACACCTTCGTTTCCTTCAAATATCAGTTTCCAACTTCCAATCAACAACAGGTAAATCTATAGTACACAAAGCTCCGAAACAACCTAGAGCTTAGTAACAGCAGCTGGATATCCTGTAATCTACTGGGGAGATCTACTAGCACCTGTACCTGCAGCATGAAATGCAGGTTCCCCGTAAGGGACGTTAGTACGAAATAATGTACTGAATATGTAATGCAGGAAATACAGTATATGAAGTAACAACTCAAATGTTATGCACTGGTGCAGGATAAGAGACCACCTTTGGTTATACTTTGGAATTATGTACTTTATGTTTTTTATATTACTTTACCTTTACTGTATAATCTATGCACAACTGTAATACAAATGACCAACTGATCAGTGGTAAAACTGTATCGGGATCATCCCTGGCTAGGTTCTTCCTTAACCCCTCAGGCTACTACCCATGATAGGATCGTCCTTGGCTAGGTGATGCTTCCACCCCTCAGGCTACCACCCATCAATAAATAATACACTTTATCTTTCAATTACCTTTGAGATTATTCTTTTGGTGGTCATAATATTGGAGTTATACTGTAGATGTAGCATGTGACATGTAAATAATCATACAAGATAATGTGACAATGAAAAAAGTACATTACATAAATAATGAGATGCGTATAAGATGAGGCAACTCGTGAACTTTATTTAGCAACAAGAACCCATGTAACTCGGTATCCATGTGTATATGCAGATTTAGAGGTGATTATGTATGGCAGCATCTGAACATATGAATGAGTGGAGACACGGTTAATAGTGGTGTCGAAGTTGGTGATGCCTTTATGTACCAAGAAGGGATCTATGTTTCATGCCAAATGATACGAAATTAAGTAGCCTTATTTCGTTACTTCCTTAGAGTGGCTGAGTTTTTTCTCAAATATTTATCTACAGTATATTAGGCAATAAGACTAGTATTAGCAATGACGAAACACTTCTTAGCAGTCTAATACCATAAAAATTAATATTCGGGTAGCAAAAACGTTTAATTAGCGACGTGAAGACATTTCTTCACCCTTTTCACTTATAATAGTATTTTCTAACAACCATTCTTATGTACATGTCATGTACATCTTATTTCAGACCCTTAACAGTCTTATAACAGCCCACAAGACACAACACATAACAATTCTTCACAACATACAAACAAGCGGCACAATGTTACATCCTTTCTCTACGCTTCGACATCAATAATCCCGAATCTGTTTTAACTTTACCTAAATTGGTTCCAACATTTTTATCACATAAATCCAGTCTTAAAATAGTCCACAAATAGTCCCAAAACAGGGGATGGTCATGGAACAACATATTACAACTATCGACTCACAAATTTCTTTTAAGGGTATAATTACGACGTCGTACAATAATTCATCTTTGCAGACTGTAAAAGTAGTGCAGCAACTTAATTACATGACTAAAAAACTATCCCTTGTTAACAACATAAGTCTTACTTCATAATTCAGCCAACCAAGAAGAGAAAAGCCTCTTGAACAACATGAAAAATTCACAACAATCCTTAGGACACAAGCTGTCCAGAATTTCCAGCACAACATACTAGCATATACCTATTGTTTTTCATGAAGAAACCATACTAAATATACAACTATGATTACTTGTATTTGCCTTCAAGATTATGATTTCCTTCAAGAACCTTAGAAGGTTGCAATAGCTGCTTGGTAAAGTGAAATAAAGAGAAGATAAGAGTCTTTTGAAAAACTAAAAACTTGTTTGAAAAACTGAGAACTTATTTCAATTGGAAATGACTAGAGGGCTGCATTTGAGTCGTTTTTAAAGACTTATTTGAATGACTTTCTCTTGACATTTTGCCACATATGAATTTCTGTTAATACACTTGTTTGCAGCAGCTTGTCCCTCATAATTAGGCCTAAATGGGTCTCAAATTTGATGGACTTTGGCTGCCCATTTTCCAACTTTCTTCTTAATTAGTCTTAGGCCCAAATAGTCAAGTGGGTTGTGTTACACTTGGGCCCTTTTTATATTTTTCTTGGACTGAAAATAAGGTCCATTTATGATGCTAAACCATGAGCTAAATTTACCCCCTTAACATGAACTTTTTTTATAATCGATCTTAGACAAACTCGATGTCGGGCCTTGGCTCCGTTTAGCTAGCAAATTTAAGTTAAGCAAGTGGGTGAATCATCTACTAGCTTATTAAGTCCTACAAGCACCTTAATTTACTCACTTTGTTTAGGACTGTGATCTCCTCAATTTAACACAAAACATGTATACACTTGACCCTCTTAAGCGTTAGACGCACATATCGCCTATTAACACGAGATTCAAGTACTTTTAAAAACCGACGCTAATTTAACCAAGCCATATCATGTTTCATTTAAATAGCATTAGTACATGTAAAATGTAGGGTGTTTAAAGTGGCTCTAGATTGAGTTTGTGGAAGTTCTAAAAATTCACCATAGCTTTGCATTCAAGGACCTTAACCCAATTCCACTTTCCTCTTTTGGCAGCATAACTCTTCCTATTTAACCCAGTGTTTGCCCTTAATTTCACCCAATTTACTCCAGAGAAATACTGAGAAAATCTTATTAATTTGGTAAATTACCTTTTCTGGTGGATTCAGGACAGATAGTAAATACAAAGGCATTGATTGTAGAACATGAGTCACCAATACAAACTTACTTCTAAATTTCAAAAACTTATTATGCCACCCACCAATTTTTCTTGCTATCTTTCTTAGTAATTCCTCAAAGTAGACAACATTTTTTCTTCTATGTAGGATCGAAATCCAAGATATGTAAATGGGAAAATGCCTATTTTAATCCCTGTTAATCTTTTCAGCTTAATACCAATTCCTAATAGGGTATTCTCATGAATGTGGAAAGAACTTTTGTCCTTATTGATCATCTGGCTAGACACCTTTTCATATTGACAAAGCATAACCATCGTTCTCCCAATTGAGTACTTATCCCCAAATCGAAAGAGGATGGTATCATCAGCATATGATAGATGATTAATTTTTGGGCTTCATTTGGGAATTCCAAACCCACAAATTTTTTATCCTAATATAAATTATTCAGCCCTCTAGACATCACCATTGCTGCAGTAATAAATCGAATAAGGGACAGGGGATCTCCTTGTTTAACTCCCCTAGAAGATTGAAAGAAATCATAGGATTGTCCATTGATCAACACTGAATACCAATTATTACTCATAAGTCTCCAAATCATATCAATGGAAGTATCTGAAAAGCCAAATTTCCTTAGCACTTTGTCAAAAAAAAATAATGAAACCCTGTCATATTGTCATGCCCAAAGTCCCATTAAGATGGACTGACACCCATTATCGATAAGGCTCGGGAGAATTAGCCTGTACCCAGCACTTTCTATACATATTATAAGGGGTTTCCACATTCAACACACTTTCAAGAAAGTAGACATTAATAATAAGCCAAAAGAAAATACATATGATTAGGCCGCTGGAGCCACGATGTCTAAAGTACGAGACATGGCCACACTTTACTTTACCTTGTATACAAAGCCTTTAGATAACGAAAAGTATTTGATAAGGGTCAGGATAGGCCCCGCCTTATAACTAACTATACAGTACAAAAATATAAGCTCTAGACACATAAAGCCTCGATGCAACTTGGAGCTTAGTAACAACAACTAGATATCCTGTACTTCTACTGAGGAAATCTACTAGCTTCTATACTTGCAACATGAAATGCATGTCCCCCATAAGGGACGTCAGTATGAGATAATGTACTGACTACATAAGGCAAGAAATAGTATTCATGAAATAAGAACTCAAATGAAATCATGCATTGGTGTAAGGATAAGAGACCACCTTTAGTCATATCGTGGAATCATGTACTTTATGTCCTTTTTATTACTTTACCTTTTTTTACTATATAATCTGTGCACAATATGTAATACAAATGATTAATTGATCAGTTTCAAATCTATATCAGGTTCGACCCGTGCTAGGCTTTCCTTTCACCCCTGGGATACCACCCCCCATAATATGCCATCGATCCATGCTAGATGATTCTTCCACCTCTGGGATACCACCCATCAATAAGCAACTTACCTTATCTTTTATTTACTTTGAGATGATTCTATTGGTGGTCATAATATTTGAGCTATAGGACCATAGATACAACATGTGACATAAATAATCGTACAAGATAGTACCATAATGAAAAGAGTAGGTTACACAAATAATGAAATGTGTAGGAAATGAAACAACTCATGAACTTTACATAGCAAAAAGAACACATGTATCTTGGTATCCCAGTATGTATGCAGATTTGCAAATGACTATGTATAGAAGCACATGAACAGGCTAAAGAGTGGAGACACAGTTATTAGTTGTGTTGGAGTTGGTAAATACCTTTATGTGTCAAGGAGGAATGTAGATTTCATTCCAAGTAACACGAAATTGAGTAGTCTTACATACCTCATTGTATGACCTCGTTATCAACCCAAAATAACCTCCTATTCCCCCAAATATTTATCTACAAGAGAGTGGGTGATAAAACTAGTATTAGTAGCTAATTAATACGTCTTGGTAGTCCAATCTCATAAAAAAGTAACACAAAGGTAACAAGCATGTAATTATCAACCCAAGAGTATTCTTTCAATCTTTCAACCTCTAATCATATTTTCTAATACACATTCTCATATTTATATCATATCCTATTTATTTTAGTGTCTAAAAGTCTCACAACAGCCCATAAAGCACAACACATAATAATTATACACAACATACAAGTAAAAAATATAACATTACGTCCCTTCGCTACATTTCGACATCAACAATCCCAAACCTGTACCAATATCAAGCAAACTATTCCCACCATATTTACACATAAAAATAGTCCTAAACAGTCCAAAGACAATTCTCAAATTAGGTGGAGGACATGACACCATAGTCCTCAATCAATCAGCCCACAATTTCTACTAACAACACATTTAGGATAACACACTAAAACTCGATTGTTTACGTAGAACAAAATAGTACAATGACATTGATACATCATTATAGAACTAAACCTTGTTAAAAATATAAATCTTACTTCATAATCCAGTCAACGGAGAAGAGAAAAGTTTCCAAATAAACAAGAAAAGTGTACACTAATCTTTTGAACACATGCTGTCCAAACATTTCAACACAAGTATAACCAGCCTAGTCTCTTGTTTTTCATGAAGAAATCATACTAAATACACAAGTACCTTTACTTACTTTTACCATCAAGGTTGAGGGCCTCTTTAAGAACCATAAAAGCTTCTTGTGGCTGCTTTACCAAGTCAAGAAAGAGAAAAGAGAAAACATTGAGAAAATCTATTTTTTTCCAATGTTGGGAATGAGTTGAAGGAGTTGCTTGTAAGCCCTTTTAAAGCAACACTTTGGTGGACTTCCCTTTGGATTTTATTCCTTATTTTATCAATTTAGTAATATAACTATTTTGTCCTTTCAATTGGGCCTTATTTGGTTTAAATTTCATGGGCCTTGGCTGCTCACATTTCTCTTTTTTCCTTCACTTTGTTTGGGCCCAAATCACCAAGTGAACTATGAATCTACTTGGGACATTTTTATTATTCATATTGAGCTATAAATGTTGTTCATTTACAATGCAAAAACACAACCTAAAATTCCACCCTTAACACAGACTTTATTCATTATTAGACTTGGACAGATTTGGTTCAGGCCTCGTTGTCTACCTAGCCTATTTAAGCTAAGCACATAGGTGACTCACCTGATCGCTTCCTAAGTCCTACAATCACCTCATTTCTTTCACTTCCTTTAAGGTCGCGATCTCCTCAATTGGACTTAAAACTTATATACACTTACTCGTCTTAACCATTAGGCATACACATAGCCCTCTAATATGAAGTTGAAGCACTTTTAAAAAATGAGTGTTGATTTGACCAAGCTATATCATGTTCCATTTGCATAGGAATAGTACATATAAGATGTGGGGTGTTACATCCTCCTCCCCAGGAACATTCGTCCTCGAATGTTAGCATAATTGGTTAGCTAAACCAAGTTCAAACCTTTACTTAAACAAACTTTTGATAACACAATAAGTACTCAAACATAACGTACCTATTAATACCCCAACTCTGCATGTTGGACTTCCTCTTTAGCTTCAAATAAGTAAGGGTACTTAGATATCATTGGTTCCTCAGCCTCCCATGTTATCTCTTCTGCTTGCTGGTTCCTCCAACATATCTTTACTGAAGCTATTTATTTATTCCTTAGCTTCTTAACTTGATAATCTCTAGTTGCAATAGGTACCTTTTCATAGGCGAGATCTTTTGTAACCTGTACATCTTCGATAGTAGTGATACGAGATGGGTCACCTATACATTTTCGAAGAATTGAGGCATGAAAAACTGGATGAATCATTGAAAGCTCTTAGGTTAGCTTTAGTTCATATGCAACCTGCTCAAACCTCTTAATAATTTTATATGGACCTGTGTAATGTGGGCTCAGTTTTTCCTTCTTACCAAATCTCATAACTCCTTTCATTAGGGACACCTTTAAGAATACCCAATTCCCTAGTGAGAATTCTAGTCCTCTCCTTCTAGCGTCCGCATATGATTTGTGATGACTTTGGGCTATTTCTAGCTGCTGTTGTATTACTCTAACTTTTTTCATGACTTGTTGTACTAAATCTGGCCCAATCAAAGTGGTTTCACCCACTTCAAATCATTCAATTGGCGACTTACATTTCCTTCCATACAAAGCTTCATAAGGTGCCATTTTGATGCTTAAATAGTAGCTATTATTATAGGCAAATTCAATAAGTGGCAAATGGTTCACCCAACTACCCTTGAAGTCTAATGCACAAGCCCGCAACATATCTTCAAATGTTTGAATGGTGCATTCTACCTGAGCATCTGTTTGAGGGTGAAAACCTGTAATTAAATTCACTTGTGTCCCTAAACTCCTTTGGAAGGACTTTCAAAACTTTGCAGTGAATTAAACTCCCAGATAAAATATAATGGAGATTGGGACCCCATGTAGCCTAACCATCTCTTTGTGGTATAATTTTGCATACTCTTCAGCTGTATAATCACTCTTAACCAGCAAGAAGTGTGCTGACTTTGTGAGTCTATTAACTATTACCCATATGGAGTCAAACTTCTGAAATGAGTGAGGCAACCCAGTAAAAAAATCCATATTGATCATATGTCACTTTCATGTTAGAAGCTCTATGCACTGCATATAACGTCTCGACTTTTGGTGCTCTACTTTGACTTATTGGCAGTTTGGACATTGTGCAACAAATTCTGCAAAGTCCTTTTTCATGCCTCCCCACCAAAACATTCCCTTCAGGTCATGATATATTTTAGTTGATCTTGGATAGATGGAATATCTTGAATGATGGGCTTCTTCTATTATCCTTCTTAGTCGATTAATATCGGTCACACATAATCTGTTTTAGCAATAAAGTACCCCATTTTGTGTAAGTTCAAATCCCTTTATCATACCCTGACTCACCTTTTCCTTAAGCCGTCGTAGAACAGGATCCTCGAACTGCTTTTCTTTCACCTCCATCACTAATGAAGACTCCGCAGCATCATACACAACAACCCTTTCCTTTGGAGTTTCAAGAAGGCGAAATTCCAAACTGACGAGTTAACGTAGATATTTAGCCACACCTTGACTTACCACGGTCTAAGCTTTGCGACTCAGAGCATCGGCTGCCACATTTGCCTTCCCTGGATGGTATAGTATATCGACATCATAATCCTTAATTAGCTCCAGCCATCTCCGTTGCCTTAAATTTAGGAATTTCTTCTCAAAATGTACTGCAAACTCTTATGATCAATATATATATATATATATATATATATTAATGTTAACCGCATACAAATAGTGGCACCATATTTTCAGAGTAAACATAACCGCTGCTAGCTCAAGGTCATGCGTTGGGTAATTTCTCTCATGCGGTCATAGTTGCCTAGAAGCATAAGCAATTACCCTACCATGTTGTATCAGTACACAACCTAAGCCAACCCCTGAAGCATCACAATACACTACATACCCTTCTATGCCTTCTGGAATCACTAACACAGGTGCAGAAGTTAGCCTATTTTTCAACTCTTGGAATCTTCTTTCACATGCATCATTCCATTGGAGCTTAGTTGCCTTATGTGTCAACTTTGTTAGAGATGCAGAAATAGAAGAAAAACCTTTAATAAACCTTCTGCAATAACCTACCAACCCTAGGAAGTTCTGAACTTCCGTGTGTGTTGTTGGCCTTGGCCAATCTTTCACGACCTCTATCTTTTGTGAATCAAATCTTTTTCCTTCATTGGATACAATATGACCCGAGAATTCCACTAATTTTAATCAAAATTCACATTTGGAAAACTTACATACAATTGTCGATTACAAAGAATCTATAATACTTGTCGTAAGTGATTTGTGTGGTTCTCTTTTGATCTTGAATATACCAAATTATCATCTATAAATACTATCACGAATACATCCAAAAATGGCTTGAATAACCTATTCATTAAATCTATAAAAACTGGTGGTGCATTTGTTAGCCCAAATGACATAACAAGAAATTCAAAGTGACCATAGTGTGTCCTGAAAGCTATCTTACATATATCTTTCTTCTTCACCCTCATTTGGTGATAACCTAATCTCAAATCAATTTTTGAAAAGCATGTGACACCTTGTAACTGATCAAATAAATCTTCAATCCTGGGGAAGGAGATTTGTTCTTAATTGTCACCCTATTTAATTGTCGATAGTCGATACACATTCTCAAGGTGCCATCCTTTTTATGTACAAATAACACTGGTGCACCCCAAGGGGCCACACTAGGTCTTATAGAATCCTTCTCCAATAAGTGTTTTAACCGCTCCTTTGATTTATGCAATTTTATTGGGGCCATTCTATATGGAGGGATGATAATAGGTTGAGTTCTTGAAAGTAAGTCAATACAAAAATCTACTTCTCATTTTGGAAATAAACCTAGAAGATCTTCAGGGATACATCAACAAATTCATTCACTACTGGAACTGATTAAAGAGTTGGTGATTCTGCCATTATATCCCTCACTCTAACTAGATGACATATATATTCCTTGGATATCATTTTTCTTGCCTTAAAATAAGAAATAAACTTACCCTTTGGTACCCCAATATTGCCTTCCTATTCAAGAATTGCCTCATTTAGAAAGTGAAAGTATACTCTTCTTAGTTTGGCAATCCATGGTGGCATAGCAAGAAGCTAACCAATTCATACCCAATATAACATCAAATTTCACCTTATCTAGCTCAATAAGGTCAGTCAATATGTCACAGTCACAAACAGTTACTAAAAAGTTACCAAACAATCACAATAAACTATTCTAGCTATGATAGATTGACCAGTTGGTGTAGACAGTTCAAATGGTTTGTTGAATAATTTAGGTGTTCTCTTAATCTTCCCAACAACTAGTAGAGTGATGTATGATAGTGTAGAACCAGATTCAATTAATGCATATACATTATATGAAAAGATAGATAATGTACCTGTGACCACATCATGTGAAGCTTCTAAATTTTGCCGACTCCCAGAGCATAAGCCCGATTTTGGACTCCACTTGAACTAGATACCCCTCCAACACCTACCACGACCTGCAGGTACTTGCTAACCCATACCTAATGGAGGAACTGATGAATATTATACAACAACTGACCTAGTAGGTTGTGTTATATCACCCATTCGTCTCCTTGGGCAATCTCTCATCATACACCTCAACATAATACACCAATAACAAGCATCTGTCCCAACACGACATGTACCTAAATGACTTCTCTCACATTGTTTGTAAGGCTTCCTAGGAGTAATTTACTGGCTTGCCGAAAATCTTGTGGTCCGTGCACTTTGTCCTTTGTTTATTTGATCAAACGAATTGTTAAGACCCGTAACGTAAGTTAAACCCCGAACATCCTTAATTGGTTCGATTTAATAAAGTTTGGGATCGAATACAACATTTCTTCTAAGTTTGGTCCTTAAGAATAAAACTTGATGTGGGGTCAAGGTGTGTGT
>JAOTQJ010000083.1:10805947-10826621 GCA_025642045.1 Solanum sejunctum
TTTTTGAACAAACGGACTTGAAACTTTCCAATTCACTAATTCCAGTCAAATGAACACTATTTATGGATTCAGAACTCAATAGATTAAGAAGGAATTTAAGAGCACTAATTTTCAAAATGACCTAATGGGTTATTGGCCTAGACCTTTTACTCCATTGGATATTAGTAGTTACTTGGGTTTGGCGGGTTATTACCGGAGGTTTGTGAATTATTTTTCTTCTGTTGTTTCACCTATGACTAAGTTGACATAAAAGAAGGTGAAATTTGTTTGGATGGATGAATGTGAAAGGAATTTCCAAACCTTGAATGATAGGCTTGTCTCCACTTTTATCTTAGCTATAGGGGAAGGGTTTGTGATTTATTTTGATGCCTCAAGAATTAGTTTGGGGTGTGTTTTGATGCAAAATAATAAGGTGATAGCATATGCCTCTAGGCATCTTAATGTGGATGAGAAGAATTAACCCGCCCATGATCTAGAATTGACGGCCGTGGTGTTTGCTTTGAAAATTTAGCGTCACTATTTGTATGGTATTCATGTTAATTTGTTTACTGATCACAAGAGTCTCCAATATGTGTTCACCCAAAATGATATTAACTTGAGACACAGAAGGTGGTTAGTGCTCCTCAAGGATTATGATGTGAGTGTGCATTATCACCTTCGCAAAGCTAATGTTGTGGTCGATGCTCTAATTATAGCGTCCATGGGTGGTCAGCTTGTATTGATGATAGTGGAAAAGACATGGATAGAGAAGTTCATCGGTTGGCTAGGTTGGGGGTTAGGTTGGGTAAAGTTGAGAATGATGATGTGGTGGTTGTTAATGGTTCTAAACCTTTTTTTATTGAGTAGGTAAAGTCAAAAAAAGATCTTGACCCTGCTGGTGATGTTCACATTCTAATAAGAAAGCAGTCGCTATCAATAATTAACCTAACCAAAGGTTAAGGTCGAATCCACAAGGAATACGAGGCTTGACTATAGAGATCCACTACCAATCATTTCAAGCATCGATTGCTAAAATTTCTAAATGGGGGCTTTTGTTTGTAATTCAAGAATAAAAATAAAAACTAAACTAGCTATGCAAGAAGACACGCTAGGGACAACTTGGGAATTGTGTTTGCCATGGTTCTGACACGATTACTCTAGACAACATAACTCTAATTGAGAATTCGCATACAAGAATGTAACTTAGGTTCTTCCAACCCTATTGTGAAGGTGAAGGTCAAATTTCACCATGGCGTGTCGTCGGCAACCATGGTGCACCAACTAACCATTACCCATTGTCCCAGTCAATCTCCCCTTGGTCAGGTTTGGTTGATAAGACAAGAATACATCAATCGAATCCTGTTATTTACTTCCTTTTTCCTATTCATCACTACCTTGGTTAGGATTGTGATAGAAGTCGAGGTTTGGTATTGGCAACCACCAAACAATAATCAAAATGAAGGAAAATAAACAATACGTGCAAAACCCCAATCAAATAAATGCACAAAGTCTAGGTTATTTCAATTCAACTATTCATGGTTCCCAAAACCCCAAGTTGTGGGTGCTTAGCTGCTCATGGCTAAGGCAAAATCATAAATAATGAAAATAAATGACATAGTTGAGAGTTTACCCCAAGCAATGAAGAGCAACAACACCTTCAAGTTGAAAACAACAAGCTTGAATTAATGGTGAATGAGTACAATATGGGTTTTCAATCCCCCAAAAGTGGGCCTTCAAATTGAAAGACAAAAAATCTCCTCTAAACCCTAAACATGCTCCTAGAAAATTTACAAGTAGTTGTGAATGTCAACTCCCCCTTAATAAACCCTAACATAAAGTATATATAGTGTTTACAAATTTAACCCTAAAAATTATACAGAAAAGGCAACTGACAGTAGATACGTTGCACATGTACAAATCGTAGGGTGACCTGCCAGTCATAATCGGGGTGTTGTAGTTAGCACTTGCCATTTTGGATTGACTATTATGACCCAATATTATGAGTCATTGCATGGGCTACGACTCTTATGCTCTTCTCATAGTCTAGGACTTATGTTTTTAGTCCAAACTTTGGGTTCTCTATTTCTTGCTACGAATCCACCTGTACGAGTGGAAGTGAGACCTATGACTCATAGAATGGCCTCGTAGGGCTGACCTCCACATAGAAGATTCATGATTTTAGCTCATTGTTCCTTGGTACGAGATCACGTTACGGCTTGCAGCTTGGGCTATGACTCGTAGGCAGGCTCGTATGTCCTGTATTTTAGCAAAATTTGCAACTTTCTCTCAAAGTCATGCCAACTTACCTTTTCAGCAATAATAACACAAAACACATAAACATCATAAAAAGACACATGAGAACTTGCAAATCTCTCATTTTAGGAACCAAATGTGCTGTAATTTGACAGCACAACAACATCGTCAACTTAGAACTGTTACTTGTCCTCAAGCAACAACTCAATCAAGGCAGATAATGAGAAATACATAGTAGTTACAGTAATGTCATATACATCATTTACTTTAGTTCTAGTACCAAACTCTTATTTTCAAAACGAGATTGCAAAGCTACTCAGCAAACCAAAACACGAAGAATATATCTGACAATCCAACTATGACAAGGAATATCAACCATCCATAATCACTAGGTTAGTCATATGCTAATTATACAGTGCAAATACCCTCACAGAGAACAAGTCCCTCTTTCTCACTCAAAGGGCATTAAAAATCAGGGATTGCACAAACATTCTCACTCTCACAAATGAAATTCATGCAAAATGTCTAACACCATAGGCTTGCCTCTATACTCAAATTTTGGATTGATGACAAAGTAGATTCGGATCACTTTAGGATTTAATGGGCTTATAACATAGGCTCATGGGGCTTTGGTAAGGCATTTTAGGCAAAGTAGTGACTAAAACCTATCCTTGAACCTGTTTCTCAACACTTTTATCGAAAAAACTCAACCATTTTCATTAAATCCACCCTTATTCTCCTTTTTCAAGGTTTTCTCGGGTGCTTTATTTCTCTTTTTCTACTGTGCCTTATTTTTGAACTCATTTTTACTATTCTCTTCAATCTAAGGCAACTTTTCTTTTCTTTTTTCTCACTCAACATATGATTTTTTTAGTTCTTTCTTTCCCAACTAACTACTCATTTTCATTACTTTACCATAATAAGGACCACCCTCAACTTAGGCTTTTAGCCTGAGGTGAAGCACACGATATCTATTCCCAAACCAGGACCACTATTTGTAGGAATTCTCAACTTATGCTTTTTGCCTCAGTCAAGGTTCACATATTCCCGGATAGACCAGGGCCAATATCAAGGTATTTTATAAAATAAGTCTAAGCTAGCTAGGTATCAAGATAGAATAGGTACATAAAAAGCTCAAACATTTAGATCAAGTAATCCACTATCACATTTGGTAGGTCATTTAGGAAAAAGTGAGTTCACTAAAACAATGAAGGCCTAAGATCCTTTCCCAATCAACCACATCTCCAGTATAATTTTAGAGTAACAAGGCAAGTTCTGAGTCAATACATAATGAACGAATACTACAAAGTAAGTTCACACTCTTATGCATCAAATACACAATTAAATAGACTCATATGTCATGCTTTAAGCTTCAACTTCCCTTCTCTTTATCAGAACAAATATTGCCAGATAATCACATGCATGATTGCAAAAATAACCAAACAATCTCAATAATGTTGAGGGTACCAAATTTTCAAAATAAAAAACACTTAAAAATTATATATATACAAATTATATTTCCAAAAGAGAATGACTACTATATATCTACAAATTATCTATGCTACCTAAACATGCTGGTTCAACAAAAAGTAAATGTCCATGAGGAAAAAGAACACAAGCGGGAAAACCTCGAGGTCAAAATTTGGGGTATTTATGGGCTCTAAGCTAGTCAGACTTCACCAAGATCCATAACTGGCCACACCCCATCGAAAAAGTTATGCATTATCCTTAGTACATCAAATCAAGGAATAGTAGAGAATAAAGGGGTAAAATAAAAACATACCTCGGATTGCCTCCCAAGCAGCACCTGATTTATTATTTCAACTCGACCTAGTCCTCTTGATTACTCAGACTTCACTAATTTTTGAAACCTTGATCCTCTATAGGTTTGCTTTTTCTTCTACCTTGAACTGATGAATTGGACCACTAATGTATTTTCTAGCTTTTTATCACGCTCAAAGGGCGGTGGTATAAGAATGAGGGGAATCAGTACTAGATATGGCCTGATATTTGGAGTAGGGGCTCCAATCTAAGATTCTAATAGACCACAAGGGGTTTTAGTTTTATTCTAGCACCAAGATGACATAGTGCCCTTGCGAAATCTACATCTTTAATTATGCAGGGTATCATGGGCAGTGTCTCCACTGAATCGATGAGAAAAGGGTTGATAGATAGTTGTTTTAGCATAGAGAGAGAGTCCTTGACCTTGCTTTCCTCCTCTCTCTTCTTAAGTCTTTTGAGGGAACGGAGGAGGGGACTTGGGATAGGTTTGTACTGTTATGGCTCTTCAACTGATTTATTTACCACATCCTTGCCGCACTCATCTTCTTCAATAACATCCTTATCTGCAACTACTTCCTCCTAAATATCTTCTATAACAACCAGCATAGCAGGATCAATAGTATTCTTACCACACCCACTAGTAACCTCTACAAATTGCGCTTCATCCTCTGAGCTTTTCACTATATCACTAGGCAATGTACTACTCTGATGCTGCTTAAGTAGAGTCGATACTTGACCAAACTATTGCTGAAGATATTTAATAGCCACAAAATAAAACTCTATTTGTCATTAGCATTTATAATTTCTAATATCATTCCACGTAGAGTCTCATCCCATATCTCGGACTTCTTCAACAGGTGATCAAACACCTCCCCAATTTTGGAGTTGCCTCTACTTGCATCGTGTTGGCATGGTGGCATAGAAGGATCATTTCTGAAACCATCTTTATTACTCTACTCGATGTCTGGCCATCTGTTTTTTCATAATAACCACCAGACTATCTTTGTAAGAATATTCTGTTCTATAGGCGAAATTCTAGTTTCCTTGACCTTGGTGCCAATGGTCTTGATTGGATTTTGGATGTTGGGCTGAAAATCCCACATCTGATCAGCTGAAAATCAAGTGTCCTCCTTATAATATAGCTCCTCATACATGGGCATACGTGAAGGATAATGTTATGATCAGGGACACTCTGCATATCTTCTTTTCCTTTTTTATGTCCTCGAAAGAAACAAAACAAAACAAAAATTAATATATAAGATAATCTAGAAATTAATATTTGTACTGGCTTATAGTAAAATAAAGTCAAAACCTAGCCGTATTCCTCAGCAACGACGTCATAATATCTGGTGATGTTCATGCTCTAATAAGAAAGCTATTGCTATCAGTGATTAACCTAACCAAAGATTAGAGTTGAATCCACAGGGTATATGGGGCTTGACTATAAAGATCCACTACCAATCATTTCAAGCATTGACTACTGAAATCTCAAAATGGGGGGGTTTTGTTTCTAATTCAAGAATAAAAATAAAAACTAAACTAACTATGCAGGAAGGCACAAATATTTAGGGACAACATAGTAATTGTGTTCCCCATGGTTCTTTGACTCAATTATTGTAGACAATATAACTCTAATTGAGAATCTACATGCAGGACGGTAATTTGGGTTCTTCCAGCCCTCTTGTGAAGGTGAAGGTCAAATTTCACTATGGCACATGGTTGGTAACCATGGTGTGCCAACTCCCTGTTACCCATTTTCCAGTAAACCTCCCCTTAGTCAGGTTTGGTTGATTAGATGAGAACACATCAATCAAGTCCTATCATTTATTTCCCTTTTTCCAAATTGTCACTACCATGGTCGGGATCATGATAGTAGACGAGGTTCGGAGTTGGAATGATAGCTATAATAACTAGCTAGGGTTCAATCCACAAGGAATACGAGGCTTGACTACAAGAATCCACTACTAATCATTTCAAGCATAAATAACTAGAATGTCTAAATAGGGGGGTTGTCATTCAAAAACAAAGTAAAGTAAACACTAAACTATGACATGAGAAAACACTCAATTTTGGGGACAATTTGAGAATTGTGCTTACTATAGTTTGTTGACTCGTTTACCCTAGGTAACATAACTACAATTGAAAATTCACATACGATGTGGTAACTTAAGTTCTTCTAACCCTCTTGTGAAGGTGAAGGTTGAATTTCGTCATGGCACTTGGTCGGCAGCCATGATGTGCCAACTAACCATTACCAATTATCCTAGTCAAGCTCCTCTTGGTTAGGTTTGGTGGATTAGATGAGAACACATCAATCAAATCCTATTATCTACTTCTCTTTTCCTATTCATCACTACCTTGGTCGGGCTAGTGATAGTACACAGGATTTGGTGTTAGCCACCACCAAACGACAATCATAATGAAGAAAAATATACAATACATGCAAACCCTAATAGTAGAAGTGCAATAAACCTAGGTTATCGCAAATCAACTACCCATTATTACCACAATCCCAAGTTGTGGATGCTTAGCTACTCATGCCTAAGGCAATACAAGAAAAATGCAAATAAATGACATAGCTGAGAGTTTTACAAAAAGCAATGAAGATTGTAGACACGACAAGTTGCAAATCCAAAAGCTTGATTGATAAACAATGAATACAAAGTAAGATTTGCAAAACCCAAAATGGGGTTTCCAAGAGAAAATGATAAACTAATCTAAACCCTTAAAATATTCTTAAGAAAATATTCAAAGGTAAGTTCTATCCTAAAAAATTTGGAGTCTCCTTCTGAAAAATGAACTAAATGTATTTATGATGTTTATAAATAACACTAAAAATCACATAGAGAAGATAGCTGGAAACTGGTATGCCTTGCAGGTATGACTCATAGGTGACCTACGAGTCATAGTTGGGGTCTCGTATTAGGCTCTTGGCAACTTGGACTAAATTGGTATGACCTATCAGTACGAGTCATTGCTTGAGCTATGACTCGTATGTTCCTCTCATAGTCTTGGCCTTCAAGTTTTTTGGTCCAATATTTTAGCTCTCTGATTCCTGCTATGAGTCCATTTATATGAGTCATGGTGAGAAATATGACTCGTAGTATGGGCTTGTATGGGTGACCTCCACTTAGAAGATCTCTGAAATTTTAGTCTTTGATTCTTTCTATGACACACCCTATGACTTATAGCTTGGGCTATGACTTATAAGTGTGCTCGTATGTCTTATGTTTCAGCTAAATCTGCAACTTTTCTTCAAAGTCATGCCAATCTAACTTTTCTGCAAGAACAACACAAAAGCACATAAAAACTATAAAAAGTCGCACTAAGAACTCACAAAATCCCTTATTTTAGGCATCAAATATGTTGTATTTTGATATCATATCAACACCCTCAACTTAGAATTGTTGCTTGTCCTCAAGCGACGACTCAATCTATGCAGACAAAGAGAAATATATAGTAGTTGAACTAATGGCACATACAACAACTCTTTTGATTCAGGTACACAACTACAATTTTCAAAAATAGGATTGCAAGGTTATTAAGCAAGAACAAGAACATAATGAGATACCTGGCAATCCAATAATGACAAGCTAAGGAGCATCAACCATCCACAATTGTTGGTATAGTCATATGCTACTTGCCCTCACTGGAAAAAATCCCTATACTCACTCCAAAAGTATTTAAGATTCAAGGAATAAGGAAGCACTCTCACTCTTATAATTGAAATTCATGCATACTGACTAACACCATAGGCTTGCCTCTATAATCACCTTCTTGCTTGGTGATAAAGTGGATTGGGATCACTTTAGGACTTTAAGGCTTGTAACATAGGTTTAAGGGGCTCTGGTATGGCATTTTAGGCAAGTGGTGACTAAAAACTATCCTTGAACCATGTTTACCGATACTTTTTGCTTTCATAATCCAACTCTTTTTCAATAAATCCACCCTTATTCACCCATTTTGAGCTTTCCACGAGTGCTTTCTTTCTCTTTTTTAGATATACCTCAATTTCAAACTCAGTTTTGCTACTTTTTGTCAATTGAAGGCAGTTTTCATTTCTTTGTCTTCACTTGATTCATTCCTTTTTCATTTCTTTCTTGATTTCCCAACTCAGTACCTTATTATTATTACTTTAGTATAATAAGGGCCACCCTAAACTTAGGCTTTTAGCCTCAGATGAAGTAATACACAATATCTATGCCTCAAACTAGGGCTACCAACTGCAGCCACCCTCAACTTAAGCCTTTGGCCTCAATTAAGTTTCACATGTTCAAGGATAGACTGGGGACAATATCAAGCTATTTCATTAAACAAGGTTAAGTTAGCAAAGTGCCAAGAAAGATTGAGTACATGAGAGGCTCACAAATTTGGAACAAGGGATTTACTCACTCATTTGGTGAGCCATTTAGGCTAAAAGTGGGTTCACTCAAAGAATAAAGGCCTAAGATCCTTTCCATTTCCATCCACCAAACCAATCTTAGAGTACTAAGACAAGTTGTGAGTCTATACAAGATGCATAAATACAATAAAATAAGTTCACAACACATATGGCATAATATCCACAGTCAAGAATAGACTCACAGGTCATGCTTTCAGCCTCAGCTTGCCTCCACAATATCAGAACAAATATTGCAGATACTAACAAATGTATGACTGCATCAACAAGCACAATCTCAAAAATTTTGAAGGTACTCAATCATTTTCATCAAAATTTTAAAATGAAATTAAAGACTATGCATATGCAAACAGATAATACTGCTATGAATTTACATATTATCTGTACTACCTAAATATGCCGGTTCAACAAAAAGGTAAATATCCACAAGGAAAATGAATCACAGCAAGAAAACCTTGGGATAAAAAATAGGGGAAGTTATGGACTCAAGGTTACTCAGACTTTGCCTTAATCCATAAATTCCCACGCCACAAAAATAGGATAGTTTGTCCACAAAGTAAAAATAGGTACTAAGACTCACACAATAAAAACACAAACTTAGATATATATATATTCAAAACCAATATTTAAGAACCAATATCCAAAACCAAAATAAAGACAGTATCCAATAATAAAACAATTCAAAACCAACATCAAAATAATATCATTTAATAAGAGAACAAAATATCTATGACTAAAAGTAAGAGCTGGGTCAAAAAGGGTTATACATCATGGTGCATCAAGCACTGGTCTCTGGCTGGTCTGTGGGGTCCTTTGGCACAAACTCATCCTCCGCAATCCGTGAACTACCCTCTCTATATGGGGTGTGCTACTCTCAATCTCTCTGAATAGTTGCCAACAATAATAACTCCTACACTACCTCTTCATGTATGAGCTCCTCCTCTAGTCTCGACCTTTTTTGAACTAGCTCTGAATCATCATCATGCTCAAGGGGCATCTTTACACGAATGTCCAAATGGTTGGATAGCCACTTGAATGCCTCATCGTTTGCAAGTGCACCTCCAGGATTACAATAGGTGTTGCCAATATTTGCAATAATTCGGACTTAAACTTGGCCAAATCTTCCATTACAACACTCATTTTGGAGAGCTGAGCTCTCTTAAGTCACCATGGACTCTTGCCTTGAAGACATCTACTCAGGCATCCACCGTTCTAACTCGTTCATCTTCCAAATTATAGGTGAATGCCTTCATCCTCTCCTATAAGTCCCGTATAGTCTAATTAACCCATGGCAGAACCCATACTGATAAAGCCTGAATCCTAGACACTGCCATAGCCACCCTACATAATAGTGACTGAAAAGTAATAACAAAAATAATAGAATTGACCTATAAAAAAGATATTGTTGGTGTTGGAGTACTAGAGGATGGTGTGGACTTAATCCCTATAATTGGCGTATACTCTGTAACAACTAAAGTGGTGCTAGTAGATGGAGGTGAACTCTGAGTTGGAGGCTCAACTGTGAATAGCTCTAAAATAAGAGGAGCAATAGCTCTCCATAGGGCAATAGGGTTCTAGTTGGCTTGATTAGGCTGGGATTCATCATATCAATGGCTTTATAGGGGTTCAAGTAGAAACGGGCCGACAACCCCAGTCGCCTTACACAACTTATGTATCAAAATAGTAAATGGCAAGGCCTGTTGAAAGTGGACTGCTGACTCATGTATTTGTTTCTCCATAATCTAATTCCAATCAATCTCGTACCTAGACAAAATACAAGCTAACAACATAACTCTCTCCAATGTGATCACATTATCCATAAAAATGGGTCTGATATGCCAGTGAATAATGGACCATAAAAAACTTGTCGAAAATGAGAGATGGGCCTTCAAATATGCTCTATGTGGTTCATAGCCCATGTTGGTTCAATGGCATCCTTATAAATTTTACTTATTATCCACCTAATGAGTTCTGTTCTCAACTCGACATCCTTCTAATTCACTGCATTTCTCATTTCTGCAATCTTATGATCATAGTTTGCAGTAGAATGTGGCACTCTATAGCTTTGCCCAAACTGCACTCTCAAAATAAGTTCTTCTGAGATATCAACAACCTCCCTTCTAACTAGGACTTCACTCAACCATAGTGGCATAGTAAGAGCTATAAAACTCCATAACTATATAAGGGGCATACTTCTCCAGTACCTAACACCCAACAAAGTCTAAGCCTCTCAATATCAACCTTTAACCCTGGTATGCTGCTTAGTACTGAATCTTTCAGCTTAGCATGGTCGTAGACTCTCCTCACTGGCCCCTCTTGGCTTTTCAGCTCCAGTCACTTTTCATAAATCTCTTTCATCCCTAAGATACACCATCTGGTGTTTTGTAGGTCTATGTAGGTGGCAGTGTAAGTAGAATTAGATTGCTATGAAGGTGCAGTATCCTCATCCTGAGCTTAAGATACCTCCAGCAAACTGGACTCAGATAGTGAGGCATCATCATTTGACCTTTCCTCATCACCCTCCTTTTCAGACTGGGAGGGGTTATCTACTTCTATTAGAAACCTTGTTTGTGAATTGGTTAGGGGTACATTGGCTTCTAGGTCAGGGTACATGTTCCTATCCTCAATAGATTGATCCTAGTTAGATGTTTCATCCATCAGTGGGTGTCTCGATGTAGGGGCAACAACTCTCCATCTTCTTGGAGGCATTGTTTCTGCAAAATCATCACAACCCAAAGCAAGAGTCCCATGATGTCTTGTACATTAAGTAATCAAACAACAAAAATAACATTTCTTAAATAAAATACTTGAACCAGGTGTAGGGTTGTAGATAAGAGGTGGACGTACAATTTGTAGTATGACCTATGAGTCATATAGTAGCCTCGTAATACCAAGATATATGAAAGAAACACATTTTGGAATAAGGTAGGAGATGCAAGTACGACTCTTAGGGTGTTCTATAAGTGATATGTCAGGCTTGTATCCCATTTTAGAAACATTTTGAGATTTCAAATCAAGGCCATGAATCTACCACTATAACTCTTAACAAGTGCTACCAATTATAGGCGAGTCTTCATATGAAAAATGTTAAGGCACCTTAGATGATTGTTGTCTTGTATAAAGGGGCATTATGACTCATGGTGAGACCTACGAGTCGTATAGTTTTATAATAGTAGAAAAAATATAGCACCTTGGGTGTCTCTAACCTTTCAACAAAATACAATATCTAATTAAAAATCATCAGAGTTTGCATATACAATGACATGGGTGACATTGTAGCAAACTTAAGCGCTCTTCATGACCAATCACCTCAAAACAAAGAATGAATTCTCCCCTATTTGATAAAAACTTTTATAATAGTAGAGACATCAACACACATAACAGGTGGTACATATAAATGAATTATCATAGGAGAATTATCATACCCCCCCCATTCCACCAAACCCAACAATTTCAACTCCACATAATCTCTATAAGATAATGACCTAAAAATCATATAACAAAGCACATGACTACAATATCATACATCAAGGTCACCCAATCAAAAGTAGAATTCAAGAATCTACCAATTACAGGGACATAGATAGTTATGCATCAGATTCTTCTTACTTTCAAAATCACTTTCACATGGTTTTTCTAGTCGTGACCATAAGGCATTCTTTCAAACATCCATAAGATAAGACTATTTTAGAGATGAACCAAACATAGTCACAAGAAATTACCAGATGAATGGATGAATCAATCATAAGAAAAAGAAAAAGAAAAAGAAGGTCACATTCTTGGTGCAAGATTCACTTAATAGGGGAGGTTAGTGGGTGAATACTTTTGGGGATGAATGAAATAGTAAAAGGGAATGATAGAAGGAGTTATATAATGAAAAAGAATGCTTCATGAAGGAATATGAAGAGCCAAAAGATGTTAGTTTTTTTTATATATTTAAAATAAGCAACCTTTTAAAATTCTACAAAATAAGTTTACGAGACTCCAAATACTAGTCGTAGAGCATCATAGGACTCGTAGCTCACGATCTAATAGTAAACCCAATACTTAGGATAATTTTGAACTCATACCTGTGTACCATAAATCTTACTTATGACTCATAGAATACCCTACAAATCATAACGTTGGTGCATTTGCCCACTTCTGATACTTACTATTTCCCTCTATGAACACAACTATGAGTCATAGTGATGACTAGGACTTATAAGCCCACTCTTACAGGCTGATTCAAGCATGTGTCTCTCCACTCTTCAGTCTCTGTTTTGTACCTATACCTAAATACTTGAGATATACTATAATGCAAGTTGACGCAGCTGGTTCAAAGTCTTAGAGTCTCAACAAAGTACTAACTACCACTTAATAAGCTACACAAATAAAAATGTCTTAAGATAAATTTAAACACAAAAGATGCTTGGGTTTCCTCCTAAGAAGTGCCTTGTTTAATGTCGTGGATCAACTTTGCCATCACAGATAATTAGACTTCTCTATGAGTCCTATCGCTACTTTTTCTATACTCTCTTTGTTCATCTTGCATTGCATCTAGTTACTCAACAAGCAGCTCCATCCTATCACTAAGACTTTGCATTGATATAGTTTGTTATTCCACTTTGTAGTTATATTTGTGGACATCAAACTTTATCTCCCAAATGATGTAATCTTACTCACCTTGATCAGGACTTGTTTAAGCATATGCTCAATCCTTGTAGTTTATCAATGATACAATGCTGGTATGGTAACCTCAGCAAATGTGCAATATTTTCATTTTTGGCTTTACTTGAGGATCTATTAGATGTACTAGTGGATGGTACGACTTGCCCTTGAAAGGGTTGGTAGACTTAGGCAACTACAAATAGCTTGTCTATACTCTTAGTGATCTCATTAAATGGTCATTTTATGAACTCCCAATAGTCCCCTCCAAACAATGCATCACCCTACCCTTGCTACTCGGAGGTTAGTGCTCAGTAGAGACTAGCTGCCAATTCATCATCAGCCAGACCATGGTTTTGATTTGCTGCCAAGCACTACTTGTACCTTTCCCCAGCCATCACCAAAGGTTCTCCTGTCACTCTTTTGAAATTACCGATGTTGTTCTATAACTTTTGCTTATTGGATTCCTTATAGAAGTTCATGAGGAAGACTCTCTAAACATTTCCCCAGTTAGAGAAAAAATCGAGTAGGAGAATTGACCACTATTCCTCAGCTTTATTCTAGAGCGCCATGGGAAAAACCTGAAAGGCCATGGCCTCTCTAGGAGGTCGTCTTGTCCGAAGAACCCCGCTCGATGTTTGAGTGAAATTTTGTAGGTGGATTTGAGGATCTTTAGACTCTTTCCCATAAAATAGAGTACACCTCTGTGAAGTTTCAAATAAATTATTTACAATATATAACTTTTGTTCAATCATAGTGCCAGCAAACCTGTACCTAAATTCAACTAACAAAATAAAGAGAAAAATTAAAATACAAGAAAATTTAGGAATTTACACTAGAACTAACTAATAGTAAGTTCAAGTCAAAACCTAGACGTATTCCCTGGCAACGATTCCATAATTTTAGATAATGTTCATGTTTCAATAAGAAAGCAATCACTGTCAGCAATTAACCTAACCGAAGGTTAGGGTTGAATCCATAGGGAATATAGGGCTTGACTATAAGAATCCATTACTAATGATTTCACGCATAAATAACTAGAATCTCTAAATTGGGGGTTGTAATTCAAAAATAAAGTAAAATAAATGCTAAACTATGACACAAGGAAACACTCAATTTTGGGGACAACTTGGGAATTGTGCTCACCATTGTCTGTTGACTCGATTAACCTAGGTAACATAACTACAATTGAAAATTCACTTATAGAATGGTAACTTAAGTTCTTCCAGCCCTCTAGTGAAGGTGGAGGTTGAATTTCACCATGATGCTTGGTTAGCCACCATGGCGTGCGAACTAACTTTTACCAATTAACCTAGTCAACTTTCCCTTGATCAGGTTTGGTTGATTAGACGAGAACACATCAATCGAATCCTATCATCTACTTCATTTTTCCTATTTGTCACTACCTTGGTCGGGCTAGTGATAGTAAGCAGGGTTTGGTGTTGGCTACCACCAAACAATAAATCATAATGAAGGAAAATAGACAAACATGCAAAAGCCAATCGTCGAAATACAATAAACCTAGGTTATCTCAAATCAACTACCCATGATTTGCACAACACCAAGTTGTGGGTGCTTAGCTGATCATGGATAAGGAAAAACAAGAAAAAATGCAAATAAATGACATAGTTGAGAGTTTTACCAAAAACAATGAAGATTGTAGACACCACAAGTTGTAAATCAAAAGCTTGATTAATCAACAATCAATATAAAACAAGATCTGCAATTCACAAAATGGGTTTTCCAAGAGAAAATAATAAACTAATCTAAAACCCTAACATATTCTTGAGAGAATATTCAAAGGAAAATTCTATCCCTTAAAATTTGGAGTCTCCTTCTAAAAAATAAACTAAATATATTTATAGTGTTTACAAATAAATCCTAAAAACAACACAGAGAAGATAACTGGAAACTGGTATGGCTTGCAGGTACACTCATAGGGTGACCTATGAGTGGTAGTCTAGGTGTAGTATCAAGCTCTTGGGAACTTGGACTAAACTGGTATAACCCACAAGTATGAGTTATTTCTCGAGATATGACTCATATGTTCCTCTTGTAGTCTTGGCTTTTAGGATTTTTAGTGTAACATTTTGTCTCTCTGGTTGCTATTACGAGTCCACCTATATGAGTTGTCATAAGAACTATCACTCATAGGATGGGCCCCTAGGGGTGATCTCCACTTAGTAGATCCCTGAATTTTCAGTCTCCGATTCTTGCTACAACACACCGTATGATTTGTAGGTGTGCTTGTATGACTTATGCTTCAGCCAAATCTGCAACTTTTCTTCAAAATCATGCCAATCAAACTTTTCTGCAAATACAACATAAAAATACATAAAAATCATAAAAAAATCACATTAAGAACTCATAAAGTCCCTTATTTTAGGCATCAAATGTGCTATATTTTGACAGCTCATCAGCGCCTAGGGCATCGACCAGTACAAAAATTTCAATTGTTTTCCTAACTTGTCCAGGTGCATTGGGGTAATAGCCTAATGCCCATTTAAACATGAAATCACCGATAGTTGGCCATTTTTAAATTCTATATCTCTCAAAACCCTCTCTAAAAGTTCTCTAACACTTCATCATAAATCCCCATCAAAATCCAAGGATTTCAAGCTCACTTTGGATCTCAACAACTCAATCCAACTTTTAAATAACCATCAAATTTTACATCAAGAAAGTCTAAATTTAGGTGTGTGGGTTTCGTCCATTGGGTCCTTTCACCCATGGAGTCCAATCTTTCTTTTTATGAAAATTTGCTTGCTTTCAAGTTATATTACCTATGGGCATCTCTTGTTATGGATTATGTAAATATAAATTATGATGGGGTTTTGTGAAGTATTGAATGATTATGCATGACTGTTTATTTCAAAGCTTATTCCATAGATTGATTTGTCTATTGATACTATGCATATTTGGAGCTATGAAATTATAAACTATTATGATCTTTTATGATAGATTTCAAGGTATTTTACATGAGGGTTTTATTATATGTTGGTGGATTGTTTTGTATTGATCTTACTCACGTTATTTCACTCTTGAATTACATGATTTTGAACATGTATCATGAACACACTATGTGTTTGATAAAATGTCATGCCAAGAATTCGCAAGTTATAGATGATATATTACATGATTTACAAAGTCAAGTGACTTCAAGATGTTTATGGGCTTTCACACATATATTAAAATTCATGAAAAGCATCTATGATTTTACAAGTATCAAGTTAAGCCCTATTTCAAGATTTTTACCTCTTGTGAGCCATTTTTGTTAAAGCTAGGGTTAATGTATTATTATTATTAATCTCATTTTTCAAGTTAGGCTCACCATTAGAGGTCAACATGTTTAGGAGTTACTCATGTCATGTTTCCATGTTTCTTATAAGTTATTAAAGTTATGATTATTTCAAGTATTCCGTGGGATTAGACTTAGCACTAATGGATTGGATGTCAGCATAGACTATATTCAAGGGTCCATACTCCTTTCCTCAAACTATGTGCTAGCATAGGATTATACTTTATCCTTTCTATAAAAGTGGATCCATTTAGTGTACTTTATCATGAATTCCTTTCTGAAATGGGTCATATTCCCGTAAAGAGTGTTATTCCATATGAAATAGGTCATGTTCCCGTAAGGTGAAGTATGGTCTACCTTGGCAAATAGACTACCTTTTTAACGATGAGTAGTAATCATCGGGATTCTATTTTGTAGCTTACTTGGTCTCACTTATGTCAATATGGTCTCCTCTAACACACGTATTATATATACATTATGCAATTAAATACTTTACATGCATGTTTTTTTACAAGCATTGATAATACATGTCAATTGAGAATATTTACATTGCCTATATGTATGCATTTTGAACATAGTGGCTTATATATTTGTTACATTGTATCTTGAATACTTAGAATATTCAAATATAGTAATACATACTCTATGCCTACATGATATTACCATGTAGGTACTGGAGCTCCATTCGATCATCCTCCACGTGGCTAGTTTGATTTAACGAAGATAAGCATTGGTGAGTCCTCAAGTTCGAGGACACTATCTACATTACTCTTGCTATTTTGAGACTTCATTATGTTAAACACTTGTTATTAGGAGGGTGAGCTTGGAAATTATCTTGGCCCCTCCTCCATTCCAAGTTAGAGATATTGTTTGCAATTATGATGTACTTATGCTATGAGCATGACTCTTTTATGACTTCATGTTTATCATAGACTTCCCCTAGTCTCGCTTCACTTTTTATTTAAATAACTTGTTATTGCTTATTTTTGCTTCAGCGACTAAAGATGCATGAATGATATGCTAAGGGGCTTATTTGGGGTCCCTTCGAGTTCCTCATTCGCCATGTTACGTCTATTCTCTAGGCTTGGATCATGACAGAAAGAGAGAGACTAAAGGATATTTATTTTGATGTCATCTTACGCATACCCGGACCTTCGGTATGTTATGTCATTATTGATGGTAAGGTGTAGAGTATCAAGTTTGAGACATAAAAGTTATGCTTATTATGTATGAGTAGTACTGGTTGGGGTTTCACCGAAGCGGGAGATGACAAGTTCCTTTAGGTCTAAGTAGTGATATGGATAGTAATAGATGGAGAATGAGGGTAGATGAGGAGGAGCGAATGTAATCCTTATTATGTCATTGTTGTTGTACTTGTGTCATGTAGTGATAGAGATGGGGATAAAGAGAGAGATGAGATCTATTATTGTGTAATAGATAGGTAAGAATATGATGGCGTGTCTTTGAGTAGGTGCTCATTGAATGGTAAAGGTAGAAGTGCTAAGTAGGTTTGAAAATACTAATATAGATTTGAAGTAGTTAGAATGATATACTTTAATACATGGTTGCTATTATACGAATATTGATGATAGGCTATCGAAGACTTCATGATAGTGAATTGGTGAAGAATATTAGTGATCTTTTAATGAAATCTCTTGTGGAAGTATAGAGCTAAGTATTGAGGATTAGCTTTGCATGAATATGATCATCTTAAGGGTAGCACCTTGAGGCTCAGTAGTAGGCTTGAATGAAATAAGAAAATGTGGATAGGTAGAGAGTTGAATAGGAGCCATAAGATTAAGATGATAGAGTAGAGATTTATGAAAAGGAGCATGATAGAGATGAGATGGTAAGCTTGAGAGTTGTACATGAAGTCTTATGTATCGATGGTCCCATTCTTGATTAGAGTTAATGGTTTCCTTCTTTATTTCGAAGGATTGATTATCAAAGTATTTAAGTGATTTGAATTAACAGAATTCTGACATTCCATTCGTGCTTGATAGTGAAAATGTCTAAAAGAGTATCGCTACCTTGATCTGAACCAATTTGTCTATTCTGAGTGACTTGTGACTGTCCACATTGGTCGACTGAGTATTGAAAAAAATCTTGATCTTTATTCGTTCCTATTAATGAGAATGTTGAAGGTAATTTCCTTACCCTTAACTAAATTGATTATCTTCTCTTGAGTCGATTGTTTATTCTTGAGTTAGAATATAATTGATTGATAATTGAGATAGAATCGAGAGTTTGATTGTTAGATGTGAATGAGGATATGAGTTTTGAGTCAATTCATTCAGTGATATCCACCTTTACTCACCATTCGAGGATGAATGATCCCAAGAGAGAAATGATTTAACACCCAGTAAAATTACCAAAATTTCCTTGAGACACACGCATAACATATCTTTCCGTGCTCCATTTGAGAATCCAAGACTAGATATGCTATAAATATGAAAAGTTAAGTGGGAAAATGGTCTTATATGTGTGTCCAAGGTGCATTGCGCTAGGGATGCAGACCAACACTTTTTTTTAAAAAAAAATTTCAATGGGAAATTTCATAAAAGAAATATACAGGTCTGTGCCTAGTCCGCGACATGGGCTAGGCATTTTAGGATGCATTATCTTTTTAAATTAAGGGGAATTGTAGTCAATTTTCAACCCTTCATAAACTCAAAACTCGATTAATTTAGGTTATTTTGATGAGTAAATAGGATGTAAACCCTATTTTAAGTCCTTTTTTCACAACACTTAAAAGTTAAAGCTTGAGAGAAAAGAAAGAAGAACGTGAGATTGAAGTATTCAAGTAGAATTCTTGATGGTTGATTGAAAGATCTTTACCCAGGGATGTAAGGCTAAACCAAAAGCGGGAGATTGTTCTCTCATGTTCCACATAGATGGTCTTAGATGAGAGTTGAAGGTTCTTGAGTCTACATGCATGATTCTTGATTATTTTTTTGAGAAATCATATTTATTACACGTACTTTAATATGTTGATGATCATCATAATCTTTTTTTTAATTGAATTTTTTCATGAGATATTGCATAAACCCTATATGTTAGTTTTAAGAAAACATGCATGAAAGAAGAAGGGGATTGAGTCTAGAGCCTTGATTGAGAATGTTGAGTGTGATTGTGATTGTGAAGTGAGAATGATATTGAGTTGATAGAACTTGATAGTCCCTTGAGTCTATATAAATGAACTCTAACAATTTGTCTATTTAATTGTCCATAACGATTGTTCTAAGCCTTGAGTTATATATTGAGATGTTGATTGATGAGATAATTGGAGTCTCCATGAGACTGATCGAAGATTGTGCCTCCAAGAAGCTGATTAAAATGATTTGATTGAGATAGTTTGATTTGGTGGATTGTTTTATGACCATTGAGTCATGGGTGGAGTATCAAGCACCAAAAAAGTAAGAGTTAATCTAACTCACACTCGTCAATCTACTTAGCCAAGCATAGATGAGGATTAGGACTATCATACCACATTATGTTGAGGTCCCCTCTTGATAGAGTCCCTGAAACAATAGAGGACTAGTTTGATTTGTTGGTGGTCCCAAGTCAATTCAATTCATTCCCTACCAGCCAAGTACGAATAGTTGTGACAATATCATCAGGATTGTTATACAATCATTGGATCTTAAGTAATTATTGTTGGACAAGAGAAACTCCCAGAAAGATTCCAAACTTAGTACTTTGAGGCGAGATGAGATGAAATGAGTTGAGATGAGTTTGATCTAATTGATGATGTTTGATGGGTTAGATGTGTCATTTGTCTATTCTTTATTCTTTCTTTAGATAGGCACTTGCGATGTTGATAGTCATTATTCTGAGTTGATTATTTTTTCTATATTATTCTACATATTTTGATTTCATCAACTATTTTACATACCAGTACATTCCAAGTATTAACATCCCCTTTTGGATAGCATTGTTTTATAATGTAGATACGCAAGATAGTGTTTTCAGCAGGCGCATCATTGAGGATCTTTAAACGTTTTGCATATTGGTGATCCTCCCATACTTCCGAGGATTCATTACTATATGTTTATCATGCTTTAGAGTTAGATTTGCTCAGCTTTTATTTTGATTGAGGTAGCCACAAGTCTGTCATTGGCACCACCTAACAGTGATAGAGGCTTCATATGCTAGAGTCGAATGTTTATGTTGAGACTTATGAGCTAGTTCTTTCTACTAGCCTTTTCTTATGTTATTATTTGAGACTAGATAATGAGATGTTCCCATTTATTCTCCTTTATCTTCCGCTGATTAGTAAGATTATCGATTGAATGAATGTGATGAGGCCAAGTGTT
>JAOTQJ010000083.1:10826721-10866691 GCA_025642045.1 Solanum sejunctum
AATGGTGGAATTTGATGTCATAATGGGTATGGATTGGTTATCTTCTTGCTATGCCACTATGGATTGCCGAACTAAGATAGTGTACTTCCACTTTCCATATGAGGCAGTCTTTGAATGGAAAGGTAATGTTAGGGCACCAAAGAGAAAGTTTATCTCTTACTTTAAGGCTAGAAAGATGATATCTAAGGGGTATATATGTCATCTAGTTCGAGGAAGAGATTTGGAGGCAGAATCGCCAACTCTGCAATCAGTACCAGTAGTGAGCGAGTTTGTTAATGTGTTCCCTGAAGAACTCCCAGGATTACCTCCTAAACTAAAATAGATTTTGGTATTAACTTACTTCCGGGCACTCAGCCCATTTCTATCCCTCCATATAGAATGGCCCTGGTAGAGTTGCGAGAACTAAAAGAGCAACTAAAAGATTCATTGGAGAAGGGTTTTATAAGGCCTAATGTGTCTCCCTGGGGTGCACCAGTGTTGTTTGTATGCAAAAAGGATGGTAGCTTGAGAATGTGAAATGACTATCGATAATTGAATAGGGTGACAATTAAGAACAAATACCCCCTCCCTACGATTGATGATTTATTTGATCAGTTATAGGGTGCCAAATGCTTTTCAAAAATTAATTTGAGATCAGGGTATCACCAAGTGAGGGTAAAGGAGGAATATATACCTAAGACTGCTTTCAGGACACGGTATGGTCACTTTGAGTTTCTTGTTATGTCATTTGGGGTAACAAATGCATCAGTAGTTTTTATGGATCTGATGAATAGGGTATTTAAGACATTCTTGGATGTGTTCTGATCGTATTTTGTGGATGATATTTTGGTATACTCAAGGTCACAAGAGGACCATGTAAATCACTTACGACAAGTGCTACAGGTTCTTTCGTGATCAACAGTTGTATGCCAAGTTTTCTAAGTGTGAATTTTGGCTAAAATCAGTGGCATTCTTGGGTCATATTGTGTCTAAGGAGGGAATAAGAGTTGATTCACAAAATATAGATGCTGTGAAAGATTGGCCAAGGCCAATGACGCCCATGGAAGTTTGGAGCTTCCTAGGTTTGGCAGGTTATTACAGGAGGTTTGTTAAAGGTTTTTCTTCCATTTCTTCATCTTTAACAAAGTTGACACATAAGGCAACCAAGTTCCAATGGAATGATGCATGTGAAAGGAGCTTCTAGGAACTGAAAGATAAGTTGTGAGATGCTTATTGTAGTGCCACCGGATTATCTTCAGCCTTGATCAGGCTAGCATTCAGAGTGCATTGGATCTCAATTAATAAGTCTAGGTGATGTAGATTCTCTACCCCTGACTCTAAATAGAATCTCTAGATCAAGCAACAAAAGGGGATAGAGGTGGACCTCTTCAATGCCATCTTGTGAATCTGCTCTGCGATGAGGCTGGCCCAATCAATCTCATAGCTAGCCAAGATGTTTGCAACCAGAATGATACTTTTTGGTGTCAAGGTGTTATCTACAAGCATCAGTCAGATTCGTGATCCCACAAGCCTAGCAAAATTAAGCAGAGAAACTAAAGAAAGCCTTCACAATGGCCTTAGGAGAAGTGGCTACACATGTAGGGTTCAGGCCCCGCTTAGCAGTTTGCTTTGCCACCCATCTCATCAAGTCGGCTCTGCTGCTCTATTCTCTCATCAGGGCCTTATCTCTGGTCTGCCTTAACCTGCAATCATACTTTACTGTGGATCTAGGGGTTAGGAACTCGGGCCTGAACAGTATACGACAGATGGAAGTCTCTAAAATGTCCACTTCTCATCCTCTCACTCTAGTATGTGTTAGCCAGGGTTGAGTGAGGGGCTTCTTCCCCTTGGGAAAAGTGTTGTGTACTGTGGCAGCATAGGATACATAGAACTCCTGAACTATGGTCAGGAAGTACTTCCCCGGTGCTTTAACCAACTACTGGAGCCCATATTTGTTGATAGTGACCTAGGGACAGGGGATATTGTCTAGTCCAGAGGTGATAATCTAGGGCTCCTCAAAAATAGAGCAGGTTGGTTTGGTCCGCTTATTTCTCTATACGCCTTTTGTGTAGATCTCCTGCATGCCCTCAACACACCAATGGCTGGATAGAGTGTCTGGTGGTGGTGATGATGCCTGAGGTGGTACGGTAGAGGACTCTATCTTCGACTCATCGTCGGATCCTGACTCTGACTCCCCAGCGAACAAAGTCATCTGAATGGAGCTGTTATTTTTATTGCCTCCCTCATCAGACTGGGGAGTGCGAACATAAATATCTTGTGTCTAGGCTTGCGCAAGTCTGGGGCAGCCCGTGTTTATAGTCTATCAGCATCCAGGTTAGGTCGGATGTTGAGCTCCTCAAGTGATCCACTAGTCTTGAAGGCCTCCTGCTCCCCCGATGTCTCATTCTCGAGCCTCCTCTGTATGGCTCGAATCACATTGCATCTTGGCTTAGGGGCCATAGTACCTGAAATATAGATAAGCCCCACAAGTCGAAGAACAAAAAGCAAAATTAAATCAAACTTGGTCATAGAAGGGTTTACGAAGGCACTTATATGAGTTGTAGTAGAAACAACGAGCCATAAAGGGTCCTCATAGAAACAATGGTCACCAACTGTGCTTATTGGAATTGCATATACAATACCAGCTAAGACTCATGGAAAAATCTACGAGTCGTAGACTGAGTAGTAGAAGTATTTCGGTGTTTAAACTTTTTCAAGCCAGGATACATGAGACCTGTCTATGAGTCATAGAATATTCTACGACTCATAGAAGGTCTCGTATGATAGGTTCTCAAAAACTTTAAGTTTCTGGATTTTTATACGAGGGCAACTACGACTTGTGGAAGTTTTCATAAGCCATAAAAGACCCTCATGAAAAACCCAGTAACCTGAGTTTCTAAGCCTATCAACACCGACATATGACATTTTTAACAAATATTTTAGCATTAAAGTAGTACACACACATACCCATATGACTTTACTCAAACACCCAACACCCCATATGCAAATTCATTCACAAACATCATTTATATGTTTTCCCAAGCCAACCGACCACGTTTGAATGATTTAGCATCAGATTACACACACATATCATCACACATAAAATTTTCATACACATAGTCAATTCAATTCAAACGATATATGACCACATCATTCAAACATAAAGATAAGGTCATACACACAAATTTTCGGCTATTACACATATTCAAACTTTCACACCTATTGTTCATAATTCTATTTTAAGTACAACAATGGCACACATAGGTTCATTCATCAGATTACCATACCCATCAATCAATTTCAACTTAATCACACAAATTTTGTTAATTAAAAGGGTTTTTTAGGACCATGAACTTACCAAATTGAATGAACAAGATGAAAAACTTGAAGGAGGAATCAAAGAGGTGGAACCCTAGGGTTGCTGAAAAGTTGGTCAAAAAAAGGTGAGTGGCCAGTCGTCGGTGGTCGGAGGGACAAGGGTAGGGATTATTAGGTTTAGTTTGTAATTTTTAGGGAAGAATAGGGTCAAAGTAATTTGACTCCTCTATTTATATGTTGACCGGGTCAGTCCATGACTAATGGGCCCAGACTCTACGAAAACCTGATTACAAGTCGTAGAGGGTTTTGACAGCCCACAAATTATGGTCTCGTAGAATGCCCAAACCCTACTCTTAGGGACCGAGCTTCATGGACCAGTCTACGAGTCGTAAAATAAGGTACAACTAGTAGAGTTATTTGTACAAACCTCCACATATAGCCAATAAACCAAAAACTTACCTAGGTTCACAAGCCCTATTCACGACCTGTAGTATTGCTAGGCAGAGTACTTCTCTGATGCTGGTTGAGTTGAGTTCACTTGACCAAACTGTTGCTTAAGCTATTTGATAGCAACAGAATGAGAGTCAATTTTCTTATTTACGCTGGAGGTGTTAGGTTTCATCCCCTTCAAGGTCTCATCTTATGTCTCAGCCTTCTTCAACAGACGGTCAACATCTCCTTAACACTGGAACTACTAGCACTAGTGTTACGATTATGTGGTGGTACATAAAAACTATTTTTGTTGCCATCTCTATGACCCTAATCTGCATCTCTATCTTAACCCCTATTTTTGTCGTAGTAACCTCTATGATTGTCTTTGAATGATCCATCTCTGTCATAGTTTCGACCTTGGTTTCCTTGACCTTGGCGCCAATAGTCTTGATTAGACCCTTAGGCGTTGGTCTAAAAACCCTTCATGCAATCAACAATGAAGCAAGTGTTCTCCTCATAGTAGGGATCCTCATACATGGGTGGTCATGGAGGCTGATGAATGACTGTATTAACACTTTCCTAATTCTGCTTCATCATCACCTCCATGCCGGTATGAATTCGGGCAAGCTCTTGCATTATCTCCTCATTTATTTTATCTTGCTTCAAACTAATATTGACAACGCACAATCTTTTGGTAGATGATCTGTCTCTTTGCCCCCATGCATGATTCGTCTCTACTACCTTTTCCAACTTCTCAATAATCCTTGCAAATGGTTGATCTAAACATATTCCCTCTATGATGGTATCAGCACATGCTTGACTATTCTAATCTTGGGCACGGTGGAAGATCTCCACCCAGGCATCATTAACAATTTTATGTTCAAAGACACTCCTCAAGAACTATGTGCATCACTCCCATGTAGTACTGATCGAGTCACCAAGAAGTTGCTCAAAGATGTTGATGTGCAATTTCAACTTGAGCTTCTTCGATCTCAGGAAGTACCTCTCCAAAAAGGCCTTCTGCAACTCAACTCAACTGGTGATCGAACTCTATAAGAGCTCCATAGTGTTACATTGCTTGTCAGAAATAATGGGAAGACACAAAGTCCTACAGTATCCATGGATAGATTCTGTGTTCCCATACACTCTTATGGATAAACACAATGATGTGTAGATGACTGTGCAGATCCTCTGACGATAGGCCTATGAACAACCCACGATTCTACAGCATCTATATCAAACCACTCGAAAGCACGAACTTTGTGTTATTCGGTAATGGCAGTAACACAATGGCTCCAATAATATCCATAGCCATAGGGTTCAACCGTTATTGGTTTCACTGATAAGCTTTGGCATTGAAGTCCTATGGCTGTGGACCAATGTCCACAAGAGGAGGTGGTTTGTCATTATTCACATTCTCATTCTCATTTCGGTTCGGAGCCGCATTTGCCACATTGTTTGCATTATCTTGGGCTATCCTTCTTAGTCTTCTCTAGATCTCTAGGCCAAACGGCGTCAAGGGAATGCCTCAACTTGGCATATTGGGCATATACTGCACTTTTACCCTTAATTAGAACAAAAACAACAAAAAAAGTAAAAAAAGGGAAATAAGGATTAATTCCCAAACTACTTGAATTAAACAAGTCTAGCTGTAATTCCCTGGCAACGGCGCCAAAATCTTGATGTCGCCCAAGCTACACCTCATTTTTTAGGCTAAAGCGGTCAGTGTCAAGATATATAACCTAACTAAGGTTAGGGTCGAATCCCATTTTGAATATGGTAAACTTAAAAAAATTCAATGAAACTTGGGTTAATTAACCAACTTATCACCCCAAATTGGGGGGGAGGGGTTGTGACAACTGTAAAAAGTTATCCTAAACTATGACAAGTATTAAACCAGTATGAAAAGTAACTAAGGCAATGTGTTCCCCATGATTCCTTAACTCAATATTACTAGATAATCGAATTCTTTTCCACTGTGTAGCATGCAGAACAATAAGTTAAGTTCACCAAACCCTTTGGCTAAGGCGAGAGGAAAATTTCACTACGTGATTTGGTCCATCCCCGCAGTGTGACATTACTAACCCTTAGCTATTATTCCAATACAACCTCCCCTTGGCCCAGTTTGGTTGATTAGACGAGAAACATCAATCGAATCCTGTTAATTAATCTTTTTCTTATTCTTGACTACCTTGATCCAGTTAGTAAAAATAGGCAAGTTCTACCATTGACCAACATTAGAAAGCATTCAATACGAAGAGAATTAATTAATACGTCATGCACACTTTTCAAGAATTGTGAATTACTCGGTTTTACCTTGTTAGTTCTTCATGGTTCCTACAACCCTAGTTGTAGATTTAGCTACTCATGATCAGTTTAAATGCAAGACTTATGAATTTGAATAACATAATGGAGCACTTACACCAGAGAATTAAGCACAAGAAATCTAGACTCTTCAACAAGAATAACAAGTTTGAAATCAAAAGATGAAATAAAGTTTTACAAGTGTTTCTCAAAGCGCTCTAATATTCTACACGTCCTTCTTTTGTCCTCTATGAAACATTACCTAAAAAACATATTTATAGTGTTTAAATACAAAATCGAAATGGAATAGGATAACTAAGTCGGCAAACTCTACGCCAGGTTCTACGGGTCGTATAACATTTTACATCCCGTAGTCGGGCTTTCGTGGATTGCTTCTTCAAATCTGAGGCTAACTTCTACAACACCCTTCTACAGCCCGTATAAAGTTCTATGGCCCGTATAAAGTTCTACAGCCAACAGGAGGTTTCGCTTGATGACTTTTCAACAACTTCTGACTTTCTGATCCTCAGGGGACGATATCAAGTCTATGACTCGTAAAGTCTTCTACGACTCATTTGCATGTTCGTAGACTTAATTTCAGAATTTCACCTTTCGCTTTAATTGTCTACGAAACTATATATACGGCTCATAGAATCCTTTATGACCCATAAAGGGTCTCGTAGAACCTCTACTTCAGCAAATTCTGCACACTTAGCCCAAAAATTGTGCCAACCCTATAATCTTGCAAAACAAACATAAAAATACATCAAAATCTACTAACATCGCATTGAGAACACACAAAATTTCAAGTTTTAAGCATTAAACATGTTGTATTTTGACAGCACATCAATTGGAAATGGGGATGTGATTGTATTAGGGGATGTATGCTATATCCTAAGAGATTCGTTGGCCTATCTGTGGTATGATAGACTATTTGTATGAATTAATTCCTTGGTCTACTATCTTGTTCTCGAGATTGTTATATTGCAGTGGCCCGACACATTGTTGCCTGGTAATTTATCACGTTTATCACTAGCGTTGTGGTATGATATTGATGGGTGAAACACCTTTGATTATTCATTTATTTTGGGTCTTAGCTTAGGCTTAAGCCGACACTACCCTAGAGTTGTTGCACACAAAGCCAGATGTTTACCTATACATCAGGTGCCGTGGGGCATACAGGATCTGGTGTCGCAGACTAACACGACATACATTCCAAGACCGAGTGACTCATCCCGTCACGATTAAGGGGATTCGTTCTCTTGTGGGAGATTCATCCCATTGTTAATATATATATATATATATAGGTTAGGGTGTCACGAGCCGACACGATATTTGGGACCAAGTGTCACGTTCCAACACAGGATTAGGGTTCAAATGCCACCAGCCAACAAGGGTTACACTGTTCTACACGACTTCACCGAGATACTATTTACTACTTTGGTTGTGTGTGGGTGTACCCTCTGGGCTTATGGGGCCTTAATAGGGGCGGGGGGCGGGGTACAAACGCAGACATTAAGGCCTTGCTTCCACATACAACCCGACACCTTGACAGTTTGACACTAACGATATGGTTTCGGCTGTGATTCTGTCAGTTGGGTTGGTATACTCCGATGATATCACTGATATACTCTATTGTGTATTAAGGTACTACCAATATGCAGAGTTAATGCATACATTTTTTTTTATTAATGCACTTTACTAAATGACCCCGTCCAGTTATAATAAATTAATAACTATTATAAAACATTACTTTTGCACAAGAATTGATGATTAATTATATATAGGAAATGTAATTAAATGAAAATAAGGTCACGTGTTGAAGACGAAAGGAAAGCTGGTCGAAGCGGAAGATAAATGCAAGGTGCCGCGCATTCAGTCAGAGACTTCAATCCCAACCCTCGCTCCAAAAATTCATTGAGCATATATCTCTCATACTTTGCAAGGCATTTACTCTCTACTGTTTTCCTTAAACTACTGTATCACACACTAACATCTTTTTGTTTTCCCCAATAAAACCCACTTTCTCTTTCTATTTCGAATTGAATCTATTTGTTTTTCCTTTTGCAGACATTCAACATGGAAAGTGAGAACCCTGCGGCAGATCAGCTTCCAGAGGCAGAATCATTGCCAGATGGTTTCGTCGGGGACACTTCAACCACTGAGCCACTGCCTCCAAAAACACCACAACCTGACCACGAGGGAAACTTAATTGTTCCCCACTTAAATCCACATGAAGAATGTAAGTGTAAAAAATCCCATGCCATTGTGGGAGAGGATCACATTAGAGTGGAGAACTGTAAGTATCTTTCTCACTTCAATTTATGTCTACCATTGGGAGTTTTATTTCTGGGATTAGGAATTGTTATTTCTGTGTTTACAGTAGGATTATCAGTTATTAGAGTGTTACATGAAAATATTAAATCCATTCTGGTTTATGGGGATGGAAATTTGTTGAGATAAGGGAAAAGAGTTACAGAGATTGGAGAATTGAAACGAAACATTTTGAAATCTTCAAGCATGTCAAAAACATTGGAAGATGTGACCATTTAATAGACTATTCTTTGTTCCGTTTACTTGGATAATAAAACGCTGGAGCTTCAAAAGCATGTCATGTTGTATGTCTGAATGGATATAGGCTTGCTGTAGCTCTTTGCTTTTCTTCATGATTCTCTACTTGCAGCATTGTTTCATCTTAGGTTATTTAAATCTTAAATCAGCCTGCTTTAAGTGATACTTCTTTTCCTGCAGCTGGAGGAGACCCAAGACAAAATATTTCAGCTGTCAAGGAGACATCATTATCAGAGAGTGTTGAAAACAAAAAGGTAGTTAGTAAACATCAATATCAATTTACTTATGTTGTTATATGTGTTCGTTAGCTGTCAGTGTTCCTGCTTTTTGATCCATTCTAGTCATGATTATGCATAAACACAGTAGATCCTTCATTTCTTGAATTGGATCCTCTGGTTTTCTACCACATGGAGTAAAATGGCTATTTCTCTTATTTTGGTATATGTGCAGTGCAAGGCATATCCTCTTTTGTGATCACCTTTTTGACAAATTGGTCTCCTGCTATATTGATCATCTTCCCCATATTACAGCTTAATCTTTTGTATGCCTCTTAGTTTCGTATGGTACTCCAGTTCCAGTACTTCTTTCTGTCCTCTCTCTACAGGTCTTTTGTTTATTCTTTCATTTCTTCATAATTCACGATTTGATTTACAAAGTAATTTAAGCTGAGGTTATGGAAATGAGAGAAAAACCGTGTCAGTAATCTGTTTTGATCAGTTGACCATGTTATAAAATTTTATTACGTGATCAAAACAAAATGGAAGTGACAGAAAAACCGTCTCTTGTCAAAAGCCAAATCATATGAATTAAGGGATGGGTGGTAATGTTTCGGGGAAGTATGTGCTAATTTTTTTTGATGAAGTAACAAGAAATTTTTATGCTGGCATCAAGAAGATGCTGAATGGTACAAAAGTTAGGAAGATGACAAAACTAGTATCAGGGAGCTAACAAAGCTCGATAAGTTCTCAGAGGAATCTATGGGTGAAAGATTATACCAACTATATAGATACAAAAGAAATCTAGCCTTAAGGGAGTGGTTTTGAGTTGATAAACCTTCAAAAAATCTGCTGTTCTTTTCTGACCATACACACCAAAAGATACTAGTAGATATCATCTTCCCAATTGGCTTGATGGCCTTACCAACTCTCCTATTGCTCCAACATTCAAAGGCCTCTTTCGTCCTATGTGGCATACCCAATTAACACCATATAAAAACATACTCCATGAGTTAGCAACGACAGTACAATGTAAAATTAAATGGTTGTTGGGTCCTAGAGGTTCTGAATACTTCTATATTACCCTATGAATAAATAGAAAAGCTATTGCTATTATGAAAAATACTAGGCTCTCTAACAACACAAAGAAAGAGGAAAAATTCAAATTTGTTATAGGTTTACCTGAATTTACATATTGACAAACTTGATTAATTGGTAGCTTTAATAGTGGTTTAGTTAAAAACAGAAAATCATCCAACTGGACCTTCTGGGTCAAGCTCGTTGCACTAGGCTTGCCTAGTGTGTGTTACCTCTCCTATGTGGTTTGCGAGCTATTGCATAGGAGCGGGAATTTACCCTGTGCGCACCCAAAAGAATAGCGGCTGTGGGTTCCCCTTGTCATAAAAAAGAAGACAATCGTCCAACTGGAGCACATTTTGACTTTTACAATTTCTAGGATCAACAATGTAATAGTTTATTGTTATAGAAATGATATTAAAAGAAACCATGGTAAATAATAAATACAAAGAGAAGGAATGGGAAGAAATGCAAAAATATAGAAGATAAAAGTCAATAGTAATCAAGTGTTTAGTGCAGTACCAAGGGTGTAGAGGTTGCTCGATCATTGAAGTCAGAGTGTGTGGCTGAGTTCTCTAAAAAGAAAGAAAAGAACTTAATCTCGTTAGAAAGTGCACAATCGAATTATGCTCAAAAGCTGAAGTGAAGACGGAAAAAGAGAAGGGTTATCAAAGTCTTATAAGCTCGCACCGAAGGGTGTAGTCTAATGTCACGATCCGCCACTTGACCATTAAGAAAAGGGAAGAATCTAGAGTCAAGGAGAAGAAACTGGAGTCTTGGAGAGGTTTGTGGAAGACTCCAGAAAAGAGTAGATCATCCTTGAAGACTTTTAAGAACACTCTAGAATGTTTTAGTCAAGCCTTGGTGAGTCTCAGAGAAGACTCTAGATATGTAGAATATTCTAGAGGAAGGACTAAAGGGTAAATATTTAGGGACTTGTAGAATAATTATTAATTACACTTTCCTTCTCAATAATTATTAATTACACTTTCCTTCTCACAAATTATTAATTAAACTTTGGCCCCTAGTTAGTAGTATAAATAGGAGGGCCACTCATTTGTACAAACCAACAAAGAAGTTGTAAGCAATCTTCCATAAGCAATATACAAGTCTTCTTTCTAAAGCTCTCTTGTCCTCTTATATCTAGCGTTTTCTTAGGGATCAAGACAAAAAAGGCTTACTTGAACTTACAATATCGTGAAAGAATCGTGAGTAAGTTGTCAAGTGCTGCACGAAAGTGTTAGTCGAACTTTAAATCCGTGACACTAATGCTCAATAAAGTTGAGCAGAATAATGAAGTCTTGAGTTCAAATTTCAGTGGAACCAAAAAAAGACTTGGTAATTTCTTCACATCAGCATAAGTATTAGTGAATAGAGTTATTCGGTATCTGTATTGGTTGTAGGTAGCAAGTATCTAATGAAACAATCGAGCTGTGCGCAAATCACAAACTTACCTGAACACCATCGTCAAACTAAAAAGTATTGCAAACTCTCACTTTGGTGCTGCTATCAACACATTCCACCATAAAAAGAAAAGAAAACCAAAGCATGTTTGAATCAAGCTACTACTGCTTCTTTGTTTATATTCTGGTAGAAGGATATCTTCAAAGTAGTAAGAACTAAGAACTTTGTAGAATCACTTTAAAGATCCAATATTCTTAAGTGTCTTGCAAGTGCCTCAGACTTGCATCTGAAAGGAAAATATGCGGAAGATGGAGGCGAACATACATGCTCGTATTATATTTTTGAGTACTTCAACATTCAGAGGCATCAGGTATGTTAGGGTTGTTTGTGTCAAAGGTAAGGACATCATGATCATTCCTAAAATCACATAGGATGTGGGATGGGTTGATATTGCAAATAAAATTAAGAAATACGTTGACAAAGCAAACTCAAATATTATCTCTCGTAGTACTGATCGAAGAATATGTAGCAATTCTCAAGTGAAGGAAATCAAGAGATGGTTCTTTGAGAATGTAGAAATGCTGTCTAAAGTGATGCTGTAAGTGAGATCTTAGTACACAAATAATCCTTCAAAATTCCAGAGTCCACTACTTACACATGCATAATTAGTGTCACTACAAAGAGTAATCATGTCAGCTACTCTCAACCTACTATTTCAATATGTTGTAAGTATCAGTTACTCATTTTATTGCTTATAAGTAACTTTCCATCTTTAGTAGTTACCATCATGTGTTTATGTGCTTTAGTTCCAGTGACTCCCTGATCTGGTCTTAAAATGAACTGCAAATTTCCTCCTTTATTACTAGGGTTCACCCTAGTCATTTGGCTGGAAATTAGTATGAAGAGCACTCTAGCTTTCTAGGGTGCTTCTTTTCTGCTTTTCCTTTTCATTTCCTTCATTACTAACAAAAAATGAGTTTTGTGTTTTTTCTTTCTCTTCTTGCTATCAAATTTTAGGATGTTGTTTCTTATATCAAGCTATATGGAGGTTCTCTTCTTTTCTAAATGTTTTGTAACTTCACTCTTTTGGTTATATTCATGTGTTAGGAAGCCTCTGAAACCAAACGGAAGACGGTAAAACGTACCTTTAAGTCTGAAAAAGAGTTTCTGGAATTCGCTTTGAAGTATCAGCAGGTTCTGGCAGAAAGAGATTCAGGTGTCCTGTTATATTCCTAATTTTGCTATTTTATCAGTTTCAGGCTTCCTTCTTTTCATAATTTGTTTCCCTAATTCCTCTGGATATGGATAATCTATTTTTTTTTTCACAAGCAATGATAATTTGTCGGGTTAGATGTTACATGTTGAGGCCAAATGCACTCACAAGTATTTTTTTTTTTGATTTGCACCGGGTGTCCGAGTCTCTTAGTGCCCCGACTAATCCCAAATGCACTCACAAGTATAGTGGTCAACATTGATATAATATTGTCCCACAAAGACTTGTTATCAACTATTGTCTAAATTAAACTAATGCTCATTATTTATTCAAGCGCCTTCCTGAAAGTGATGTTGATTAACTAAAAGGATTAGGAAAGTAGAAATGCTAAAGGGTCAAATATGCCCTTGTACTATTAGAAATAGTTTAATTATACTCCTCATTATACTTTCAGGCCAAATATACCCCTCCCGTTATACTTTAGGTCGAAATATACCCTCGAGTTATACTTTTATACTGATTTACCCTTATTTATTTATTTTTTGACAGAGACACATGACGAGTTTAGAATCAAATGACCTATTCCTAATTTTAAATACCCAATTCACTTTATAAACCCACCCTTTAACTCATCCCTGACCCACTCAGTTTACAAAGAAATTTAATAGTAACAAAGTTATGAACTGAAGTATATATGTGAATTTAATTAAGCACATCACTAGGAGAAGTTATTAAGGTTGCAACACAGTTTTAATAAGAAGCAGCATTACAATATATCAAAGCTTAAAAACAGCTCCCAGGCACATCCTCCAAGACGTTTCTCTCTCCTGCTTCTTAGGAGGGGAAATCACCCTTTTCCGGTGAACTTTGCCGGAGACTGTACCCATTTTTCTTCTTCTTCACCTAGCTGTAACAAGCCACCTTTCCTTTTCTTAATTGGTTTTTGTGAAGTACCATCTCAGACCAAGAATGGAGCAGAATATAATGTATTTCAATGCTGGCTTTAAGTCATTCAATATCACTTGATGGGCATCTTGGATTTTTGAATGGTATGAATGGGTAGATCAACTGAAGAACAGTGATGAATGGATCTGCTTTGCCATGAAAGAAGTGTTGAAAGATCAGATAAAGGTGATAAGGAGATAGAAGCTAGCTGATAGGAAGGATGTACACTTAGGGTGTGTTTGGTATTGAAAAAAACATTTTCAGAAAAATGTTTTTCAATTTTCTCATCTTTGGTTGGCTTAAATATTTTGGAAAATGTTTTCCAGATTAACTTATTTTCCTCAAGTTTAAGGAGTCGATTTTAAATTTTGAAGTTGAATCTTGGGTCAAAAGTAGAGTTGGGTCCAGCATCAAGTGTAAGTGTTGGGTCCCAAATCGATTAATGGGGTTGATTTTCATGTTAGAAATTATTTTTCTAAAAGATATTTTCAATTCTTTAGTAAAAAATAGAAGATATTTTCTAAAAAAATATTTTCATTCACTAACCAAACAATAAAAAATATTTTCCACTCACCAACCAAACATGAGAAAATAAGTTAGAAATCAACTTGTTTTCCAAGAAAACATTTTCCATGGAAACATTTTCGTTCATACCAAACACACCCTTCAGTACTAGAAAGTATAATGACCATGGGAGGTATTTAAGTATCCTATCATTGAATGATAGTGGTCGAACAATTCTCGTTATTCCAAAGTAACCATTAAATGAAGCGTGGTGTGACATAGCCATTAAAATCAAAAGGTTCATTAAATTCCATGCCTAGGTTGAACAGCCAGCAACCACAAGAGTGGTTTCAAGTGTAACTGAAGCCAACTACCCTTAGGCCTCATTTGTTTGCACTTAATGAAGGTCTTAATTTTAATCATTCAGATCTGAAGTCTGTTTGTTTTCAAGGTCTGAATCTTAATCATTAAATGTGTTTGTTTTCCTTATTTACGACCACTTAATCAGTCTGAATAGGTTTGAGGAATTAAGATCTATGACAAAGCCTTAGTATCATAAGATGTCTATAAAAGAATTTGTACAAAAAGGACACCACTACTCCATCTACTTTCTCTGTGTGACACCCGAGAGGGTACCCTAGGCATGACCAACACTCGAAAACCATTGCTGGTCCTAGCTAACCACTTGGTCTGATCACTCAGCAGAAGACTTATCAATTAAAGATGAAAACTCAAGTGGGCTAATCAATTAACAACTCAAATGGAGAATAGTTTTGAAATAAACTAGTCAAACAACATACTCAAGTCATAAATAATGGCATCTCAAAAACAAGTTCAAAGAAATAACGTCAACTCAACTCTTATCACTATCAGAGTCAAGTCTACAAAGACTCTATCAACTCAGAAGATAGTAGCGGAATAGGCCCACGACTACCTCAAAAGAACTATATCAAAGTAAATGGAACTAAAAAATCCCTTCGAAAGCGAGGTCTCACCAAAATGCTGGAATGAAGTAATCTTCAACGATGCACCTGTTTAGTATCTCTAACACCTGTATACGCAACATAAAGCAATGCAGTGCCAAAAGATGCAAGTTTGTTGAATGTATGATATATAAAATATCTGAAAGGAAATACGATCAATAAACTTAAGACCAGGCAAATCAACAAAGCATACAAGCTTGAAAATAAACAATGCTTTAAAAATAGACTCAATCATATGCAAACTTAGTCAAATCAAACCATTCATTATTATTGGAGAGTTTCTCTAACACAATCATCACTTATGAGCTAGTGATAGTACAATGCTTTGCACTGTCGTTGCTGTTGTCGTCCAATGCCGATTGTGTAAGTCACTCTATGGTCTGAAACAGTCTCCTCGAGCCTGGTTTGGAAAGTTCAACACAGTAATTCAGGAGTTCGGCATGACCCATAGTGAAGCTGATCACTCTATATTTTATCGGCATTTTGCAACAAATTTATGTATTTATTTGGTGGTTTATGTCGATGATATTGTTATCACTGGCAGTGATGAAGATGGTATCACTAGTTTGAAGCAACAACTCTTTAAGTATTTCCAAACTAAAGACCTTGGCAGATTAAAGTATTTTCTAGGAATTGAGGTTGCTCAGTCTAGATCAGGTATTGTTATTTCTCAACGCAAGTATGCCTATGACATTCTTGAGGAGACAGGGATGATGGGATGTAGACCTGTTGACACTCCTATGGATCCGAATGTTAAACCCCTTCCAGGACAGGGGGAGCCACTCAATAATCCTGAAAGGTATAGACGACTAGTGGGAAAGTTAAATTATCTCACAATGACTAGACCTGACATTTTGTTCCCTGTGAGTGTTGTAAGTTAGTTTATGACTTCCCCTTGTGATAGTTATTGGGATTCAGTTGTTCGTATTCTGCGATATATAAAGTTAGCGCCCAAAAAAGGACCACTCTTCGAAGATCGAGGACATGAGCATATCATGGGATATACAGATGCTGATTGGGTAGGATCACCCTCTGATAGGCAGTCTACATTCGGATATTGTGTATTAGTAGGAGGTAGTTTGGTGTCGTGGAAGAGCAAGAAATAGAGTGTGGTTGCTCGGTCGAGTATGGTTGCTCGGTCAAGTGTGAACTTATCTGGGTCAAGCGGTTATTGAGGGAGCTAAAATTTGGCAAAGTTGATCAGATGGAACTTGTATGTGATAATCAAGCAGCCCTTCATATTGCTTCAAATCCAGTGTTCCATGAAATGACCAAGCACATTAAGATTGATTGTCACTTTGTCAGAGAAAAAATACTCTTAAAAGATATTGTTACAAAGTTTGTGAACTCGAGTGATCAACTTGTAGATATTTTCACCAAGTCCCTCACTGTTCCTCGTATTAATTATATCTGTAACAAGCTAGGTGCTTATGATTTGTATGCACCATCTTGAGGGGGGAGTGTTAGAATAGGAATAGGATTACATAGTCCTATTTAGAGTTGGAATAGGAATAGTATTGTTTCCTAGTTGGATTTGGATTAGGTTGTAGTGTCTATAAATAGGGTCTTTATGTAGCAATGTAAATACACATGTAAATAAACAATTCAATAATATTTTCCTCTCATATTTCTCATACATGTAAAGGAAAAACCTAAAAACCTATATATAAACATCAAAAATTCATTTCGAAACGAACTAGAAATACTGGATCCGGCAACTTCCATGAGCTCGTTTATGGGTCATAAACTGTTTTATGGGCTCATGGTCTTCACTTGTGGTTTCTTCCTGCATACATTGTCATTCATCTACGAACCAGCATTCTACGATCCGTCAAACGATCTACAAGTCGTGATATGAGGTTTCTTAGAAATTTGGCTAAAATATTGTAACATCTAATCCTTCCATCTACGACTTAAATCTACGATCCGTGATTGCATCTACAACTTGTACTATTAGCTCGTACTTTCCACTTTTCAGCATATCATAGGTTCACATATACGACCCCTGTTGACGGCTTGTGAACACAACTACAACTCATAAATGAGCTCGTTTATCCTCAACATCAGTTTGCAGTGCTGAATTTCAACAAAAACCGTGCCGAATCCTGATGTCCTGCAAAATAGAACGTACACATATCAAATCCTACAAAATGCACCAGAGAACATACAAAAATCCTAAGTTTTAAGCATCAATTGCCGTATTTTGGCGGCACATAAGTATCTCATAATATGGTGAAGCTAGGTTATTCAACGTTGACTTGTAAAGGCATGGGAGGAAACACTTGTAATCGGTTATTTTTTAAAAAATTATACCATCCCAATTTTTTGGGTATTTATAATGTATAACCAAAACTAATTTTTTTAAAACCATCCAAATCATATCGGTTTCTCTTCGGTATTGATATGGTTCGTTTAATTTTTTTTTTAATTTTTAAAGTGTCATTTCAAAATACGTTATTATTAAAATATTTTTTGCAAATATATTTATGAAAAAACACTTTAATTCACCAAAAAGTCAAGAATATCTTCTTGCCATATTATTTGATTTAAAACCTTAATATATGAATATATGCATAGATTTTTTCATATTTGTTTGATGAAATTTCTATTATAGTATCTTTTAATTTGAAATCTACTAAATTAAAGGCTAATTAAAGGGCAAGGATCCAAAATCGTCCAATCATTAGAGGTCTAGGAACTAGGTTATATTTATATTTGAAAATTTTTATAAAATATATGTATATATTAAATTTAAAATGTTAATATATAACATATATTTATATACATGTAAAATTATTTGGTTCGGTTTGGAAATTTTTCGGGGATTTTTATAAACTAAAAAGATCATGCCAATTATTCGGGACGGTTATAGACTTAAATAAAAGTCCACAGTTTTATTGAGAAAATGTTAAAAATCAGTTCGGTATGGTTCGGTCGATTTTTCATATTCTTTTGACACCCCTAATGCTACTTTCATTGTCCTTACCCCAAAGAAAGAAGGTGCTAATGAACTAGTTATTTCAGTCGTAATAGGCAATATTACAAGATCTTCTCCAAAGTTCTTACAAAGGGGTTTAAAGGGGTTATGATTAAGTTGGTGGATTCACAACAAGTGACTTTTATTCAGGGCAGGCAGATCATGTATGCAGTGTGAATAGCCAATGAAGTTGTGGGTTCTAGACTGAATCAGGGGAATCCAGGAATACTATGCAAGTTAGACATTGAGAAGGCACTACAAAGGATGTGTTTTTTAGTAGATATGGATCTAATGGGTCAAGCATTGCATTTCTATAATTAGTTCCTCAGTCTAAATCAATGGGACACCAATACGTTTCCATAAAGCTCAAAAGGGTCTCAGGGAAGGTGACCTCTTGTCTCCTTTCCTGTTTTTACTAGCTATGAAGGGTCTCAACAATATGGGGAAAATAACCAAAATAAATGGTTGCTCAGAGAATTTGATGTGGCTAGAGAAGGTAAGGAAAGCTTGGAGGTGACTCATCTGTAATAAGCAGACGATAACACTCATTTTTTTGTGATGAGAGGAAGAGCAACTCAGATTTTTGAGGATCATCTTGGCCCTCTTTGAAGGAAAAGCTTTTAATGCCCTATTAATGAGGTCCCTAACTTAGAGGTTCTAAATCCTAGGAGGTGAGTTTGGCTCTTCACTAACTACTTATCTAAGTATGCCTTGGGAAGCTAAATCCAAGTCATCAAAGATATGTAACCTAATGATTGAAAAATGTGAGGAAACTAAGTCCGTGATGATTGCCACTTACATGATGTCACTTTTCTCAATTCCAAAAGGAGTAACTAAAAGATTGAATAGCATTAGTAGGAATTTCCTGTGGCAGGGAAATAGAGAAGGGGCTTCCCTAGTGAAGTTTTAATTGGGAGGACCTGATTGTGAACAAGAAGTATGGGGAACTTGCAATCATGAACCTAAACAATCACAATAAGGCTTGAAGATGAATTGTCTGTGGAAATATGCTAATGAAAAACAGTCTCTATGGGGGAGAGTAACTGAAGCCAAATATGGAAAGGAAGACAAATGGATGACCAAGAAAGTCATTAGTCCTTATTTTGTCAATCTATGGAGATCTATCAGAGCTTTGTGGAGTGGGTTTAAGGAAAACACCAAGGTGATAGTGAAAAATGGGAACAAGACAACCTTCTGGTATGATGACTGGCATGTGGCGGGCAAATTGGCAACAAATTTCCCAGATATTCACAATCTGGTTTTGCAGCAACAGAAAATCATAGCGGACTGTGGACTGATGAGGGATGGAGTTTACCTTCAGAAGACATCCCAATGACTGGAAATTCAAAGAGTGGCAGAGTTTCTGTAACAATTGAGCACTTCAGTGGACTGCAAGAGGCTGAAGATGAGCTCAGGTGTCAGGGAAGTGACATGGCAGGTTTATAGTGTGCAAAGCTAACAGGAAGCTTAACCTGCCTACTCAACACACAATTGAAGATGGAAAGCCGAAATTGTTTGCTTTGTTTGGTTGCTCGCCAAAGGGACAGTGTTCACGCAAGACAATCTGATGAAGAGAGGGATAACTTTATGCTCTGCTTCTTCAGTGGTGAGAAAGCACAAATAAAGAATCATCTGTTCCTTCACTGCAGATTCCCAAGGCATTTATGGAGATTATTTCTAAACCTTAAAAGGCATCTCGTGGTCTATGCCAGGGAGGGTTACAGAGGCACTGCAAAGCTGAGAAGAAGTAGCAGTGTTGGTGAAAATAGAACCAGATGGAGAATCATCCCTGCTTTTATATGGTGGACTATCCGGAAAGAAAGGAACTCTAGATGTTTTGAGGACATAGAGAATAGTATATAACAAATCAAGTTGAATTGTATCTTGATTGTGTTTTTGGTATAATTAGTTTTATTCTAATGATCCCGTCTCCATTATTGATGTATTAGACTCATCATATACATAGGATTATAGAGTTTGGAGTTCCGGCTGTGATATAATTTCAGTGGCTCCTTAGTACTGATCTATTCCTGGAAATATAGACTATGGTTACCAGTTTAAAAAACAAACACTTTAATAAGACAGGGTAAGTATGTGACACTAGAATACAATTCTTCCAACTCGCAGATAGGAGGAATTAATAAGAGCCTCAAAGCATTGAACTATAGACAGATGAAATCTTAAACATCCAGCAATTGAAGTTTCCATTATCATCCGCTCTTACAAACATATGGCTTATTTCTGGGATTTAAGTTAGATATACATCAGTAGGCTCAATTTTACCCTTCACAAGAGACAAAATTGAGTTTCCTATATCTTTTGTCAATATATTTTTTCTCAAAAATACAGGACACAATTTCGTCACTCATGGAGGATATATTGAACTCTCAAGAGAGAAGCCGAATGCTCTTAGTTTTAGCTTCTACTCTTGATTCAAACAAAGAAGACGAGACACTTTTAAATGTGTGGATTTGTAAAGTGAATGGGTGGGGGATGAGTTAAATGGATGGGTTTGTAAGTGAATTGGGTATTTAAAATTAGGGGACATGTTATTTGTTTCTAAACTCGCCTCATGTCCGTCAATCAAAAATAAGAGTAAATCAGTAGAAAAATATAACTTGAGGAGCATATTTGGATCTAAAGTATAACAAGAGGCGTGTATTTGGATCAAAAGTATGATGACAAATATATTTAAACTATTTCTAATAGTGCAGGGGTATAATTGACCCTTTTTCGAACTAGAAAATAAGCACACTACGTTCCAAAATCGTCTCAAATTGGCTAGAATTCTAGTGAAAAGTGATGGAACGAACCAAAGAAAAGGAATGCCATGAGTGTCCTCGATGGAGGAGTCCAAGCTCAGAAATCATCTCTAATTGTCTAGAATTCTGGTGAAGAATGATCGAATACACCTACCTAAGGAAGTCTCAATCTCTCATGGCAGCGTCACTTTCCACATCTCTATCTGGTCGTAGAGTAAACCTAGGGTGAAAGACCGTCGAAAATTCTGGGTGCTTATGCCCCAATTACTGCAACATGAAACCGGTTGGGTCAAAATAAAGAGGTTAAAGGGAGTACTCATCTGCACACCGCAGAATTTCAAAACCTCCCAAGTCTAGATAGGTCTAGTCAACGTATGGGGTAACTAGAGAAAACAATTGAAAGAAAGCGCAATGTAGACACATGCGAGAAGCACATGAGCTTCTTTATTGAAGATTTGAATTTTGCCCAACAGATTGGGCCTATTACGGAAGGGGTCTGTAAATAAAGGCTTTGGGCCTGAGGCAGCAGCCCAAGCAATACTAAATAACTTCTAAGGAGAGAAGGCCAACACTGAGACATTTGATCATTTTGTTGAAGCTCTGCTCTTTGATACTAAGATAGGGCGTCCACATGAGAGACAAAGATGGTTAATTCCTCATCTTGGAATCAAGCCACTGCAAATATAGTCGAAGCAGTTCAAGGGGTTCTTCTTCTTTGCAAAGCTTTTCTCCCACAGAGAACATGCAAGAGGACAAATTTGAAGAGAATTTAAATGAAGAGGGAAATTTAGCGGTGATTGAAAAGCGGAACACGATTACCATTTCAAATAATTGGGAGGTGGAAGAGGTGGTACCTCTACTTGTACAGCAGGATCGAGACATGGGTGAGGGGTAGAGAGAAATCTTTGTTTGAGTTCAAACAAAATTTAGTCAAACTGAGAAAACTATCAGGCGTTGATTTCCTATGGTATGAGGAAGAAATTTTAGAGCTTCTCTTACAAGTTGATCGCAGCAGGCATGCAAGAAAGATGGAGATAAATGGTGTGTAAGAAAGGAAGATTCAAAGGTGTGCAGGAACTCAAAAGCTAAGTTTCTTTTGATGTTAAATCTACAAGTAGTGGGAAGAGAAATAAGGCGAGGAAGATGCTAGCTTTGGACCTGTGTAGTTCAAACTAGTTTCTTGGAATGCAAGAGGGTTGAACATCAGAGATAAAAGAAGCATTGTACAGAGTATGGTGATGGACTTCCAGGCTGGCATCATTCCTCTCCAGGAAACTAAATTAGGGGGGCACAATTCTGATATTGTTAAAACAAATTTGGGGTGTGTTAGAATAGGAATATGAATAAGAATAATATGTACAATCCTACTTAGAATAGGATTAGGAATAGTATATGGAATCCTACTTGGAAAATGATTGTATTATAGTATCCTAGTTGGAAAAGGAGTCTAATATAATATCTATAAATAGGGTCTCAATGTAATAATGTAGACAACTTCAATAATATTTTTCTCCAGTATTTCTCACATGATATCAGAGCTTCTACGGTCTTGGTAGAAAATCAAAGAGCTTTCGCTGCCGGCGGGTAGCTATGGCCTATATATGCTGCCCGTCTGGCCAATGATATGTTAGCAAAAAAGATTAGGTCACTGTGCATCAATTTTCGGTGACTTTCTAGGGTTGTTTTGTATCAACTCCACATCTGTCAGTTTTTTTGTAGCACCGTGCCATCATTTTGGTGACTACTTTTTTATATTTATGTAGCACCGTGCCATCTCTCCGGTGACTACTTTCTCATATTCGCTTTGTGTAGCATCGTGCATCTCTCCGGACTACTTCTCATATTCAATTTGTGTAGTACTGTGAATTTTTCAAACTACTTTCTCATATTTGAGTTGCATAACATTGTGTCTTTTTGGTGACTCAAATTTGATTTGCGTAGTTCCATTCGTCTTCGGTGGCTAATCAAAGCTAATTGCATAGGGTCGTGCCATCATTCCGACCCTATCCATACAATTTCTCTTTGCAGTTGGGTCATGCCGTCAACATGATCCCACCTGTATAATTTCTATTTTCCATTAGGCTCGTGTCATCATTACGATCCTATCCATTTAATTCTCTTTCTCAGTAGGGTCGTGTCATCATTCCGACCCTACCCATATAATTTTATTTCTCAAACTGTGACCACTTTCAGCCATCATATCTAATAATCCAATGCATGGCTTTTTTATCAATTGTACATTAAGAATGTCCTTTTTATGATGGTCTCAAGGAAGAAGTCTATATAGAGTAATCACCTGGTTTTGTTGCTCAGGGGGAGTCAAGTAGACTTTTATGTCTATTGTGTAGGTTACTCTATGATCTAAAACAGTCTTCTCAACCTTGGCTTGGAAAGTTCAATGCTATACTTCAGGATTAGCACTCTGTGTTTTATCAACATTATGCATCAAATTCAGTATTTCATAACAAGACCAAACACATTGAGATTGGCTAGCATTATGCATCAAATTCAGTATTTCATGAGAAGACTAAACACATTGAGATTGACTGTCAATTTTGTGAAGTCGGGTGATCAACTTGCGGATATCTTACCAAGCTCTTCATCTGTCATTGTATTAATTACATTTGTAACAAGCTAGGCACATATGAGTTGTATGCACCAGCTTGAGGGGGAGTGTTAGAATAGGAATAAGAATAAGAATAATATGTACAATCCTACTTAGAATAGGATTAGGAATAGTATATAGAATCCTACTTGGAAAATGATTGCATTATAGTATCCTAGTTGGAAAAGGAGTCTAATATAGTATCTATAAATAGGGTCTCAATATAATAATATAGACAACAATTCAATAATATTCTCCTCCAGTTTTCTCACAGGGTGATAGATGGATCAAACTCAATTGGAGGCTAGTGGCGCTCGAGGGCGTATACAAATGCTTTGGGATAGTAGAGTATGGAAGGGAAAGATTCTAGAGATAGGACCCTACTCTCTAACTTGCAAATTTGAAGCTATGTTTCAGTCTTTTTGCCTGCCACTTGACTGGAGTATATGCTCCTAATTGTTAAGTTGAAGAAGGTAGGTGTGGGAAGAAATGGCTGATGTTAGAGGTCTAGTGGAAGGTCCATGGGCAGTTTGTGGTGATTTTAACACCACTAGGTTGATATCAGAGCAAAGGATTGCCAGGAGGAGAAATATGGGGATGGAGTAGTTCTCAGACATTATTGATGATCTTAAGTTGATAGATCTACTGTTTCAAGATTGGAGTTACATTTGGTTCGAAAGGGATACTCAAGATGCACAACAAAAAATGGCGAAAAGGCTGCTATGAATGTATAAGTTGGAGGAGCTGATCAAGAGGGAAGAAATATCATGGAGATAGAGGTCTAGAGCTCCGTGGCTGTAAGGAAGTTACAGAAATAGCAAATTCTTCCACCGAATTACCAATTTCCATAAAAAGATTCAATAATATTGATCAATTGATGATACTAGTGGAGGTCTCAGGAGATCCAGCCAGAATCGAAGAAGCCATCATTGATAACTCTCAAAATCTATACCCTGAAAGTTCCCAACGGAGGCCTACCATCATGTGCCTTGATCGTCTAGTTTTGAGCGATTATGAGAAAGAGAACTTGCAGAGGAGGTTCGATGAAGAGGAAGTGCTCAGGTGCTTGAAACTATGTGCTACTGATAAGGCTCCTGGGCCAGATGGGTACACAATGGGCTTCTTTAGCATTTGCTGGGAAGGAGTGAAACAAGGCATTATGGAGGCATTCAACAATTTTCACGATCATAGTTTTTTTGAAAAAAGTTCTAATGCTACTTTCATTGCTCTCGTTCCTAAGAAGAAAGGAGCGAAAGAACTTAGAGATTTCAGGCCTATCATCTTAATTGGAAGTGTATATGAATTGTTCTCCAAATTACTCACAGAAAGGTTGAAAGGAGTCATTTTGAAACCAGACGATGAACAACGGACGTCATTTATCAAGCGTAAACAAATCATGGATGCTGTGCTTATGGCTAATGAAGTAGTGGACTCCAGGAGAAAAAGAGAAGAAACTTGGGATCCTCTGCAAATTGGACACACACAAAAAATAAACATATGACCACACAAATTGGAGCTTCTGACTCAACCTTCTGGAAAAGATGGGTTTTGGATACAAATGGCATAAATGGATAAAGTTCTGCCAATCCACAGTCAGTTTTTCTATCCTTATAAATAGCGCCCCAGCAGGTATTTTCAATGCTCAAAGAGGTCTTAGGCAAGGGGATGCTTCCCCCTTTTCCTGTTTGTGATTGCTGCGGAAGGACTTAACAGTGTGATTAAAGCAGCCAAGACACATGGATGGATAAGGGGTTTTGATGTAGCTAGGTCTAGTTCCGAGAGCCTTGAGGTGTCCCATTTGCAATATGCTGATGATACTCTAATCTTTTGTAATGTCGATAAGGACCAGTTAAGACATGTTAGAGTTATTCTGGTCCTCTTTGAAGGTCTTTCAGGACTACATATCAATTGGAGGAAAAGTATGTTATATCCTATAAATGGATTGACTAGTATGGAGACACTTGCTGCTATATTATGAGGAGAGATGGGGGATCTTCCTACTGTGTACCTGGAAATGCCTCTAGGGGCCAAATCAAAATCAACAGATTTCTTCTTCTTCCTTTTTTTTTTTTTGAAACTGGTAAATTTGTATTTCTCAGCATTAAGGACATGTTGGCCACCATCAAAAAGAGAGAGAAAAAAACACATAGACAAGAAGATACTTTACATAGATCTTAATAAATCTACAAAATGATCTATATCCTCTAAACCTACTTCTTTACCCAGAAGAAATTATACAATTCCATTTAACTTTCTGAATGGAATTGGATCTATCTTTGTAATACCTCCCATTTCTCTCTCTCCAAACTGTCCACCAGATGCACTGTGGTATGATCCTCCACCACTTCTTTTGACTTTTGCTGCCTCCTTTTCATCCAGCAGCCATGCAAAATGTGCAGTATGCACCAGCATAGTCCAACTTATCTTTGTTATGTTGAGTAATAGAGACCAAAGTTGTGCTGTAAAGTGCAGTGTAAAAATAGATGGCTATTTGTTTCATTTGTCTCATTGCATAAGAAGCACCTGGAAACTATGATGGCTCCCCTTTTCTTCAAAAGTTCTTGTGTGAGGTATGCTCTTTTAAGCACCAACCAAGTAAAGCATTTTACCTGGTTGGAGCTGGACTCTTCCATAAGTTTCTCCATATTTTTGGTTGGTTTCTTCAATTTTATAGATCCTTGTAACAGAGAAATGTCCATCAATATTGTGTTTCCATCTTAGTGTATCTGGTTCAGCAGTAGTGCCACTAAAATCATCAATCCTTCTTAGCAGATCAGCTACCCTATCAATCTCCCAGTCATTTAGCAATCTCCGGAAGGAAAAGTTCCATCCCTGTGTACTCCAAGTATCGTAAATGGTACCATCTGCATTGTTGCTTAGAATACACAGGTCTGAAAAAATCTCCATCAATGGTCTTTGCTCCTTCCAATCATCCTTCCAGAATTTTATTATTTTCCCATCTCCAACTATCTTCTTCAAGTTCCTTCCCAAATTGTGCCATAGGGCTCTAATGGTCTTCCAGACTCCAATCCCCTAGGTGTTAGTGCTTACATTGGTACACCAAGGTTTGAGTTCACCAAACTTGTGTCTAATCACCTCCCTCCATAATGCATGATCCTCTTTATTGTATCTCCAAAGCCATTTCATCAATAAACTATTGTTCTGTGCTCTCAAATTTCTGATGCCCAAACCACCTTGCTCTCTACTACGCATTGTTGTCTGCCAATTGACTAGTTTTTATCCTTTGCCCTCTTTACACCCATGCCACAAGAAAGCGCTCCTAAAGTCTGTCCAACTTTTCATAACTTTGGAAGGTAGGGGAAACAGAGACATTACGTACGTAGAACGTGCATCAAGTACAAAGTTGACAAGGATAAGCCTCTCTCCTAGTGACATGTACTGTGCCTTCCACCTAGCCAGCCTCCTTTCTGTTATTCCATCCCATATCTCCCCTGCTTTGTGTTCACTACCCAAAGGCATACCAAGGTATGTCAGGCATATTCTCCACTTTGCATCCTAAAATGATTGGAAGGTTTTGGATGTTTGACACCTCTTTTATCAGGAACAAACTAGTTTTTCCCCAGTTTACTTTCAAGCCAGAAGATGCTTCAAAAATAATTAAACCATTCTGACGTAACCTATTTGTTCAACCTTTAGCTCACAAAAGACCACTGTGTCATCAGCATACTGTAGGTGACATACCTCCATTATTTCCCCCTGCTATCTCTTATTTCAAACCCTTTAATCCATCGGTAATGCTATCCTCATCATGCTATCAAATCCCTCCATTGCTAGTATAAACAAGAAAGGAGACAGTGGGTCACCTTGTCTAAGACCCCTTGGGTCACCTTGTCTAAGAACCCTTTCAGAACGGAAGAACCTAAAGGTTCACCATTCACCAAAACAGAGAACTTGCCAGTGCTAATGCAAAACTCAATCCATTTCTGCCATTTCTCACCAAAGCCCATCCATTTGAGAGTATTCAACAAGAATCTCCAGTTGACATGATCATAAGCATTTTCTATGTCTAACTTACACATGACACCTGATTCTTCCCCTTTAATTCTCGAGTCCACAAACTCACTAGCTATTAGGGTCGCATCCATGATCTGTCTTCCTTTTATAAATGCCATCTGATGCTTGTATACTAAATTGTTAACCACGTTCTGAGTTTTCTACTAGTATCTTTGCCACAATCTTATACATTCCGCCTATGAGACTTATAGGTCCGAACTCTTTCTACTCTGAAGCTCCAACCTTCTCTGGGATCAAGGCTATAAATGTTGCATTGAAGCTCTGTTCAAACTTCTGATATTCATAAAAATTTTGGAGAGTCTTCAGGATGTCCTTCATAAGTTCCCAGTAAGCCAGAAAAAAGGACAGGGAATCCATCAGGCCCTGGTGCCTTCTCCATAGCACACAATTTAATGCCTTCTAAGATTTCATCCTCTTCAAATTGTCTTTGTAGCTCCTCTTGTTCTTCTGCAGATATCCTTGTAGCCTCATCTAACACTAATTCTGGCGTCCACTCTTCTATCTCCTTATACAGGTTCTTGTAGTAATCTTGTATAGCTTCTTTGATCTCCCCAGGATCTGTCACCTCCATGCGATCCATTTTCAGATTATCTATGAAGTTTACCCTTTTGTTCCATATATCTGTTGACTTTTTTTTTTACAGCTCAAAATCAACAGATATATGGAACAATGTTTAGAAAGGTGTGAGAAGAAATTGGCCAGACGAAAGTCACAGTATCTGTCTTTGGGGAGCAGACTTACTCGTTGATGCTCTTTCAATATACATGATGTCCTTGTTCCCTATTCTTGAGGTGTCATCAGTACATTGGATAGCATCAGTATAGGTTTCTTGTGGGATGGCAACTCCGAAGAACGAAGTACCCATTTGGTCAAGTGCTAAGCAGTTATGTGTGGTAAAAAGACTGGAGGTGCGGGGATTAAGTATCTAAAACACGATAAAATCCTGAGGATGAAATGGTTATGAAAGTACTCCACAAAACAAACCAGTTGTGGGGAAGAGTTATCAAATCTAAATATGAGCAGGTGGATAACTAGAGACCAAGGAGGTCACCACTCCTTATGGGGTTAGCCTATGGAAATCTATTCGAGTATTTTGGACGAAATGCAAGCACACTCCAAGATAGAAGTGTCTAACGGGAATAATACTAAGTTCCAGAATGATAAATGGCATGATGTTGGCATTTTGAAAGTGGTCTTTCCAGATATGCTCAACCTAACTAATCTTCACTCAAAAAAGTGGCAGAGATGTGGTCAGCCAAGGATGGAATATCAGTTTCAGAAGACAGAATAACTGGGAAATCAACATAGTTGCTGATTTTTCCACACTTTGAACTAGTTCTCAGGTCTCCAAACAGGAGAGGATACTCCATGGTAGAAGGTAATAATAAAAGGGTATACAAGGTTAGTGTTGCATATCATCAATTGAATCTGTCCAACTACCAGATTCTCAACTTGCCATCAGTGTTATCAAAGGCGCGCTTTAAGGCCCTAAAGCAAGGCTCAAAACATGTTGAGCACTTTGCCTCGCTTGTTGTGCACTTCAGTGTCAAGGTTCTAAGGCATACTTTCCTTGCCAATGAACCTCTTCTGGAAAGATGACACCACTAAACAATTGAAACTTCATTTTATTGTAATTGATTTTCAATTTTTTTGTATATGACATTCATGCTTATAAATTATTAGCCTTGAACTACAACAATGACAACATACCCAGTAAAATCCTACAAGTGGGGTCGGGGAGGGTAAAGTCTATGCAGAACTTACCGCTGCCTCATAGAGGTAGAGAGGAAATTATTAGTCTTGGACTAATCATATATATTTGTATTTTTTCTATTTGTCTCCCCTTGCACCTTTTTTAATTAAAGCCCACATTTTATTTGTGCTTTGCGCTTAATGCACCTTAGAGGTTTTTTGTGCTTTTTGCTTTTGATAACACTGCTTGACATGGAAACTGATATGGAAATCAAAATTCTATACAAGGTCTCCTGTTTTGTATAACTATTAGCTAGAGGAGTTGTGCTTACACTTGATAATCTAATGAAGAGGGGAATACCCATGTGTTCAAGATGTTTTTTGTGTAAGGAGACTGCTGAGACAGTCAACCACTTATTTCTACATTGCAAGTTCACAGGCAGGTTATGGAATATTATTTTGAACCTTAAAAGCCTCATATGGGTCATGTCCAGGCAATGTTTCAAAAGTTCTAAGAAGCTGGGATGAGTAGGAGTAATAGCTAAAAATAGGTATAGGTGAAAAGTCATCCCAGCATGCATTCGGTGGACAGTGTGGAAGGAGAGGAACACTAGATGGTATGAAGGTGTAGAAAACAAAGTGCAGAAGATCAAGCTCAGCTTTATCTTATTTCTCGTTTTTTGGTGTAGCCAGTTATACTCTAATGAGTCTATGTCTATTATTGATGTACTTGATTCATTTTAGATAGAGATAGAAGCATTCTAGAGTCCTTTTTGTAAATACAAAGTTGCTGTTCATAAAAAAAATTTAGAGACTGAATTCAATAAGAGAAAATATCCTAGGTTATGGGTCATGGGTCAGCTAACAATCCTGTTGAGTTATCTGATGTTGCCCAAGTTACACCTCCTTTTCAAAGAATAATGCGGTCGCTGTCAAGATAAACTACCTGACCAAGGTTAGGGTCGATCCCGCAGGGAATACGTAGACTCAAGAAAATTCACCAATTTGTAATATGTGTAATTAACCAACTCAATTACTCAGGGGGGGGGGAGGTTTGCAATAGTCGATAAGAAAATAAAACTATTACGAGAGAAAAGTCAATAATGGAGAGCAACTAGGGTATTGTGTTCTCCATGATTCCCCAACTCAGTATCACCGGATAACCTAATTCTTGTCCAGTGTATAGTATGAAGGATGGTAATTTAAGTTCACCAAGCCCTCTGGTCAAAGGTGAGGTGAATTTCACCATGTGACTTGGCCCATCTCCATAGTGTGCATTACTAACCATTATCTATTAGTCCCAGTACAACCTCCCCTTGGCCCAGTTTGGCTGATTAGACGAGAACACATCAATGAAATCCTATTAATTAATCTCTTTTCCTATTCCTTACTACCTTGGTCCAATCACTAACACTACGCGGGTTCTAATGTTGGCCACCACAAGAAAACATGCAAAATGAAGAGAGTTAATTAATACATGCATATACACCTTACAAGAATAGTGAATTATCCGGTTTTAGTTCGTTAGTTCTTCATGGTTCCCACAATCCTAGTTGTGCATTTAACTGCTCATGCTATGTGTAGATGAGAAATTATGAATTGAGAAGACATAATTAAATACTTACACAATAGATTTAAGAACAAGCAATCCAAGTTCAATGAGAATCACAAGCTTTAAGATCAAATTCAACCACAAGTGTTCTCAAAGACCCTCTTACAATTTTCTCTCTCCAATAGTGAGTTCTCTGAGTACTAGGCTAAAACTTATCTAAACTATTGAAAACTTCTGAAAAATAATCTGAAAGACCTATTTATAATAATTAAAATTCAAATCCTAAACGACTTAGGAGAACTGGTCGGGACGCCTCACGAAAGCTCTTTACGGTCCGTATTGAAGTTTACGGCCCGTAATCGGGGTCTCTTACATTGTTTCTGGAAAAATGGACTTCCTCTTTACGACACCCCTTTACGACTCGTAAATGGTTTACGACCGGTAAAGGGGGTCTCGTTTGATGAACTTCAGAAAGTCTTCATTCTCAGATCCCTAGGGCATGAAATATCTTCTACGACTCGTAAACTATTCTATGGCTCGTCTGCATGTTCGTAGAATTAACTTCAGAAACTTGTCCCCTCACTGGAATTCCTTACGAAACCACCCTACGGCTCGCAGAATGGTCTACGGCCCGTAAGGTGTCTTGTATAATAGCAAATCTGCAGCAACTTCTGTAACTTTCCCAAAATCATGGCCAACCTGTAATCTTGCAAAGATAAACACAAAAACACATAAAACCCACTAACATCGCTTTGAGAACACACAAAATTCCAAGTTTTAAGCATCAAAAGTGCTGTATTTTGGCAGCACATCATTATCCACTTGAATTAAATAGTTCATTTATCTGGTTTATTAATTAACTAGCAGTATATTGCTTAAAAGATTCTTTCCAGTTCTTACTTAACCATTAGAGTAAACCCAACACATATATGTCTATGGAAGTAGAAAAAACAAGAATGCATTAATAATTCTTGTAAATAAAAACCAAACAAGACGATGTCTATCCTAATTGTGAATCTGTTCCACAATGCTCATGTTCAGGAACTTGCTCTATTTAATCATATTGTAAGCTAAAATTTCTTTTTTGAGTTCAAATTCTAGATCTACATTTGGAAGGCTTGTTTGGTGTTCTAAAGCAAATGTGTTATTGAATCAAATGTACTTTTTTTTTTTATAATTTTTGTTTTTATAATGGTGACATTTATATAAATATCAACGGGTATTCTACACACAAATTTGTAGTTTCCTCTCTAAAGTGGCCACTTACGAAAACAGATCCTATCTACATTGGTAGGTAATATCAAAAATACCTTCAGTATGTATAACCCTGGGAAAGTGTAACATGGATGTTAAGCTTTCTTCTTTCTGCCTTGATACCTTGCTATCTGTGTATGTATGCTAGGGGTCAGGTCTAGCCCCATCCTTATGTTTGTGTTTCAAAAAAAATAAAACATGCATAATTCTTCTTTTTTGCCTTCTGGGAAAAAAAATTCCTTCTTACACCAAAAATAAAATAGACCTAAGCAGTTCGTCTTGAACTTCTGAATATTGCATTGTTTGTTCTCAAAACATATCTGGTTCCTTTCTTCCCAAATAGACCACCAAATACATGTCAGGACAATATTCCATCTCCCCTCCTCCTTGGCTGCATTTCCTTCTCTATTCCAGCATTTAAACACATCTTTAATGCTTCCTGGCATTACCCATCTAATTTTCCTTAGGTTGATAAAGATTTCCCACAATTGATCTGCCCATTTACAACGTAAGTAAGATGGCTATTGTCTCTGACTGTTCACCGCAGAAGTAACAACGGGTGCATACTTGATTTTTGCGTTTGTTTAGTTCAGTTATATGCAGATACATAGTCTGTAGACTAAAGGCTTTATTTTGCAATTCAATGGAAATCCTTTTTTCATGGTTTCACATTGGGGAGACTTGTTTGTTGTTCTAAAGCGAATGTGTTTTTGAAGAACATTTAACTTTTTGGAGGCAAAGCCATCCTACCAAGGTGCCTGCTTATGAACTGGTATAAGAACTACTCACTTCTCTCTTTTGTTTAAATCAGCGATTGCCGTTCGGGTTAAACTGGAGTCGTTGTGCCGTGAGTTGCAGCGTCAAAACAAAGTATTAATGGTAAGATCCATTGCATATTTAATAAATGTTCTGTATATTCTTAGGCGAGGAATTGCTTCACCAAAACCTCACTTCCAGCCTTGGTACAAGAGTAATCTCTTCTTAGGTGTTTATACACCATTTGATTGGTGGATCTCAGTTCTGGTAGTTTAGTAATTGCCTAGAGTATCAATGACTTGCTCTTTTACATAGCATATACTATTCCTTTGGAACATACTATGACATTAGTTCGTCTTCTTAAAGTCTCTGTTACCTTTTTCTCCTTAACCTCTAGCCATCTTGAAGCCCAAGTCAAAAGAGATTTTCTGAGTTGTTATTTGTAACAGTGAATAGTAGTAACGGCTTTGTTATTTGTAACAGTGAATAGTAGTAACTACCAAAGCCCAACGTCAGACTGCTTTCCTGAATTAGGTTGAGATGATAAATATAGTTCAACAGGGTTATTGTCATTAATTGTCGTCTCTCTTCTTGCCATAGTTAGTGTCCCCAATTTTCGTTAAACAGTAAGTGCTTTAATTGACAGTTATCTAGATTATTATCTTTTAATTAGATGACATTAGAGATGGCATTAGTCCTTTTTTCATATATTTTTTCCAAAGTTCATAACTCGATTGATTTCCAGTTCTCAAGGTTGTTATCAACTTATCATTTGCATTTTGAAATTCTTAAATGCTCATTCTAACTTCCTTTTTCCACAAGAGTGGCCTTTTTCTCAATTTTTCATATTTTGATGGATAAGATCTGTGTCGAGTAGAGTGGGAATTGTATTATCGTTTCATTTGTTCTGGGATCAAGTCATGGCTTTTCTTGAGGCTTGCTTCATTGAGAGTCCTCCAACTTTACTTAGCAAGCTGTTGCTAGATGGTCTCTTTACACTTTTTAGCTTTGCTATAGGTGATCAAGTAATAATATTTTGTTACTCTCCAGTTTATGTTCTTTTTAGCTTTGCTATAGGTGATCAAGTAATAATATTTTGTTACTCTCCAGTTTATGTTGTTTTGGTCTTTTGCATTTGATTATAAGTTATGACTTGAAGCTGTCTTTTTCCGTAATTTGCAGGAAGAATGTAAACACATATCATCCGAGGGCCAAAATCTGAGGCTGGATTTATCGAACAAGTTTCAAGATGCAATTAAGGTCTGAAAATTTTTCTGTTCTGAGAAGACCTATCTTCTGTAGGGTTGGCAAGTATTTGTAGATGTGTCCTCTGCTTTCAAGTTGACAGTGGTCATTTGCTCTTAGCCTTATTCTAGGCATCATATTATTTTGTTAAATTTGTGCACACCAATGAAGAAAATGTGAGTAAATTTTGTATGTTTTAAGGACTTCCCTAGAAAAACAGAGTAATAGGTCAAAAAGACCTTGTCTGTCTATCATCATCAGGCAATTCCCTCTAACTTTCTGTTCTTGGCTTGTTAAGAGATGTTAGGTCTCTCTTACAGAGCCTTCCTGTATTGTTTGATGAAGGTTCTATTGTTCTGCTCGTCACATAGTTCCTCTTCTAATGTGCTTCATCTTCCTCCAGCTGGCTTAACTACTAGGTATCGTCATAGCTTTTCTTACATGTGAAAAAGATAATTATGGGAGGGTAAGCTGAAAATGCGACTATATCCTTGACATAAGTCAAATATTCATGCACAATTTTGCATTTAACCTCCGGCAGTGTATCTCTAAGATGAATAAATGCAGATAGAGATACAGAAGTTGAGTTAGGCATGTATATGGGAACACATATTAATCTTTCAAAGTTAGGTGGACATTACGGATGGGACACAATTGTAAAAGCTAATTTTAAACCAAAAACACACATTCCACAAACAATACGTACTAATATAACATCCAAGATACAGTTAAATATCAAATGCCAACATAACACCACCTAAGCCAACATAATTTCAAATACCAAATTTCTGCAAATCCATAACTATTTATATATTTTTTTGATAAGGTAAATAATTTTATGAATCAAGGGAAAAACCGGGATGTAAGCTTTATGCCAAAAAGTGGAGAACCTACACCAAAATATGGTTCTCCTTCAAAGAAGCCAATCTTCTACATATAAATGGGGACCTAATGGGTACACCAAAAGGAAACTGAAAACAAGAGGCTACTTTGCAAATTACAAAATCTTAGACTACTCCTTCAGGCGCTTCTCCATTTCTTTCTTTCCATCTCACTCACATGCTAACTAATGAAGCGACATCCTATTCCCTTTTGACTTTGCTTCTCTCTCCTTAAGGTCCAACTATGCAATGACTCCTTCAGTGTCCACTTCAAACAAACTAAAGACCACCAACCACAATTGTGTAGCCACCTGACAAAGTAGTAGAGTCTCATCTTCTTCCAAATTTACATGATTCACCAAGTAACATAGGTGATCCTCCTCCTCAAATTCTCTGCTGTTAACAGCATTCCTCCATCCGCCAACCATGCAAAGGAACACACCTTCTTGGGCGCTCTAGGAACCAAAATAGAGGAATGTGGAAATATGAGTTCCTCTCTCGCTAACAAGTTCTGATTATAAGATTTGACAGTTACCATCCCTATTCTCTCACCATTTCCATATATTGGAATTCAGGTATAGTTAGCCTTTCAAAATAGTTAAATGTTTCAACTGGAAAAATGCTTTTAAGTTAAATCTTTACGTCTGAATTTTCCCCTTGTCGATAAGGCATCTAACAACCAAGCACTTTAAAGTGAGGCCAGTTTTTCTTAGAGAAGTGCAAAAGGATGGTTTAGTGAATCTTGTATATTACATAATAGAGGAGCAACTTGCTGATACTTTTAGAAAAGCTCTTCCGGCCAGCAAAATTGTGTTCTTCAGAAAGAAGCTTGGAGTTTGCAGCTCTTGATGCAAGGAGTTTTGAAAGCTGTATGATGAGCTGTTGATTGATGTTGAGTTAGCATGATCACATGGCTACTGATGTGCTTTCTGTTTCTAGAAGATAGATTTTTTTGTTTTAGTTTTCAGTTATGAGTTTCCTGGTCTTTAGGCATGTAGCTGTTGGAAGACTTAGTTCCTAGTTTTTAGGAAGTTTTTGTTTTGAATTACTGCATCATTTTACTACTGATTAGTTAGGATTTCATTGTATTTAAACATCTCTTCTTTCAACTTAATTGCAAACCCTCTTTTTCTTTTTTGTCATATCTTTTTCATCTATAAATGCCAACAGTGTAGGAGCTGATTAGATGGTATATGAAAGCTAGTCACTAAATCTGAAATGGAAATTTGAAATTGTCTTTTTGTTTATGAATCAGAAACCTTAAATGTTTGTTTTAACTTGATCAGCATGGTTTTTACTTTATAAATTTAGTTGTTCTTGCAGTTTAAAGTGTTCTCTCCTTGATGACATTGTTTAGCATGTGTTGGGTGTCATCTTCTTTTCTACTTAATCTTGCTGAACAGTTTGAGGTCACAAGCCCTTCACTTTGGTGTTCTATTTCATTGTCTTTTTGGGTGGTGGGGTGGTGGTGAGCAGTGGTTGTATGTATAAAATCAGATTGAAAAAGTAGTCGAAAGATGATTTTATTCATTTAGTAGCCAAGATTTAAATACAACAGATAGTTAACAACCTACAGCTAAACGTAAGGAAACTAATTGCTACCTATACTCCTAAACAATAGGGAAGGCTTCTACAGATACTCTTAAACAGTAACTAATGCCTTATACACCCCCTCAAGTTAGGTGTGATGCGAAAACACGCAGCTTGGAACAACACCTTGCAAAGGATGGTTTTGGCAAGGGCTTGATAAATGTTTTAGCAAGTTGATCACAAGCATGAGTGTGTATGAAAAGTGCCTGATGCGCTTGAACTTTGTTCCTAACATAACAGAAGCCTACAACAATATGTTTCATATGGCTATGACACACTAGATTATGACAGAGATAAGTGATGCCAACATTATCCCAAAAGATTGTGGGTGTGTTTGGAATGGTGATACCCAATTCATTGAGCAAGTTGTGTACCCATATGAGTTCTGCAAGTGCATTTGCAACTAATTCGTACTTTACTTTAGTGGATGAGTGGCTTATAACTTGTTGGATTTTTGATGACCAACTCACTAGATTGGACCAAAAGAAAAGAACATAACCTAAATAAAAATTTTTGTCATTCGGGTCTCCGCCCAATTAACATCAGCGTACATGTAAAGATTGTTTCTGAGTTGGGAAGAATTCTGAAGTTGTTCTGCCTAAGATACCATAGTATTCTTTTTACTGCCTTCTCGTGTTCTTAGTAGGTTCATGCATAAATTGTGATAGTTTGTTGACAATGTAAGAAACGTTAGGCCGTGTGGATGATAAATGTTGTAAACTCTTACCGAGGCTGCGCCTGTAAAGTGTAGCATTAGCAGGTGGAGAACCATCCGCTGCCCTAGGTAGTATATCGGAGCACATGGTGTTGAGACTCCCTTAGAGTCTTGCATATCCAATTGGGGCAAAATGTCAAGAATGTATTTGGATTGAGAGAGAATATGACCTTCTGGCACTTTTTAAACTTCAAACCCAAAAAGTAGTCTAAGTAACCAAGATCCTTCAAAGAAAATCGAGAACCCAAGGATTCAATAACATATCTACTCAAGCTGGGATTACTTCCCGTGTTCAACATGTCATTAACATGGACGAGCACATAAACAGTTGCAGCCAGATCCTTCAAAATAAACAACGAAGCATCGGATTCATACTTAATGAATCCTATTTTCTATATGTGATTACACAATGCAATATACCAAGCCTGTGGGGCTTGTTCATGACCTTAAATGGCTTTTTAAGTCTTCAACATGAGAAGGGAATTGTGAATTAACAAATCCTTGAGGTTGAAAACATAAAAACCTCTTTAGTCAACTGGCCTTGTAGGAAAGCATTGTTGACATCGAGTTGATACATTGGCCAGTTGTGTTGCACTACTATGGATAAGACAAGTCGGATTGTTGTGGGCTTGATAACAGGAATGAAGGTTTGATGAAAATCCAAGCTAGGGCATCGTGTGAACCCCTTTGTGACAAGGCGAGCTCTGTATCGATCTATAGAGCCATCTGCTTATCTTTTAATGTGATACAGCCATTTGCAGTGCATAACATTCTTCCTCAAGTCTTTTAGTACCAATTCCCAAGTTTGATTCTTCATCGAAGGATCATATTTTGCTTTCATACTTGTGTCCACTTTTCATGGATGGTAGCTTGTTTGAAGGTTGCTGGCATAGGAATAAAATGAGTTAGAAAATTGAATTTTCTTTTGGGCTTGTTAATATTATTCTGGGACCTAGTAGTTATTTGGTTTGGTGTAGGTTCTAGAATTGGCATGGGGGGTTATTCTTGGAAGGGTTACTGGATGATGGAGTCAAGGGATTTTCTCTACTAGAGAGTGAAGAAGTTGACAATGGTGAATTGATGGCTGAGATGGAGTTGCCAGGGTTTGTTATAGAGTGTTGGTGTTGGAGTTACGTCTCTAATATGTTATCAAAGGAACAAGTTGTGTGTTTGAGGTGGTGTGATGCTGGGAAGAAGGATAAGAAATTGGAGAATTACTGGATTAGTTGTAGATGCTGGTACGTGGCTCGAAATTGGGAGCAAGTGTCGTTCACTGATGGTCTGGGTAAATTGGATTTTAAGGAGAGTGGTATAGATGGCGGTATATCATGAGATGGAGTTTGAGTGGTAACTAACGTTGAAATTTCCTTGGAGTCAACTTTTTCTTGGACCAGTTGACAAAATCTTTTCTTTACATCTAGGCATCGTTTTAAAAGGAAAATGCTTTGTCAAAATAAAAAACATCACGACTTATGAATATTTTAGACTTGACTTGGTCAAAGTAGAGGTATGCATGATGGCCATGAGAAACACCTAAATACACACACGAGGTGGATGTGGCTCCAACTTATTTTTGGTATAGGTGTTACGTCATGGAGAACAAAGAGCAAATAATTTTAAGATTGGCATAGTTGGGTGGTTTACCAAATAATGTTTAGTAGGGTGACTTGTTATTTATGGTGGGTGTTGGTAGCCGATTAATGAGATAAGCAGATGATGGCAAGCAAAAGACAATAGTTCTAATGGTAGAGATGCGTCATGGGGAAGGATTTTGGTTGATTCAACAATATGTTGATGACGCCATTCAGCTATGGCTACACGTTGTTGCATGTTGGGAGGTGAAACTACATGTTCAATGCTGTTCTGTTGACGATAGGACTTATACTTGTGTATTCACCCCTTTTATCCGTATAATATAAAGACATTTAACTTTTGTTTTGAAAAAAATTTCTTCAATAGGATGAAATGCAATAACGATGCGACCTTGATTTTTATTTTTGATTGTATACAACCAAGTATACTTGGTGTATTGGTCAACAAAAATACACTAACATAACTTTTTCTCTAGTGATAAAACGGGTGATGGTCCTCATATATCGCTATATATAATCTAAAGAGGCATATTACTAGGTAAAGTGAGTTGTTGGAATGGAAAACAATGTGCTTTGTTAGAAAGAATAAGCATCAAAAAATTCAAATTTATCCTTAGTAGCAATGTGTAAAGAAAACTTACCCAAAACAAAAGTTTGAAGTCATTGAATAAGGATGACCCAAGTGCCAATGCCATAGCTGAAAGTGGACTTTTGTGGACGCGAGATTGATGGATGGTGGTTTGGGTGCTAGATGCGACCACTCATTGAGTCCATTCTTATTCCAGCCTTGTACCTATACCTTTTTGGTATGCAGGTCCTTAACAAGAAAAGTAAATGAGAAAATTCAACAGATGTTAGACTGTCGTGTCTTGACAAAAATTTGGTACAAAAATTAAGTTCTTCTTAATTGATGGAGCACATATTGTTAGGAAGCCTGAAAGCAAAATTAGGTGCTTGTATAAGAATTGAACCAGTATGAGTAATGGGAATGGTTTTACTATCACACATGGATATTCCTCATTGACTGTATACTCAAGATTGTGAGGTTTAGTGATGACATTATGTGTCGCACCATAATCCAAAACCCAAGAACCAGAGACAAATTTCATGGACCTAGAACTCACACTAGAACTTTTGTGCGACACTAGTTAGTTTGCTCACGAATCTTGCACGATCTTGCAAATACTAGTAAGCCTGTTGGCCACGATCGCTAAGGGAACACTGGATATTGAAAGACAAGAGAGCTTCTGAAAAAAGAAGACTTTGATTGCTTCGAGAGAATGCTTTACAATGCTTGAGAGCTTACAACTTTGCTTGATGCTAAATGAATGCCAAGGAGGGGTATTTATACTACTCCACCTCCTTAACG
>JAOTQJ010000083.1:10878387-10895515 GCA_025642045.1 Solanum sejunctum
GTATACAGCTGTACATGGCTGTCCATTTAATCTAATTGCTTGTATAAATAGATGAAGGAAATATATGAAAGAGATACCTCTCTTTGAGCATAAAAGAAAAACATTTTCAGAAATTCTCTTTTATTTTGTCATTGATAACTGCAGGTTAAAGAGTAAGTTGAAGCAACTTGCAGATCAGTATACTCTCTCTGAGCAGCAATTTGCAAACAAGGTGGTTCATATTTGCTCTTATTGATTTCATAGTATTATTGAGATTATAAAATATCTTTGAGGATTTTAATATTTTTCTCCGTGGCTTTTCCTTTTTGATCAAGGGTCTGATGAATATCTTTCTCTTGGCAGTTGAAGCAAAAGAGTCTTGAACTTCAGCTTGCCGATTTGAAAATTAAGCAACACGAGGAGAAATTACAGCAGGAACAGTCCCAAATGAAAATTTATGCTGACCAAGTGTCACAATTACTGGCAACGGAGAAGAACTTGCGGTTACAATTGACAGCCGATGGAGAAAAGTTCCAGCAATTCCAGGTTAGCCTGTTAGTCTTACAATTTATGATGTTTCAAATAGAAAGCCACTACACCAAACATACTTGATCAAATGTCTAGCCGTTGTGAGGTCACTTTCAGGAAGTTCGTGCTTGTGGTATTGGTTTGCAGTTTCTATTGGCATAGGCATTCTTCAGGACAATTTGTACTGCCTCTAAGTGTTCGCCTCCCTATAAAGAAGTTTTTGATAAGGCGAATGACCCCATATCTCTGGTTACATTGCTTAGATCATTAGCTTTACATATTGATCTTGATGAATTGTATAGGCGACAAACATTAAAGAAGTTCAAGAACTTGAAGCAATCTAGTATCTTCTTTATGTCATCACCAACAGTTTTCATTCCTAGTTATATTACCTATCAAGTCGATTTTTTACAACCTTTTAGTAAAAGAGTAGAAATGATACCAGAGAACTGCACACATTAGTGAATAACACTTTTGATATTTGGACTAAAAGAAGTGTTTATTTTGTCTAATGTGTTTAGATGGTATGTCAGGAATATTGCTTCCTTTGTTTTGGTGGTATTAAAAGCGAAAGATTTTCTGTAGCTTTCACGTTGGGGCTTTTTCCTTTCTGTTTTGTTTAGTACTCTCTCTGTCCTACTTGTTGGGAAATCTTCCTCTTTAAGTGTTGGAGAAAGTACCTTTCTCTACTTGAGACTAGCTAATTTTTACATTCCCATTGCAATTGACGTGGCTTCTTGTTGGCCCTACAGAATACAAAACACATCTTGCAGTACAAGTGGTTGGTAGTTCTGGCTGTTAACAAAAATGTCACTTATGTGTCAGAAGTCATGCTTCCTTTCTTAAAACACTCTGTTTAGTCAAACTATGCCAAATATATTGGGAAAGAGGGAGCAACTTATTGGGAAATGGTTTTGTTCTTTTCTATCAAGCTTTTTAGAAACTTGTTTAGAGGAGTTGAAATGCATGAAAAAACTAACCTGATTTGGTAATATTATTATAGACAAGAAAATTGTAGAAAGTTTTGAATGAAATGCCTTCTTGACTTCTGATAGCAAATTGATCTTAGGTGTGATAAACCTGAAGAAGATTGTTGTTTACTGTCTCCACATTCATCTTGAAGGTGCTTAAATGAGGTTACGATAGGCTGTGCCTTTGTTACAAACTTCAAGGATCTCCATACTGTCCATTTCCCATCCCTATGCCTTCCTATCTGTTAAATTTTTTTTTGTTTTTTCTGTGGGATTTATGAATGGGTTTTAACTCTTCCCTCACATGAATGTGCATCTAATGAATGGATATTGGGGGTTTACAATGGCTTAGCATGGAGTGAAAATAGTGGTATGACTCCAGTCTGTCATATTGTATGACTCTAAAATTCTGCTGTTTGTCCTATGAACTGATTGCATATCAAAGAAAAATCAAGTAGAATCTAGGAATGACATCCAACTTTGGGAATTAAAAACCATTGCTCTTGTTTATTTTAGGAGAAAACTTCCGTGAAGATCGCATTTTCCTCCATTGATATATACAAATTTCTGCTCATTTCGTCTAGTGCCAATATTGGCATGTTGGGAACAATGAATTTTTTAAAAGTTTTCCCTGTAATGTTCCTGTTTCTATCCTGAATCCTATTGTGTGCATTTGTCAAGTCTTCCATTCACAAGATATCCAAAAATGCAGAAAGAGTAGGGTTATTATGAGAAGTCTTGGTGCACTGTAAAACATAGGCCCACCACCCTTCGTGGTGGCCTTGTAGTTTGGGGTTGGCACTTCCATGTTGGAGGTCTCAAGTTCAAAACCCTTTGCCAGTGAAAGCAAGGTGCCTTCTGGATCGAGCTCGTCGCATGGGTTTGCCTAATGCGGGTTACCTCTCTTGTGTGGGTTTGCGATCTATTGTATACGAGCGGGGTTTTTACCCTGTGCGCACCGAAAGGGTAGTAGTTGCGGGTTTCCCTTGTCATTTAAAAAAAAAAAACAGCCCCACCAGTTTCAGACCTGCTATTTTACTTATCAACCAAATTATGGTGAAACACAATTATCACATCTTCCCTCCTCGCTATCCACCCAAAGGAAAAAAGTTCTTTTAGGCTCCCACTTTTCACCATTTCAAACACAATGTCTGAGCAAAATAATAAACACTTACCTAGTGCTTGATAAAACAAGAGCTTTGTTGTAATATTTGTTTACAGGGTTCTTCTTAGAGGTATCAAATTACTGCAATAAGGGGACAAAGCAATAGTTCAAAATCAGGATGGGAAGGATCTTTTGTTGTATCTCAAGTTGTGTTTCTAAACCAGCTGCTTGTGGTGTTGGTGTCATGAAAAGTTGGGACATAAAAATTAAAAAACAATTCTTCTGTGCTATTCTTGCAGGAAGCTTTGCTGAAGAGCAATGAGGTTTTTGAAACGTTTAAGCAAGATATTGAGAAGGTTTACTTCCATTTCTCTGTTAAACTTCTTTTTCAATTTCCTAGTGTTCTGTACTCTGTCCCGGTAAACTAGATCTAGTTTAGTGTGCTCAATTAGAATACTGTTTCATAGATTAGTAGTGTCCAAGTCCCATAGTGAAGTAATCGAAATATTGGTTAAAAATGAAAAAGTGGAATCATCAGGTATGATATTAAACGTTGAGATTATATAAAGTAGTATTAGTTTGTATTTGTTTATACTAGTCTGTATTGTTAAAAGGGAGAGAAGTTTCCCATTTTAGTAAAGAGATTAAATATTTTGATATGGACCTACGGAAAGGGAGTTAGGTTTATCAGGGAGGAAGGAGTAGTTCGCCTTCATGCTGTGGCTATTCTAACAAGTCACATACTATTTCTTTTAGACATACACTAACAATGTTGTCCTTTTTGATGTTACATGGTTCTGATTTTAGATGGCAAAATCAATAAAAGAACTCAAGAAGGAGAATGCTTTCTTGAAGGGAAAATGTGACAAGTCTGATGTTACTCTTATAGAACTCGCTGAGGAGGTAATCCTGCCTCTAATCAATTTAACTCTCTTTGATGGGAGGAAATTATTCAATTTCCTTTAGTTGCATATTCTCGTCTTAATTGTTTGCTAGTATGTCGCAAAACTGGTGCAGCAGACAGATACACTGAACTGCAAAGAACATAAGACATGCAGGATAGACTAGATATCCCATGAATATTAAGTTATATACCAACTTAATAAAATAAGCTGTTTTTCTCTTTCTAGGTTACAATTCCAGTTATGAAACTCTACATTCCTTAACTTTAATGCTCCAAGTAAAGCAATCTATGATAAGTTTAATGCTCCAAGTAAAGCATCTTCTATAAGTTTCCTAAAATACTTTAAGAACTCCGAAAGTAACATTCTGAAACATGGAGAAGTTTTATAGGAAAATCATGATCAGGATAGCAAACCAAAAGTAAAGACACTAGGGAGTCATTAAGGTCTGAGTTGTTCTACATATCTCTGATTTTACTCTATATGAACCATTTGATATTAAGCCGAATTGATGTTCTGTGGATTGCTAATTTAAACCTATCAAGGGAAAAAGTACCTTTTAACTCACTGTCCCCTCCCCACTACCCCCAAGGTACTTAAAGACTCCAATCAATTGTATCGCCTTTTTTAAATTTTTTATTTTCTAAAGTAACATTTGTATATTGACCAAAACAGCACATAGGTTGTGCTTAAACCATATTTTCAAGGCACAAGGAAAAAAAACTGATCAAAACTTTAACATAATCCTAGAATATATGTGATCCACTCAGTATCTTCTATGTAGATTTGTCTTCACCAAAACTAGAATAGTCTAATGCAATTCAATTTGATTTTCTGTACTGATACGCTAGTTTCTTCAAAACATCTGGAATTCCTTTCTTTCCAGATTGTCCACCATATACAAGTTGGGACAATCCTCCGTCTACCCTTGTCTGCAACTCCTGCTCCTGCCTCCTCCCAGTTTAAAGAACCTGAGTTATCTTCTGGGGCATTGTCCATGCTATGACTCTTGAGGTTGGTAAACATCCTCCATAGCTGATCAGCCTTGCAACGTAAGAATGGATGGCCAACTGTTTCAAATTTTTTCCCACAAAGGAAGCATCTTCAACAAGGGGGGATTCCTCTCCTGGTAGATTATCTTGGGTCAAAACAGCTTTATGTGCTAATGACCATGTGAAAACAAGAGACCTTGAAAGGTATCTTCACTTTCCAAAGAGCTATCTGTTGATTGTCTTGATTCAATATCTTGTAAGCTAACTTCATAGACAATCTGTACCCCCCTGTAAACCTTTGAAATCTTCCAGTACTTTTTAAAACTCAGTCAATGCATCAACTTTCTAGTCAGTTAAATTCCCTCTGAGTTGTATGTTCCACCCCTGTGAGGACCATGCATATGCTACTGTCATCTGATGTTGCATAGACAGTACATAAAGACCAGGATAGTTACCTTTCAGACACCCCGACCCAGCCAGTTATATTCCCAAAATGATGTTTTTTTATGGAGGTGTGTTTCCTCATAAAAGGCCACAATACTCTTATAGACCGCCACAGACCAACTCCATAAGGAGAGTGCACTTCTTTAGTCATCCAATTGTTATCTTAACTGTATTTTGCTATGATAATATCACTCAAATAGGATGAGGTCTCTTGTGAATATGTGAATATTCTATAGCATATGTAAATATAGTAGGTAGATTGATTTACTCTTGTTGTAATTAGGTATTGATTTGTATTGATTTCCTTACCTTTTTTGGACAAGTAAAATTAGCTATTTAAATCCCAGTAGCCTGGGGAAATAATCAAGCCAAATTTCTCTTCCAGTACATATGGTATCAGAGCCTTGTTAAGGCCCCAACTGGTTTTCTTAGCTGTTCGAATAGATCTCTATTTATGCCTTTTTGGAGGTGTTGATCAAACCAACATCACCACGAGACTTGGACCACCAGTGCGAGCAAACTCAGTCACCTCCGTCACCACCAGCAACCCATGTGCGTATCATCGTGCGATAATTACACATGTCATGACCTTTTTCTTTTTGTAATATGCTTCTGACATCTGTCTTCTGTCCATTTTATGTGGTTTGCTTGGCGTCAAAATCATGAAGCTTGTTAGTCCTTGTTGGCCAGGTCAATATTCTTTGTAGTTTGTAGTGCTTTGTGCATTGGATAACCTTAATGATACTTCTATTTCTCCAAAGCTTCGTCTTAGACATAAAGATTGTTGTTTTATTGCTTGATGCTCAAATTATGTCTGCATAGTAGAACTTGTTTTTCTCAGTAGGAACATTCAAATATCATGTTTTCTCTGCAGCGTGAATTCTTGAAGAAACAGTTGGAGAAAACAAAGAACCAGAAAGAGAAGCTTGAAGCATTGTGTAGATCGCTTCAAGCAGAAAGGAAAGCACATTCAGTAGCTTCCAGCACCTCAGATTCAGTTCAAGCTTGAAAATTTCTGTAGATTAAATCGTACCATGAAGGTTTTGGCTGCACATATTGAATCTTGCTACTATTTTTATTTTTCTCGCAGGGAAAGAAGCATTTTCATTTTGTTACCATTAGCTGGTGCCAAGTAAGAGTAGATTACCCGGAACCATCTTGTAGGAGAATGTTGTTTTCCTTGATTTACTGAGGCCTGCGCAGCATAATATGAATGAATCAGTTTCTTTTCTTTGCCCATTTCTTTTAGTTTTCAAGTTTGAGCAGTCTTCCTTCTTCCCATTGTTCAATGCTCATCCCCCTCCCCCCTTAAGAACAAGTATGAAAATTGATTCAATTATGGAATCATGAATATCCAAATCGTGTTAGCAGAAAGGGGCGACAAAAGACTCCACTCTCCCTATCGGACTAAACTAGTTAGGCTTGGGGGAAGGCAGGTTCCCACCAGGGGTTCACAACTTTGCATCTTTTCATTTGAAAGGAAATATAGTTGAATAATTTAGTGTTCGGGTCTTGAGGAAAGTTCCTATAGGAGTTGTTGGATCCTATAAAAAACCTTTTCTAGGGCCACGATATTCAACTTGAGTTTCCTCAGTGCCCCTTCCTAGGCATTCCATTTAGCCTCCTGATTTCCAAAGGAAAAAGAAAAGTTGAATGGTCTTTCGAGATGTTACTTTTGTTGGTTTTGGCATCCTCAATTGCAAAGCTAGATCTACAATTCTCATAACCCGACCTGTTTAAAATTGTTGTCGGAGCATCAGGATTTCCTTGATCCATCTTCATGATCAGAGGCTCCTGCCAAATGGCTCTAACATTTGGCATTGCCTTATTTGGATTGGGAATGATCCAAGTACATAAAACAAGGCGTTATTGTGTTTTTGGTGGTGTTGAATAAAATGCAAACAAAATGACGTATATCAGTGACGCAAGTTACTTTCAGAAACATAATTGTTTTGAAATTGAATGTAATGATATGCATTATGTGAAGGTTCAAAAGTAATCCTATATTGCTTGATTGAATAAATATGTGGAAAAAAGATATGAATTATCTATTATTACACTGGAACAAGCGAAAGGATGTGGCACAACCTATGCAAGTGTCATCTGGAATAGAGAATATATGTCTTTATGTAAGTTCATGAGATTTGTTAAACCATTGTGCTGGAATTAACTTGTCATCAGTGAATTTACCAGTGGGATGTTTGGTGGACCTACAAATCCGAATAAAAAAGCTCTTAATTTTGAAAAATAAAAGTTAGGATTTAATTCTATAAATCCGAATAAAAAGGCTCTTTATTTTGAAAAATCGAAGTTAGGATTTAATTAAAGAAAAGAATGTTATTTGAGTGATGAGTGACGTGCAGTCTGCATTCTACACCCTATGCAGGATCCTACTAACCATCTTGATAGGTTGTATATTGATGCGCCCAAAATACTCTCTTGTCCTTAAAAAGAGTAAGTGATTGCGGTCGATATGTACCCAACTTACAAGAAATTGAGGCCGATCCCATAGGGATTGGGGTTGTTCAATTCAAGCCGTGAAGTTATTAATTGGACTAGCTGATTGTAATTGTTTTAAAAATTGCTTAGAATTAAACTAAAATATCATCAATTGCACGTTTTAACAATTGAATTGTAACAAATGATTGAGAGAATGTCGAGGATGTACGTAATTGAATGTAATTCCGACAAATGAGTCTCTAATATTGGATATAATAGCTAATTTGCTTGTGGGTAGGCTAGAAAGTTGGTAACCACAGCTACGCTTAAGTCAATTGAGGTGTATCGATGTGAATTGATTAAGACTTCACAAACATTTCACATACAATCTGAAGGAACCTATGCAAATTTATAGCTCAACGATCTAAAACCTTAGTTGATTGAATCCTATTATGGGATTCAATCCCAACACGTGATACTCAAGACTATTGCATAATCCTTCCACTTTTATGCTCACTTCCACGTAATATTCAAAGATCTAAATATGAATCTAAGTTTGTAACCATAGATTTACAATTATAGCTGAAGGAAAATGTAAGCCCACATCAAATTAGCACACAAAATTCAATTAATTAAAGACCCATAGCATGACATTATTATTTAGCTACATAGCACATCCCTAGCATATGGTTTTTAGCCACTCATGTTCAAAATAGAAATAGAGTTACCAAATAGATTATCCATGACAATGAAATTCAGAATCCAAAGGAAATTTGGTGTGAAATCCTTTTCTCCTTCAATTCTTCACCTCAAAACCCAAGTATAATGTCATGACCCTCTCAGGTGTGACATGACGAATGAGAAACCTGAAGGAACTACAAACAAGCTTCTAAGCATAAGTAACACATCCTTGATTGCAGAAGCATAAACAAACATCAAGCATATAAGTCTAAGGGAAACGGGGCTTTGAACTCAAGTTGTGGAGATGTTTAAGGGGATAGGACTTTCCACCATCAAATAACACGTAAATACTAAGGGGCGGGTAAATATGACTCAAGTTATGGGAAAAGTAGGGGCTTAGAATGTCCATCATATATCATCAACATTCATCAACACATAAAGGGGGAGGAACTAGAGGATGTTTCAATAAACATATACATAAGAATCATGGGAATCAATCTTGTCACATATATCCAACAACACCTCTAACATGAGTGGAATGGGGTCCAAGACATCTCCTGGCCTCTCCGTTAAAAGTATATATGCAACAGTAAAAACATCTTTAACATAGCATGAATGAAAGTACTTATTGTCCCTGGAATAGAGGACTCACCAACAACAATCTTCAATCCAACATACTAGCCACGAGGAGGTAGATAATAGGAGTTCCCTCTCCTATATGTCTAGATCATGTAGGAAAAAAGTATACATTAGTACTTGAAATGTACTAAGTATACGAAGTGCAATACAACAAGGAAATATAATCCATAATAATCAAGATGTATAGTTATAATCAATGGATATAGACTCAATATGACATGAATGATCAATGTGTTAGTCAAATCATGCATGAAGCATAGCCAAATCACATGACATATCATACATATGTGGGTAGGGACCATAACTGACATATAAGACTAAGCAAACTTCTATTTATAATTCTGATGTTCACTCGACACTAGAAAAGGAGTAGTTTTACTTTACCAAGGTAAACCAAACACTCACCTTATGCATATCCTTTTCGAAAAGTGTTACCAAATATCCTTACCTTGCAATATGGTCTTTTTGGTAGGTTATATAAATTGTCCTTACCTTACGGCATAACCTTTTCAGTAGGAGTTACAAGATGTTCGTACCTTATGGCATGAATTTTTTGGTAGGTATCATAAAGTATCCAATGGTGGAGCATAGTTATGGGACAATGGCTACCAACCAAGGTCCTCTCGGTGCTAGGTCAACAATACCACAAAATATTTAATTTATAATCATAGTCATAATATACATTGTCTTATAACATCATAATATCATTATACAGTAGCTAATCAATACAAAAACTTTATAACATCAAAGAAACGACTTCATATCATTCATAACTTTCATAACATCCTCTTGACATCGTAGCATGCTTAATTGCCCTTCAACATTCACAATTTGCATGTCTTACAATAAGACTTTCATTAACATAGATGCTTGTCACATAACTTTAATCAAAACATGGTGGGTGTATGCATATAACTGAAAGTCATGTAAATTCAAGAGTTTAGAGCATGAGAAGAGTAAAATAAAGTCACTTAAGAATCATTAAAATGACCCACCAACAATTGTAGTAAAACCTGGGTATCATGAAAACCATTCAAAAATTCATAATCTTTCACAGTCTTCATAGTTTCATATCTTACATAACTTCAATAGTCATAAATCAACTCTTAGGATAATAAACCTTCAATATATGTTCTTGCATAACCAAATCAATACTTGATAAAATCAAATTTAAAAATCATGTTCATAATGCATAACAAGAAGTACCCATAAGGTATCAAGCCCTGAAATCATGACATTTCATAAAAAAGGAGGGTTGGGCTTCATGGGTGGAATAACCCATGAATGAAGATCCACATACCTTAATCCTTGAAATTACTTGAAGGAAACTTGAGAAGACTTAGAGTATTCACTTGAATTCTTGAAGTCCAAGGACAGTTGTTGAGAATCTTCGAATTAGATGAGGAATTTGGTGAGAACTTGAGGGGATTTAGTGAGATTTAGGGCTCAAAATAGCTGAACAATAGGGAAATCCCGTCTATAAGGGTATTGCGTTATGAACCAATTACCCTCTCTTGAAATTAGAAAAGTTTGAAAATTTTTGTACTATGAGGGAACGGAGGTACAACATGGATTGGGTTCTGCATAGGTCATTTTCGTGCGAAGGTCAATTTTCCCTTGTTTTGGCATAAGAATGAGTTTAGACCACTTTTGTACTATGGGAGAATAAGTGGGCGATGCGTACTTGATGCGTACCCTTCTAGTTTAGGCTCAAATCATCCAAAAAATTATTTTTCAATACGGGACACCTAAAAAGTGAAGGTGACCTTGCCTCCGGAAAAAGAATACGAAGTTAGATTTGCAAAATAACACATGAATTTTAAGATATTCAATAAACATACCGTAAGGACTTTTCAAGTCACACGAGAGGTTTTACAATATCTCCCCCTTGAAAACATTCGTCCCTAAATGTTAATATCTCCCCCTTGGGAATGTTCGTCCCCAAATGTGATGGAAACATACTAAAAAAGAATGATTAGAAAACTTTCAGCCCACATTAATGCACCCATGCAACTTAGGCATCATTTTCATAAAAAAATCTCAAACTTTTGCATCAAAATCATCAAAACATGGCACTTATGAGTATGTGTGCATACAACATGACATAGAAGGGCTGAAGTAAAAGACTTGCACCATATATGCAATTAACTTATATTATATTAGGCTTGAGTAGAGAAGAGATAAGGGCATTGCCTCTTCATGTCCTCTTTGGCTTCTCATTTGGAACTTTTGACTTTTTGGTTCCTCCAAAGGACCTTGACGGAGGCTACATTTTTGTTTCTCAACCTCTTCACTTGTCTATCTCATATTTCCATCAAAACTTCTTCATAAGTCATTTTTTCTCCACAACACCTACAACTTCTAGTGGCACTATAGAGTTTGGGTCACCTACACATTTCATCAACATAGAAACATGAAAGATCAGATGAACCATAATCATCTTCATAGGCAACTTCAACTCGTAAGAGACCTTACTAATTCTCCTCGTGATTCTATATGGATCTGTATACCTAGGGTTCGACTTTCCCTTCTTTCCATACCGGACCATGCCCATTCATTGGTGAGACCTTCAACCAACTCAAGATCCTTTCTCCTAACATTAGAGTAGGACTTTTACCTACTTTGAGCGATCGTCAACCTCTCCCTTATCCACCTACTTTCTCCAATGCTTCTATGACCAAATCCAGACCTAACAAAACCATTTCTCCCATTTCAAACCACCCTACCAACACACTTCCTTCAAATCCCTATACATCTTTTATAGAACCAGGATGAATAGAATAGGATGAATTATGTACCTTAAATGACCCCAAAAAGTGCTCGAAAATATATCTTGGAAGTGTCTGGAATTGTAATTTCTATATATCTCAAAATTTGTGCGTGATATCGAAAATCAGACTTCATATTCATGATCAAGGGGTCAAATTGAGTGATAAATGGGGCTAACGCCAATTTTAGAGCAACCGAATCGCAATTTCAATTTTACAAAATGCAAATTCTAGAGAGCATTCTGCGCCCCTGGCGCGATACGGTCAGGCTGCGAAGATGCCTATTTTGTTGATTGTTTTCATTTGCTCGGTCCAAGACTTTTGAATTTTGGGACTAAGTGTTCCCATGCGTAAAAATACCTATACTTAGCCACATTTCACCATCATATCATTCAATATATTCCCCAATACTTTCTCAAACACTTAGACTCATATTTCACCCTAAAACTCAAGTCCCAAAACACATCTAGTTCTAAGGATTTTCACTCAAACTTCAAGTCTCCATCTCCAATCATCATCAAGTTATTCTCCGAAGTCAAGGTGTGTGGGTTTCAACCATTGGGTTCTTTCACCCATGGTGACGAAGCTTCCATTTCATCTAATCTACATGTTTTTAAGTTGATTTTACATGTGGGTCTATTATTATGAATTTTACTACGAACTACGTTGGGGTTTTGTAAAAGTGTGACTGTTTTAGCATGTTTTGAGCTATGAATCTTGGATCTAACTTGAGATTTAATGAGGGATTTTGATGTATATTGTATGATGGTGTTACCAAGAACTGGTGGGATGATTTACTTTAAAATTTCTTGCATGATTTCACTCTTTAATTGTATGGTTTTACACTACCATTGCACACCCTCCAAGCATTTGATAAAATGTCCGGATTATGATTCTTGAGTTGTTGAAGGCCTAATGCTTGGCATATGAGATATATAACTTTATGATGATGAAAGTATGTTGTATATATGTTAATTTCATGATGAACGTTTTTAGTGTTGTAATTTGACCAAGTCTACCTCGGGGGGTTGTAGGCTTGTGTAACCACATCAAGGGGTTGGTACCTTAGTTGCCTAGCTCGGAGGGTTGTAGGATTATGTAACCACATCAAGGGGTTGGTACCTTGGTTGCCTAGTACAAGGGGTAGTAGGCCCATATAACCACATCGAGGGATTGGTACCTTGGTTGCCTAGTATGGGGGATAGTAGGCCCGTATAACCATATTGAGGGATTGGTACGTCATTAACCATATTGAAGGGTTTGTACCTTGGTTGCCTAGTACGGGGGTAGTAGGCCCGTATAACCATATTGAGGGGTTAGTACCTCAAAGACTAAGCTGAGGGAAGCCCTATGAGTCACTGAAACGACGGTAGGAGTGCCTTTTTTCTATCAATAGAGGGAGCAAAAAATGGGGTTTGCTCCCCTTTACAATATGAAGAATGAAATAAGGTTTGAAGTTTAGACCGCTCATCATAGTTCTACCTAAAGAAAGGATCATGAAAGAGGCAATCAGAATGGTACTCGAATCCATTTACGATTTTGAATTTCCAATATCCCTATCTTTTCCATTCTACTCAAGCCTAAGGTACTAATTCTAAGCCTCCTATGTGATTTTATGTCTCATGTTCCAACCCCTATGTAATGCACCTCTCCAAGGAGGTGGTAGGCCTTGGATATTCTATATTGATGGTCACTTGCTACACATGTATTTTGTTCTATACAAGCATGGCTTACTTTAAGCATCCTTCATTCATGTCATATTGTTACTATGCTATCTATTGCCTATAATATTGCAGTTTGCCTATGTATTGTTGTATTGCATCCTATATACTTAGTACATTCAAACATACTAATGCAAACTCTATGTCTACATGATACCATGTAGGAATCGGAGCCCCGCTTGATCCTCCACCTCCTCCACGTGGCTAGTTTGAGTGTCTCTCAAGCTAGTTGGTGAGTCCTCCATTTCGAGGACAATGTTTATGATCTCATGTTATGTACTAAAACTATCTACTCTTATGTATGTATTGACTATGAGGGTAAGCCTAGTTATTGGTCTTGGCCCCCACAAAGTATCTAAGTTTTAGAGGTGTTGTTGGACATGTTATGTATAATGCTATGAGCTTGACTCTCTCTTGACTCTTGATGTTCATGATATAAAAGATGTCCTTTAGCCTTGGTTATCACTATTTACTATCTCTTGTTGTCATTTTATTGCTTTTGCGGCCAAGGATGTGTAATGATATGCTAAGGCTTGCTTGGGGTCCTTTCGGGTTCCCTATGCGTCGTGTCACGTCTAGGCTTGTGAAAAACTTGGTATCAGAGTACTAGATTGTTAATGGTCCTTGACATCCAACACACCATGTCAATTAGACTCTTATTCATGGTTGTGTTATGCACCACAACTATGAGTAAGAGGTTAGGAGACGTTTTAGGAAATGCTTCCCTTCTTCTTAATTTATATAATGCTATAGAAGTTAAAGTATGGTTTTCCCCTAACTATTGTTCTTTGTTATACTAGATCATGCCTAACACAAGAGGAAAGAGGGCCCGCACTCCCGAGGAACAACTGGAACATTGTGAGCTTCGAGATGCTCTCAGTTTGCTTGCACAAGTTGTCGCTAATCAAGACAATAAAGGGGCCTAATGATGTTCACGCTCTAGTAAGAAAATGGTCATTGTCAGTAATTAATCTAACCGAAGGTTAGGATCGAATCTAGAGGGAATACAGAGTTTGGCTGCAAGACTTCGCTACCAGTCATTTCAAGTATCTATAACTAAAATCTCCAAAGAAGGGGAGGGGGTGTTGTGATTCAAGAACAAAGTAAATGGACATACTATGATGCCAGAAAACACTCAATTTTGTAAGGATAACGTGGGAATTGTGTTTCCCATAGTTCGTTGACTCGATTAACCTAGATAATATAACTACAATTAGAGATTCACATGTAGGACGATAACTTAGGTTCTTCCAGCCCTCTTGTGAAGGTAAAGGTCAAATTTCACCATGGAGCTTGGTCGGCAACCATGGCATGCCAACTAACCGTTACCTATTATCCCAGTCAACCTCCCCTTGGTCAGGTTTGGTTAATTAGACGAGAACACATCAATCGAATCCTGCCTTCTATTTCCCTTTTCCTATTTGTCACTTCCTTTGTTGGGATCGTGATAGTAGGCGGGGTTTGGTGTTAGCCACCACCAAAAAACAATCATAATGAAGAGAAATAGACAATATATGCAAAACCCCAATCATAGAAATGCACAAACCTAGGTCATCTCAAGTCAATTACCCATAGTTCCCACAACCCAAGTTGTTGGTGCTTACCTACTCATAGCTAAGGTAAAATAAACAAAAATGCAAATGCTACACATAGTTGAGAATTTTACCCAATGCAATGAAGAGTGAAGATACCATAAGTTGCAAACCACAAGCTTAATAGATTAACAATAAGTACAAAGCAAGATTTGCAATCCCCAAAATTTAGTTTTCTAAGACAAAAATGAAGAACTTTGTTAAAAGCCTAAAATACTCTTGGGAGAATATTCAAAGGCATATTCAATGTCTAAAAATATAGATTCCCTAAATAAAATCTAACTTAAGGTATTTATCGTAGTTACAAGTTTGACCCTAAAAATTACACAGAAAAGACAGCTGGCAGTTGGTATGCCTCACAGGTACGACTTGTAGGGTGACCTACTAGTCCTAATTAGGGTCTTGTATCAAATTCTTGGCATCTTGGACTCAAATGGTACGACCCACTGATATGAGTCGTTTATTGGGTTGCGACTCGTATGCTCTTTTTGTAGTCTAGACCTTTAGTTTTTTTGATCCAAAGTTTGGGCTCTCTGTTTCCTGCTACAAGTAAACCTATACGAGTCATAGTGAGACTTATGAGTCATAGGATGGCATCTTAGGGTTGACCTCCACTTAGCGTATTTTTGATTTTTGGTCTCTAATTCTTGTTACGATAACACCCTACGACTCATTGTTTGGGCTACTACTGTAGGTTAACTCGTATGTCCTATGCTTTAGTAAAAATCTAGAATTTTCCTTCAAAATCAAGCGAAGCTAACTTCTCTGCAAGAATAACACAAAAACACATAAAACCATAAAAAGTCTCATTAAGAACTCACAAAATCCCTTGTTTTAGGCATCAAATGTGTTGTACTTTGATAACATATCAACATACTCAACTTAGAATTGTTTCTTGAGCTCAAGCGACAACTCATTCTATGCCAACAATTAGAAATACATAGCAGCTACACCAATGGCTTATACATCATTCACTCTTGTCCAAGTACCCAACTATCTTTTCAAAACCAGATTGCAAAGCTACTAAGAACAACAAAAACATGATGATGAATCTGACAACCCAACTATGATATGTTAAGGAGCATCAACCATCCATAATTACTGGCCTAGACATGTGCTAATCAAGTAGTGCAAATGCCCTCATAGAAAAGAAGTTCCTCTTACTCACTCAAAAAACATTTAGAATTCAAGGACTGAGGAAGCATTCTCACTCTCATAAATGTAATTCATGAAAAATTACTAACACCATAGGCTTAACTCTATACTCATCTTTCGACTTTGTGACAAAGTGGATTTGGATCACTTTAGGACTTAAGGGCTTGTAACATAAATTCATGGGGCTTTGGTATGACATTTTAGGCAAGTAGTGACAAAAAGCTATCTTTGAACCATGTTAACCAACACTTTTTTCATCATAACCCAACCATTTGTACTAAATCCACCTTCATTCTCCTGTTTCAAGCTCTTCTCGAGTGCTTTCTTTCTCTTTTCAGCTGTACCTTATTTTTGAACTTATTTTTGATAATGTTTTTCAATTTGTGGCACGTTTAATCTCTTTATCCTCCGCAGGCTTATGATTTCTCATTTCTTTCTTTATTTCCTAACTAACCACCTCATTATTATTACTTTACCACAATAAGGGCCACCCTCAACTTAGACTTTTAGCCTGAGGTGAAGTACACAATGTCTATTCCCCAAACTAGGGCCACAATTTGTAAATACCCTCAACTTAGACGTTTAGCCTCAACTAAGGTTCACATGTTCAAGGATAGATCAGGGGCAATATCAAGGTATTTCATCAAACAAGGTTAAGCTAGCAAGGTGTTCAGAAAGAATGAGTACATGAGAAACTCAAAAAATTGGAATAAGGGATTTACTGACTCATTTGGTAGGTCATTTAGGCTAAAAGTGGGTTCGCTAATCGAACAAAGGCCTAAGATCCTTTCCAAATCAACCACATCACCAATCTAATTTTAAAGTAACAAGGCAAGTTCTGAGTGCATATATGATGCATGAATACAACAAAATAAGCTCACAACACACATGTCATTGCACCCATAATCAAGTATAGACTTACAGTTCAAGCGTCAAGCCTCAACTTACCTCCACATTATCAAAACAAACATTGCTAGATACTCAAAATGCATGAATGTATCAATAATCAAAATCTCAAAAATTTTGAGGGTACCTAAGTTTTCATCAAAATTTAAAAAGCATTTGAAGACTATATATATGCTAACAAATAATACTACTATGTATCTACAAACTATCTACACTACCTAGAATATGACAGTTCAACAGAAAATTAAACATCCACAAGGAAAAAGAAACACAGCAAGAAAACCTTGGGATCAAAAATAGGGGAAG
>JAOTQJ010000083.1:10895615-10917277 GCA_025642045.1 Solanum sejunctum
ATTTTGGTAGAATTCCAGACTAGGTTATTAAAGGAATTGGGTTTAGTATGTGTTCACGTGCCCCTCTATCGGGCACTCGTCACGACCCCAGGGTGGGGTGTGACAAATTAGGTGTCCGCGAATGAACGTCTCCTATAGTAATTATTTCGATTATGATATCAGTCATTGGAGAGTTTAAGCAGAGTGTCCTCTTCAGTAAGAGTTCTAACACTTTCTTTCTCTTTGTTAGAGATGCTGAATTTAGCTAACTTTTCATTGATTTGTTCAATGATTTTACTCGAAACTTCAAAATTGTTACTGAGTTTAGGAAATTTATCTTTTGAAAACTCTGGGGGTTTGAAGATGGGATTTATTTCAAGAGTACTGTTAATATTGCTAGTGCTATCCTTTTGGGAACCCGAAAAAATGGCTTTTTCTTTGGACTCTTCAATCAATTGAGAGGCGGTGTATAACAATCTATTTATATAGTTGTTTTGTTCTATGAGTTTGTCCAAATCCTTGTTAAGAGGAGAAAGATGAGTTTTTTCGCTTTTCACCTTGAAAGGAGCTGCAAGGACGATTTTATTAGAATAAGGAATTTTATTCCTTCTAAGGGAGGAGTAGTAGACTCAATAACTTTGTTGGATTGAGTATACCACTTTTTAACTAATACTTGAAGAGAATCTCTTTGGTCATCAAGTTTTCAAGTGATATCGAACCACTTAAAGAACTCAATGTCACATTTGATTCTTTTCATGTCAGCGATCAATTCTTTTTCGAACAGAGTTCTCTGCTTTTGGAAATAGGTATTGACATACCATTCTGCCTTTAGCTTGTTTTTTGGACCAGTCCAAAGAAGTTTGAGGGCTTTCAGGTCATGAGAGTAATTGTTTTCTACCTTAATGACTCCTAAACTGGAGTCAGCATAATGCTTAGGGGGTTTCATGTCAGAGTCAGTCGGACTACTTGGTTTCATGGACTTTAGGTTGGTAATAGACTTTAGGAATTTTGCCAGATATGTCAAATCCTCTGAGTTTCTCTTTGTTGCTATTGAACTTAACGCTGTTGGATCTAAAGCTACTGGATTTCTCCGGGGCTTTTGAGCTGGATCCAGGGATTTGACTCAACTGTAGTCGAGGAATTTAAGATCGATGGAACCATCAGGATTTTGAACTACTCTCTTTATCTGTCTTTTCTTAGAAAAAGAGGGTCTAGGCTGGGTAACGGCTTCGAAATGCCAGTCAGTACTTCCAAGGATATCAATCCATTTGAGGAATCTGGGAACAAAGATGGTATTATGCTCCTGGTAACTTCCATTAACATTGTGAAACCTTTAACACTCTTGATGTTAGCCTTCGACGCTAGAGTGGTACACATGAGCCTATAGTAGACTCAATAAATAATAGCTATTTCTCTATTGTCAATTTTAATATTCGTGTTTTTGGTCTTAACAATAAGAGTCAAAGTATCCAATATGTTTGGATCATTGATATCTACAGAGAAATTAGGGTAGCAGTTGAAGTAAATAGGCCCTTCAGCCGAGTTACTTTCAATTACTCCTAGAAGAGAGTCTTTGAAGTTCAAGAATCTAGTATCTCTAAAGAGTGCACAAATGTGAATATCTAGACCTTTTCTAAAAAGGGGTTTTATGGCAACCTGAACAAGTCCTATATGCAAATAGTTAAACTGAGTTTTATATCTGCTTATATCTTGTTCATTTAATAATTTAGTAATTTCAAATGAATTATTAATGGATACAGGACTCATAGGTCTTAATATTGTGCTTCTTAATAAAGCTAAAACTACTTGTTTGGTAGATCTTGTGAAAGGGTTCTTCTAGTATGTTCCAATTTTCTAAACTACTTTCTGTTTTAGCAATCTGGTTTGCCTTAGAACTAATGTTAGCACTGTTGACAAGGTTTTTGCTAGTCATGGGGAAGATTACTATCCAAAGTCCTGTAAAAATGAAGAAGTTACTCTCCTTAAAAAGGAAGTTAAAGAAATTAAATCAAGGCTTGGTAATATAGAGTTAAATACACTTGTGGACCAGCTACTCAGAAATGCTTCCTCTAAAGAAGAAGAGAAAATCTATTTCCCCTGATGATTCAGTTAAATCCAATTTTTCTGGCGAAGAACAGGACCAAGATGATTCTCTCCAAAACAACAAACTTGTGATTTCCACTATCAAATCATTAAGTCAACATATTCCCATAAAATTGGTTATAGGGAAGGATCTAGTTATTAAAAAAGTAGCCCTTCTAGACAACGACGCTGACTGTAATTATATTGTTAAGGGATTAATTCCTCTAAAATACTTGGAAAATGTACTAAACGTCTTTACTCCGCCATTGGAGAAAGGATGAAAATCAATTACAAACTTTCTCAAGCTCATATTTGCAATAATAATATTTGCTTTACAAATGATTTGGTAATAACTGAAGATATCAATGAAGATATTATTCTTGGGTTACCTTTTATTAACTAGTTAAAATCTTATACAGATAATTTTGACAGTATTCATACGATCATTCATGATCAATAGATTTTCTTTCCTTTTATAAAAACTCTTTCTCTTGAAGAAAGTAACCTGATAAAAGAAAAAAAATAGTTTTTAAACTAAATAGACTTTCTAACCATATTTCTTTTTCAAAGGAAGAAATAAAGATTGAAAAAATTAGGTAAATATTAAAATCCTCGAAAACGGTCACTAAGATCTAAACCCTTCAAGAAAACTTTGAATAAAGAAATTTGCTCTGAATTTCCTATTGCATTTTGGGAAAGAAAATGATATTTTGTAGAACTCCCTTACATAACTGGCTTTGATGAAAAAGATATCCCCACTAAAGACAGACCAATTTGTATGAATCATGATATGATTGAAATCTGCAAAAAGAAAATAAATCATTTATTAACAAATGGTATTATTCGTCACTCCAACTCTCCCTAGAGTTGTTCAGCATTTTATGGCAACAACAGTGCTAAAAAGGAAAGAGGAGCTCCTAGATTAGTTATAAACTTTAAACTAACTCTGTCCTAAGATGGATTAGGCATCCAATTCCTAATAAAAAGGATCTTTTAAAAAGAACTTACAAGGCAAATCTGTATAGTATGTTTGATATGAAATCAGGTTTTCGGCAGATCCAAATCACCAAAAAAGATAAATATAAAACAACATTCAATGTGCCTTTTGGACACTACGAATGGAATGTTTTACCTTTTGGCCTAAAAAATGCCCCTTCAGAATTTCAAAATATAATGAATCAGATTTTTAATCCTTACACTTACATGTCTATTATTTATAGAAATGATGTACTAATCTTTTCTGAGAATATTGATTCTCACTTTAAGCATCTCAACACTTTCTTCAAGGCTATTAAAGCTAATGGCCTAGTAGTAAGTGCTAAAAGATGAAGCTCTTTCGAACTTTTATCAGATTTTTTAGACCATGACCTTTTTCAAGGCAGCTACAAGACTATTTGTAGAACCATAGAGTTCTCCAATAAATTCCCCGATGAAATCAAGGATAAAACCCAGCTCCAAAGGTTCTTAGGGATCCTAAATTATGTAGCTGATTTTATTCCTAACATTAGGCAAATCTGTGATCCCTTTTATAAGAGACTCGGGAAGAATTCGGATCAATGGAATGAGAAGCAAACCCAAAGTGTTAAAAGGATCAAGGAATTGGTCCAGAACCAAATATCTCTTAGAATTAGAAAAGATCATCATTAATTCTAAAGGAGAAAGTTCTTCTAAGGTCATTGAACCTTTTAGTATGAAAAATGTCATGACTAGGTTTGAAAAACCTATTGAACCCTCCATTTCTAGTTTAAAAGAAGAACCTTTTCACAAGATCTACCAAACATTTAGTTTTAGCTTTATTAAGAGGCACAATATTAAGACTTGTAAGTATACTGTAGCCATTAATAATTCATTTGAAATTATTTAATTATTAAATGAACAAGATATAAGCAAATATAAAACTCAGTTTAACTATTTGCATATAGGACTTGTTCAAGTTGCCATAAAACCCCTTTTTAGAAAAGGTCTAGATATTCACGTTTGTGCACTCCTTAGAGATGCTAGATTCTTGAACTTCAAAGACTCTCTTCTAGGAGTAATTGAAAGTAACTCGGCTGAAGGGCCTGTTTACTTGAACTACTATCCTAATTTATCTGTAGATATCAATGATCCAAACATATTGGATACTTTGACTCTTATTGTTAAGACCAAAAACACGAATATTAAAATTGACACTAGAGAAATAGCTATCATTTATTGAGTCTACTATAGGCTCATGTGTACCACTCTAGCGCCGAAGGCTAAAATCAAGAGTGTTAAAGGTGTCTCAATGTTAATGGAAGCTACCAAGAGCATAGTACCATCTTTGTTCCCAGATTCCTCACATGGATTGATATCCTTGGAAGTACTGACTGGCATTTCGAAGCCGTTACCCAACCTAGACCCACTTTTTCTAAGAAAAGACAGATAAAGAGAGTAGTTCAAAATCCTGATGGTTCCATCGATCTTAAATTCCTCGACTATAGTTGAGTCAAATCCCTGGATACACCTCAAAAGCCCCGGAGAAATCCAGTAGCTTTAGATCCAACAACGTTAAGTTCAACAGCGACAAAGAGAAACTCAGAGCAGTTGACTAATCTGGGAAAATTCCTAAAGTCTATTACCAACCTAAAGTCCATGAACCAAGTAGTCTGACTGACTCTGACATGGAACCCCCTAGGCATTATGCTGACTCCAGTTTAGGAGTCATTAAGGTAGAAAACAATAACTCTCTTGACCTTAAAGCCCTCAAACTTCTTTGGACTGATCCAAAAAATAAGCTAAAGGCCGAATGGTATGTCAATTCCTAGTCCTTAAAGTAGAGAACTCTGTTCGAAAAAGAGTAGATCACTTACATGGAAAGAATCAAATATGATACTGAGTCTTTTAAGTTGTTCGAAATCACTCGAAAACTTGATGACCAAAGAGATTCTTTTCAAGTATTAGTTAACAAGTGGTATACTCAATCCAACAAAGTTATTGAGTCTACTACTCCTCCCTTAGAAGGAATAAAAATTCCTTATTCTAATGAAATCGTCCTTGCAGCTCCTTTCAAGGTGACAAGCGAATAACCTCATCTTTCTCCTCTTAACAAGGATTTGGACAAGTTCATAGAACAAAACAACTATACCTATAGATTGTTATACACCATCTCTCAACAGATTAAAAAGCCTAAAGAAAAGGCCATTTATTCTGGTCCCCAAAAGGCTAGCACTAGCAATATTAATAGTATTCTTGAAACAAATCCCATCTTCAAACCCCAGAGTTTTCAAAAGATAAATTTCCTAAACTCAGTAACAATTTTAAAGTTTTGGGTAAAATCATTGAACAAATTAATAAAAAGTTAGCTAAATTCAGAATCTCTAACAAAGAGAAAGAAAGTGTCAAAACTCTTATTGAAGAGGACACTCTGCTTAAACTCTCCAATGATCGATATCATAATCAAAAAAATTACTATAGGAGACCTTCATTCTCGGACACCCAATTCGAAGAAAATGTTTTTCTTTCCTCCTTTTCTCATGAAGGAAGAAGCATAATAGAATGGAATATTGATGGTCTGGTTGAACACCAGATCTACAACAAACTCCATGAAAAGGACGTTGCTATAACAACCTACAAAATCAGGGGAGCATCTGATAGAGAAGCTACTACCATGATGATGTATGGTTTTACTGGAATGCTTAGACATTGGTGGGATAATTATTTCTCAGACTATGTCAAGAACACCATTTACAATGCCACTACAATCGAAACAGTTAAAAAGGTTGAAGGTGGTACAGAAAGCTCGACCCAACAACCCAAAGAAGATTCTTGCGCTACACTTCTTTACCACATAGCTAAACATTTTATGGCAGAACCCAAATTATTTCAAGACAGGAGCTTAGAAATCCTTCACAATCTATCTTGCCCAAAATTAACCGATTTCAAATGGTATAAAGATAACTTTCTTGTCAAAGTTATGATTAGTCCTGACTGTGATAGTGATTTTTGGAAGGAATATTTCATTAGCGGGCTACCCCCACTATTTGCATAAAAGTTAAGGACCAAAATCAAACATAGATGTGAAGGGAAAATCCCATAAAGCCAAATAATGTATGGAGATATCGACAGTTTCATTAATACTATCAGCCTTGAGGTATGCATAGACATTAAACTCAAAAATCAACTCAAAAGGAATGAAAAATCTTCTAATAAAGAGTTAGAAAGTTTTTGCCGAGACTTTGGATTTACCAAGGTAGATTCTCCTACTTCAAGAAGGGATAAAATATTATCTAAAAAATCTTCCTACAAAACTAGGAGAAAAACTTATAAAGATAATCCTAAGAAATCCACTAAAATAAAATTCAAAAAGCGAAGACCTACATCTAAAGAAGATGTTTGTTGGAACTGCGGCAAAAAGGGCCATCGAGCTAATCAATATAAATCTTTCAAGAAAAGGAAGAAAATTAACCTCTTAGGACTTGACGAAAGTATTAAAGAGAAGCTTTTTTCTATTCTTGAAGATAGTGAATCTTCTTTATATACTTCCTCAGAAGAAGACTATAGTGACGAAAAAAATATCAATGTCGCTTATGAGACTGATCAACGTCAATCTGGAGAAGGTTGTTTGTGCAGCAATGTATTTTGTGATTGCATGAAGAATATAATCTAAGTTATTTCTGAGGATTCGAAAGAGGTCCTTTTTGATATAATAGATCATAATAAAGATGACAAATCCAATTAAATTTGGTATTAGAGCCATGATGATAGTATATATACTTAGCATGAGCAACTAAGTATCCATACTTTCCGAAGCCTGTTTGTTTTACTTTATAACATATGCTTAATCTAGTATTGAAATAGTAAGAAAGATAAACAAATAGACTCCGGACAGTATGGATACTTAGTTGCTCATGCTAAGTATATACTCTCATCATTACTCTGATACCAAATTTAATTGGATCTTATAAATAGTATGTATAAAATAGGGTGCTAAACAATAAAAGGAAAAGCTTACTTAAAAGAACTTTAAAACTTGCATTAAAGGAGAATTACAAGGAGATCACAAAGGGAAAGGCTAAGAGAAAATTGAGTGGGTGATTTTCTAATATGTTCCAATTTTCTGAACTACTTTCTGTTTTACCAATTTGGGTTGCCTTAGAACTAATGTTAACACTGTTGACAAGGTTTTCGCTAGTCCTTGGGAAGGCTACTATCTAAAGTCCTGTGTTATACAATCTTGACTATCAGAATACTAGAAAAGGGATATGTGAATAATTTTGAAAAGTACTATTCTTGTTTATCAAAGGTTTAAGTATGTTTAGATGTCCTCTTGGCTTTACCTCTTCTCTCTCTAGAGTTATTTTAGCGACGGGACCACCTAACGGTCTTTCACACCCTCCTGGCTACGACCTCTCTATGGCTAACTAACGTTTTAAATCGGGTACTATTAGGAAGCCTCACACACTTAGAGAGTATAAGTACCTCATACAAAGTAGAAACTGTTTAAAACATAATAATAAAGAATAGTATCAGAATTATAACATATGCTTATTCTAGTATGGATACTTAGTTGCTCATGCTAAGTATATATACTGCCATCATGGCTCTGATATCAAATTTAACTGGATCGTATAAACAGTGTGTATAAAATAGAGTGCTAAATAATAAAAGAAAAATTTTACTTAAAAGAACTTGAAAACTTGCATTAAAGGAGAACTACAAGGATATTACAAAGGGGAAGGCTAAGAGAAAATTGAGTAGGTGATTTTCTGATATGTTTGGAGGATGCCTTTTATTTAATTTTCTTACATTTTGAGTTATTTTGACTTTGTGCTAGCCATGGACTGTCATAACACCTTCTTAGACCTATAGAGATAGAGGCTTTATAGATGTAGACATAGAGATGATGTTTTGATGTTGGGGGCCTTCGCCCTTTCTAAATTGAGTTCCTTTAATTCTGTTTTATATGATGGATGTTAATGACCAGTCTTATGGCCTATAAGATTTATTCTTGATGTAGATATGATAAGATAGAATAGCCTGCTATTATTTGATTTCTAATTTTGATGCCTTTCGTTGATGTATGATTGAATGGATGTGATGAGGCGAGATAGTTCGCTCGGGAGCTAGCAATAACCTCTGAGTGCCAGTTGCTATAATAACCTAGATATGGCACAACATCATTGGACCTTGAGAATCTTATTTTTGGTGATTTGGACCAACTGTGCCTCAAGAGAGACCACACGGCCAGTAAGGGGTCATACGAGTTGTGTGGCCTCAAGTGAGACTATACTTGGCCTCGATCTTGCATTATGGCCTTGGGGTGGCGTTGCAAGCTAAGGCACACTTCATTGGTACCCCATACAAGTCGTGTGACACTTCATGGTTATGTGGAGGAGCCATGGGGTGGCTTAGGCTTGAAAACATGATTATTAGGGCTAAGGGAGGCCACACAACTAGTCACACAGGTCGTGTGGTATGAGATGGCCCATTTGGCCTTCCGTGAAGTTTTCAGAGTGAAAGTATACTAAGTATGGGGTCACCATCTTGTAACATTTTCATGAAGTTTTCCTAAGGTTGGGAAGATAGGAGCACCACATGGACCGTGTGGCTTCCCATGGCTCATGAAGGGTGTTTGTTTGGTGGTTCGTACGAAAAATTCTAAGGTTTGGTTCAAGATTGAAATTTCTAGAAAGTTTTCTATGTGTTGTCTCACAGGCACTCCACATGGATTGTGTAGTGCCACACGATCCATTTACCCTCAAGTCAAATGGCTTCTGGTAAACTTTTCCTCCGATTATTAATGGTGTTTTCATAAATTTGATTATTTCTATTGGTCTTTTGGGAATTCCTATGCTATTCTATGGTCATCTAAACACATAAAATATATTTCAAACATTCAAACTCACCTCTCATAATTTTGAAATCTCTCAAAAAAACTCTTGGAGAATCTCAACTTGGGGGCCAAGGAACTCAACTCTTCCTTGAAATTCCTTGAGGTTTCTTCATGTTAGTAAAGGTATGTAGGTTTGACCCTTGATTACCTTCCAATTAAGGAGACCAAAACTATTTTCAAGCAATTTTACTAATTTCTAGTTTACTTTAAATCAGGGTTTTGCATATTATGATTCCTAAAATTCTATTAATGCATGGGCAGTGTTTATTTGATGATTTTAAGGTGATTTAAACTATTACATGAGGATTTACTTTGGGTTTATGGATTTATAAGTATGCATGTCTCCTTTAAGGCTTGTTTATGCATGGGTGATTATATTATGATTTTTAAATGTGGGTTTAATTATATTTTCAATTGAATTTCATACTAAATTATTGGTTTTGGATTGAATATTAATTACTCGTATCATTCTCTCATTATTCATAGTATTTGTATTCATGTACATGAATTATGATTAAAATTATGAAGTAGGTTAAGCCTAATTTTATTATATGATATGATTTTGATAAGATATTGGTTATGACAATATTGTGCTCATGTATATGTCTATTGATTATGGCTCTTTGAGTATTTTGGATGCTTGCACCATTTTATATATGAAAGGGCTATTACTATGCATAAACATAATGACCATGAAAGTATGATTTTGGCATTTGAACCTAAGTATGAACTATTATGAAAGATGTTAGGCTTTTAAACCTAATTGTGCATTGAAATATTTTAATAAGACTTGTATTTCTTTGAAAGCATGTATAGCTATGAATATTATAAATATTCTTGTGGGATGATGACTTAGCACTGATGGAAGGAGGGTTATCTCTCTTTTCTTAAACTATATGCCTAGCATATCTTTCCTTCCCCAAATGGGAGGCCCGTAAGGAAAGATTCCTCTGAAATGGGGTTGCCCGTAAGGAGAAGGATTGATATGATAATATGATATAATATGTTTTTATATGAAAATCCTATCCAAAATGGGAGGCCCATAAGGAAATAACATAGATTGGGCGGGGTCAAGACAAGCATTTAGAGCTCACCCTTTTAGTAAAAAGTGTTCATCAAAAGGAAATAACATAAGCAAGAGAGAGAAAGGATAATGTCCCCGAACTTGAGGGCTCACCACAAGCTATCTTCAAGATATCAAAACTAGCCATGAGTAGGATGATCGTAAGGAGCTCTAATTCCTACATGTTAACATCGTGTAGGCATGGAGTATACGTTAGTACATTTGAATTTATTAAGTATGTAGAGTGAAATGCAGCAAGAGATAGGCAATATAATCAAAATACACAATCATAAGCAAAAGATAGCACATTAGCAACATGGCATGCATGAATGATGCTTGAAGTAAAACATGCTTATATAGAACATATTACATATGTAGTAAGAGACCATCATCATAGACCAAGCAAATTAGTACTTGGAATACAAGGTGAACCACCCCTTGGCAGTGATTGAGATATCAACCCCATAATTTGGTTAATGGTTTTACCACCCCCCATCCAAAGTGATTGAGGTATCAACTCTTTAATTTAGTTAAATAGGTTTACTAACCCCCCCTCCCCCATCCAAGGTAATTGAAGTATCAACCCCTTAATTTGAGTAATGGTTGGCACACTCTACCGTTCAAATTGATTGAGGTATCAACCCCTCAATTGTTTGATGATTGTCATACCCTACCATCCATGGTGTGGTCAACTTGCAACACTAAAGGTACTTTTCATGAAATCAACACACATGTGTACCTTCATTTTATCATTATAAAGTCATTCAAATCATAGGTCATGCAATGAATCATTAATAGCTCAAGAATCCAAAACCAAATATTTTATAAAACACTTGACGGGTATGTAATGCTAGTACAAAATCATACCATTCAAGAGTGAAATCATGCAAGAGAACTTGAAGTATGTAAACCACCAACACTTGGTAATACCATAATGCAATATACATCAAAACCCTTCATCAAATCAAAAAAATAGATCATAGATTCATAGCTCTTAACATACTTAAACAATCACGTTTTTATGATACCCCAACATAGTTCATAGTCAAATTCATAATAAGTAAGACCCATAAGTAAATCAACTTAGAAACATACAATTTATGTAAAATGAAAGGTTTATCATCATAGGTGAAAGGACCCAATGGTTGAAACCCACATACCTTAGACCTTGAGTTTCTTGAAATTTAGTTGAGAAAGAATTAAATCTTGAAATAGAATCTTGGAATCCGAAACTTACTCTTGAGTTTCCTTGAAGTTGTATTGGGGTTTTGATTGAGGATTTTGAGAGGATTTGAGAGTGTATTCAAGTTGGGAGTGATGCTTTGATCCTTTGAGATAGTGTTTAGGTCTTTTGATAAGGTTAAGATAGCATTAGAAGTCCAAAAAGATCATTAGAATAAACAAAATTCACAAAAATACCATTAATGAAACAGAGAGAAAAAATTGACAAAGTGTCACCTCACTTGAGGTTACATGGGTCATGTGGAACTCAACGGGTTATGTGGAGTTCCTGTGAGATGATACTTAGTAGAAAATTTGGAAGTTGTGACACTTGGGAAAAATTAACATCATCGTCGCTTTGACTGGAGGCTCCACGGGCCATGTGGTGCTACAAGGTCCATGTAGTGGCTCATGGAGTTACACTTGGGGGGGGGAATGTGGGTAGGAGGCTCTATACCAGGCCACACGACTAGTAAAGCTTTCCATAGCCCATGGAGATGGTTGTGGCATTACACTTGGTTAACAAAACTCCCTATCACGCCAATCTTGCCTCACTTACACATCCCCACGGCTAGCCACACGGTCAGTGGAAAGCCATAAGGCTTGTCCCACTGGCTGTGTCCCAAGCCTTTGAACAAAATTAGTCTTTTCCAGCCCAAAAAAGTCCACACAGCTCGTCCAAAGCCTCATTGTCCGTCTAAGTGCTTGTGTGACATCAGTACACCGGAGGGTCTTACGAAAATGGTCATAAATCCTTCATCCGAACTCGAAATGAGGTCAAACCAAGTGCATTAGAAAGTTAACTCAAAGGACATTCATTTGACATGTCATGGTTAGTCCATTCATTTGTGTGTTACATTTATGCTTATTTAAAGTTGAACTTGGCACAAACCAAACACCTAAAACTTAATTCATAGGGAAGTCTTGAACTCATCTACGTACTAGAAGTTTCCCCATGACCCTAATACACTCCCCACCTTAACAAATTAGACTTGAAACATAGATATAGAATAGCATGGAGTTAAAGGTTGTCACACTTTTAAGGATGATCCACCGTGAAATGCCCCAATAGTGCCTGAAAACACTCCTCGAAAATGCTCATAATTGTAATTTTCATGTATCTCAAAATCTGTGCATGATATTGAAAATCCAACTTCATAATTATGATTAGGGGGAAAAATTGAGTGGGTGATGGGTCTAACCCTGATATTAGACCAACCATAGCAAAACTTGATTTTCCCAAATTGGCACGAATCAATGGGCCTACGAATCCTCTCTACGATGCGGAGCCATCGCGGAGTAGTACATTTTATTGCCAATTTTTTTAATCTCAGACTAAGTCCTTGTGGTATTGGGCCTAAGCCTTCCTATGAGTAAAAACACTTACACTTAGTCATTTTTCAATCTCATATCATACAAGAGATTCCCCAAAAACCTCTCAAACATTTAGCCAAATAGTTCACCCAAAATTCAAGTGTCCCAATCTCATTCTTGATCTTAGGAAATTCACTCAAACTTTAAGTTCTCATTCTAATATTCATCGAGAGAATCTCCAAAGTTGAGGTATGTGGATTTCAATAATTAGGTCCTTTCATCCATGGTGCCCAACCGTCTTTTTTATACAAATTACATATTTTCAAGTTAATTTACTTATGGGTATTCTTACTATGACTTTGATTATAAGCAATTTCAGGGTTTTCATTTAATATGGACTATTTAACAATGCTTAAGCTACAAAGCTATGTTCTATGATGAGATTTGATAAAGGGTTTTAATGTATCTTGCATGAGGTTGTTACCAAGTGTTGGTAGATGGATTTACATTGGTTTCTCTTACATGTTTTCACTCTTGAATTACATGATTTTGTACTAGCATTATACACCCGCAAAGTGTGTGATACGAGTCTAGTTAAGGGTTTTTGAGTTATTGAAGGCCTATTACATGGATTATGAGCTAGGTGGCTTTATAATGATGAAAGGAATGTACGTATTGTTGATTTTATGAAAAGTATCCGTAATATTGCAGGTGAGCACACCTTGTTAAGGGGGTGCTTTGCCTCAACCACCATGGATAGTAGGGGCGTGACAACCATCAACCAAATATAGGGGTTGATACATCAATCACCATGGACGGTAGGGTGTGACAACCATCAACCAAATTGAGGGTTTGATACCTCAATCACCATGAATGGTAGGGTGAGACAACCATCAACCAATTGAGGGGTTGATACTTCAACTACCTCTCCAAGAGGGTGGTAGGACTTGGATTCAGCAATGATGGTCTCTTACTACACATGTAATATATTCTATATAGGTATATGTTTAATTCAAACATTGATCATGCATGCCATGTTGCTAATATACTATCTCTTGCTTATGTATATGCATTTTGATTATGTTACTTATCTCTTATGGCATTGCATCCTACATACTTAGTACATTCAAACGTACTAGTATATACTTTATACGTACATGATGTTACCATGTAGTAACCGGAGCTCCACTTGATCATCCTCCTCATCCACGTGACTAGTACCATCTCTTGAAGTAAGCTTGGTGAGTCCTTAACTCTGAGGGCAATAGCTATTTATCCTATGTTATGTAAATGCATTTTTCTTTGTTTAGATGTTTATAACTATAAGGGTGAGCCCAAAAAGTTGTCTTGGCCCCTGCCATATCTATGATAGATGTGTTCTTGGACAAGTTATGTATTTATGCTTGGATCTTTTACTCTTTGGATGATTTATGCTATGAAAGACTTACCTTAGTTCCTTTATCCTTATTTATATTCTCTTATTGTTGTTTAATTAATTCCGCGACCAAGGATGTGTAAATGATATGCTAAGAGGCTTGTTTGAGATCCCTTTGGGTTCTCATTCGCCATGTCACGTCTTGTCTCTAAGCTTGGATCGTGAAAAACTTGGTATTAGAGCACTACGTTGTTAATGGTCCTCAGCATCCAACACGCCACATTGATTAGAGTCTTATTCATGGTTGTGAAGTGCACCACAACTATGACGAAGAGACTATGAGGCATTTTAGGAAATGTTTCCCTTCGTCTTAATCTATGTCGTACTATAGAAGTTAATGTAAGGATTTCCCTAATAAATGTTCTTTGCTATGCCAGATTATGCCTATCCCAAGAGAAAGAGGAGCTCGTACACCCAAAGAACAACCTGCTTGTGAAGAGTTCTGAGATGTTATTGCTATGCTAACTCAAGCTATGACTAACCAAATCAACCAAGGGGCCCAACCCCCTCATGAGTGAGATTTCATGAAGATGAACCCACCAAAGTTTCATAGGTCCAAGGTGGATGAGGACCCTCAAGAATTTATTGATGGGGTGTACAAAGAGTTGTCTATCATGGCTGTTAGATCAGAGGATAAAGCATAGTTGGCGGCCTACCAACTCAAAGGGGTGGCCCAAATATGGTTTACTCAATAGGAGGAGAAGAAGGGAAATAATAATGTGATCCTTTGGGAGGATTTTAAGGCGACATTTCTCAATCGGTTCGTCCCTCTTGAGCTTAGGGAGGCCAAAAGGATGGAGTCCATGAATTTGAAGCAAAGGTATATAAGTGTGAGGGAGTATGCCCTCAAGTTCAACCAACTTTCTAAATATGCTCTACAAATGGTGGCCGATCCAAGGTCTAGAATTAATATATTTGTGATAGGGGTATCCGATTTGGTTGATGAGAAGTGTCATGCTGCTATGTTGATTAGTAACATAGATTTGTCCCGCCTCATGACTTATGCCGAACAATTAGAGGGGGGAACGTTGAGAAAGAGAAGGGTAATGAGGCCAAGAGGGCCCGTTTTAATGGTAAATTCCAAGGTCTAAAAGGTGGTTGGTTCCATCAAGGCCAAGGATCTTCTAATGCTACTAATAGAAGGTTCTCTAATGACAACCCAAAGGTCCAAGGTGATAGTGGTATGGTGCATAATGCTATGTGTCCAAAATATGGTAAGGGTCATAGTTCCCTATGTTTGAAGGACACCAACGTTTGTTTTGGTTATAGTGAAGTAGGACATAAGGTGGTGGATTGCTCTCAAAATTAGATCAAGGGTAATGATATCCTTCCACAAAGGGCAAATGTGGTTCCTAGGGGAAGAGGTGACCAACAAGGTGGTGCCCCAAGGCACAATCTGTTCTATGCTTTTCAAGAGAGGCAAGGGGTAGAAGAGTCCTAATGTCATCATCGGTATGTTAAAAGTCTTTGATTTTGATGTGTATCTATCAATAGACCCTAGTGCCACTATTTTATTTTGCTACTCCTTTTATTGTCAAAAAGTTTCATATTGAACCGAAATTGTTTTGTGAGCCATATGAAGTGTTTATTCTCATTGATGCATCCATTGTTGCTAGAAAGGTCTATAGAAATTGTCCTATTTTCATTTTGCAAAAAGTATTGCCTTGTGATTTTGTTGAGTTGGATATGGTGGATTTTGATTTCATTCTTGGGATGGATTGGTTGCATGCATATTATGCCTCTGTTGATTGTAAAGCCCATAGGGTCAAATTCTAATTCCCTAAGGAACCCATCTTTGAGTGGGAGAGTCATAATGTGGGGGTCAAGGGTAGGTTTATTTCTTGCATTAAAGCCTAAAAGTTGATTTCTAAGGGATGTATTTATCATCTTGTGAGGGATAGGGATGTTAAGTCCAAAGTCCTTTCCATAGAGTTGGTCCCGGCGGTTAATGAGTTCCTTGATGTCTTTCTTAATGACCTTCGCAGTATTCCACTCGAAAGGTAAATAGACTTTGGTATGAACTTCTTTCCAATACTCAATCCATTTCTATGCCCTCTTACCGTATAGCCCAGCAGATTTAAAGGAGTTCAAGGAGCAATTAAGATATTTCTGGGAGAAGGGTTTCATTAGGCCTAGTTGATCACTTTGGGGTGCACCTTTACTGTTTGTGAAGAGAAGGATGGCTCTCTTAGAATGTGCATCAATTACTGGAAACTTAATAGAATCACAATCAAGAATAAGTACCCTCTACCAAGGATTGATGATCTTTTTGACCAATTTCAAGGGGCTAGTCACTTCTCTAAGATTGATCTTCGCTCTGGGTATCACCAGTGAAAAAGAGAGTGTGATATTACCAAGACTACCTTTCGGACTAGGTATAGGCACTATGAATTTGTGGTTATATCTTTTGGGTTGACCAATGCACCACCTATGTTCATGGATCTTATGAATAGGGTCTTCAAACCCTACCTTTATTTGTTTGTGATGGTGTTTATTGATGATATCTTGATATATTCCCATAGTGAGGAGATCATGTGGCTCACTTGAGGGTGGTATTACAAATCTTGAGGGATGAGAAGTTGTATGCAAAATATGAGAAATATGAGTTTTGGTTGAAAGAGGTTGCCTTTCTAGGTCATGTGGTGTCGGGTGATGATATAAAGGTAGATCCTAAGAAGATAGAGTTAATTAGAAATTGGCCTAGACCATTGACTCCAGTAGACATTAGAAGTTTCATGGGCTTAGTGGGTTACAACCAGAGGCTTGTGAATGGTTCTCTTCTATTGCTTCTCCCATGGCTAAGTTCATCCAAAAGAAGGCTAAATTTTTTTGGATCGATGAGTGTGAAAAGAGTTTCCAAACTTTGAAATATAACATTGTCTCCGCTCCTATCTTGTCTCTAACAGAAGGGTTGGAAGAGTTTGTTATGTATTCTGATGACTCACGAATTGGTTTGATTGGTATTTTGATGCAAAATGGTAAAGTGATAGATTATGCCTCTAGACAACTTAAGATGCATGAAAGAATTATCCAACCCATTATCTTGAATTGACCGTTATGGTATTTTCTTTGAAAATTTGGTGTCATTATTTGTATGGGTTGCATGTTGATGTGTGAACTGATCATAAGAGTCTCCAATACGTGTTCTGCCAAAAAGATCTCAACTTGAGACAATGAAGGTGGTTAGAGCTTCTTAAGGATTATGATATGAGTATGCATTATCACCCCGGTAAGGCTAATATTGTGACCGATGCTTTGAGTAGGGCACCTATGGGTAGCCTAGCTCACATTGATGATAAGGGAAAAAAATGACTAGAGAGGTTCATCAGTTGGCTAGGTTGGGAGTTAGGTTGGAGGAGGTTGATAATGGTGGACTAATGGTGGTTGATGGTTCCAAAATTTCATTGCTTGAGGAAGTGAAGGCAAGGCAAGATCTTGACCCCACCATGCTAGAATTGAAGGTCTTAGTGAGAGATGGTAAGGTGGAGGTTTTCTCCCAAAGGGCAGATGGTGCCCTTAGGTACTAAGGTAGATTATGCGTTCCTTGTGTTGGTGATTTGAGAAAGAAGATTTTAGATAAGACTCATAATTGTTCCTATTATATTCACCCCGATTCTACAATGATGTATAGAGATTTGAGGGAAGTGTTTTGATGGGGTGGTATGAAGAAAGACATTGCTAAGTTTGTGTCCGGTTGTCATAATTGCCAACAAGTGAAACTCGAATAACAAAGGCGGGGTAGTCTAGCCCAAGATATAGAGATTCCTACTTGGAGCTTGGAGAAATTAACATGGATTTTATGGTTGGGTTGCCTAAGACTACAAAGGGTTTTGATTCTATTTGGATTATGGTTGATAGAATAATAAAGTCAGCTCATTTCCTACCAGTTAAGACTACTTATGGTGCTCAATTCTCTTCTCGCTTTTGAAGGTCCTTCTAAAGAGGTCTTGGTACCAAGGTAAAGCTTAGTATGACATTTCACCCTCAAAGAAATGGACAAGTCAAAAGAACTATCCAAACTCTTGAGGATATGCTTAGAGCTTAGGTTTTGGAGTTTAAGGGTAGTTGGAATGATCATTTTCCACTAATTGAGTTTGCTTATAATAATAGCTACCATGCAAGCATTGGTATGGCTCCTTTTAAGGCTCTTTATGATAGACATTGTAGATCCCCAGTTTGGTGGTTTGAAGTGGGTTCGAATCTAGTTATGGAGGCCATGGAGAAGGTAAGGTTAATAAAAGAAAGATTGAAAATAGCCTAAAGTCATCAAAATTCCTATGCCGATGTGGGAAGAAGGGATCTTGCATTTAAGGTTGATGATTGTGTCTATTTAAAGGTCTCACCCATGAAGGGTGTGGTTAGTTTTGGTAAGAAGGGTAAATTGAGTCCAAGATTTGTTGGCCCTTATAGAGTATTGAGGAGGATTGGTATGGTAACCTATAAGTTGAAGTTGCCCAATGATATGTATATGGTTCATTCGACTTTTCATGTGTCTATGTTGAGGAAATGTGTGGGTAACCCAAGTACCATTGTGCCTCTTGATGTTGTGGGTGTTATTGAAGACAATTTAACAAATAAAGAGGTTACGGTAGAAAATTTGGATAGATAAGTGAAGAGCTTTATGAACAAGGATGTTGATTCCGTCAAGGTCTTATGGAGAAATCAATAAGTTAAGAGTGCTACATGGGAAGCCGAGGTAGACATGCACAAGCGATATCCCTATCTCTTCCATTCTACTCAAGCCTAGGGTATTAATTCAAGTCCCCTATGTGATTTCAAGTCTTATGTTTCAGCTCTTATGTCATTGTATGCATTCATGTTTATGTTGACAAGTTCATGGTGATTTTGATGCTTATATTGAGATTTTGAAATGATTTTTCAGTGCATTGTTTCATTCATGTGTTGGGATGAACTCATCTTGATTATTTATCTCATATACATTTCTTTGACATTTGGGGACGAATGTTCCCAAGGGGAGAATATTGAAACGCCTCAAAAAGTTCCCAAAAATATGTCTCGGAAATGCCCATAATCATAATTTTCATATATCTTAAAATATGTACATAATATCGAAAATTTGACTTTATATTCATGATCAAGGAGAAAAATTAAGTAGGAGATGGGTCTAATCCTGATTTTAGAGCAACTGTAGAAAATTTTGATTTTCTCAAGTTGGTGCAAAAAGTGGGCCTGCGTATCCTCTTCGCGACTCGGAGCCGTCGTGGAGTAGTATATTTTGTTGCCAATTTTTAAATCATAGCCTAAGGCCATGGGATCTTAGACCTAAGCCTTCTTATGTGTAGAAATACCTATACTTAGTCATTTTTCAATCTCATATCATACAAGACATTCCCTAATACCTTCTCAAACACTTAGTCAAATAGTTCACCCAAAATTCAAGTATCCCAATCTCATTCCGGATCATAAGGAATTTACTCAAACTTCAGTTCTTATTCCAATCTTCATCAAGAGAATCTCCAAAGTTGAGGTATATGAGCTTCAACCATTGGGTGCTTTCACCAATGGTGCCAACCTTTCTTTTTATACAAATGACATGTTTTCAAAATTGATTTACTTATGGGTATTTTAACTATAAATTTGATTATAAACTATATTGGGGTTTTCATGAAATGTGGATTGTTTAATCATGTTTGAGATATGAATCTATGTTCTATGATGAGATATGATGAAGGGTTTTAATGTATCTTGCATGAGAGTGTTACCAAGTATTGGTGGGTGGATTTACATTGGTTTTCCTTACATGTTTTCATTCTTAAATTACATAATTTTGTACTAGCATCACACACCCGCCAAATGTTTGATAAAATATTCCATTAAGGATTTTTGAGTTATTGAAGGTCTATTGCATGGCTTATGAGTTAAGTGGCTTTATGATGATGAAATGAATGTCCGTATGATTGATTTTATGAAAGTGTCTATAGCATTGCAAGTGACCACACCTTGTTGAGGAGGTGCTATGGCTTAATTAACATGGATAGTAGGGTATGACAACCATCAACCAAATTGAGGGGTTGATACCTCAATCACCATGGATGGTAGGGTGTAATAACCATCAACCAATTGAGGGGTCGATACCTCAATTACCATGGATGGTAGGATGTGACAACCATCAACCAATTGAGGGGCTGATACCATAATCGCCTCTCCAAGGGGGTGGTAGGCCTTGGATTCTATAATGATGGTCTCTTACTACACATGTAATATATTCTATATAAGCATGTTTTACTTCAAACATTGATCATGCATGTCATGTTGCTAATATACTATCTCTTGCTTATGTATATGCATTTTGATTATGTTGCTTATCTCTTGTGGTATTGAATCCTATATATTTAGTACATTCAAAAGTGTTAACGCATACTCTATGCCTACATGATATTATCATGTAGGAACCGGAGCTCCACTTGATCATCCTCCTCTTTCACGTGGCTTGTACTATCTCTTGAAGCAAACTTGGTGAATTCTCAACTCTGAGGACAATAGCAATTGATCCTATGTTATGTAAAGACCCTTTTCTTTGTTTAGATGCTTATGACTATGAGGGTGAGCCCAGAAAATTATCTTGGACCCCGCCTAATGTATGATAGATGTGTTGTTGGAGAAGTTATGTATTTATGCTTTGATTTTTTATTCTTTTGATGATTTATACTATGAAAGACTTCCCATAGTCCCTTTATCCTTATTTATATTCTCCTATTGTTCTTTAATTGCTTCCGCGACTAAGGATGTGTAAATGATATGCTAAGATGCTTGTTTGGGATTCCTTTGGGTTCCCATTCATCATGTCACGTTTAGACCCTAGGCTTGAGTCATGACACACCATCTATCTACCTTTGATATTTTTTGTTTCATTATGTACACTACAAGAAAAGGACTTTTAACGATCATTTCTTAACGAAGAGAAATAATCCGGTCGTTATAAATACACTTATAGCGACTAAATTTTTTCTGGTCGTTATAAGTATACTTATAGTGTCCAAATTTTTTTTGATCGTTATTAAATATACTTACAGTGATCAAATTTTTTTGGTTGTTATAAATACACTTACAGTGACCAAATTTTTTTCGATCGTTAAATATATATTTTAATCTAACATTAACGAGGTGGTAAATTTGAGCATTAAAAAATATAAGATCCTGTCGTTAAAATATATAAGTTAGTGTAAAAATATATTTTAATTAATATGAGTGCAAAGAGATCAGATCAAATTATGTTATAAGTATAACAAGTGACATTTTATTAATCACTCCATCATTCTGATAAGAATCCTCCATATTTTATACTTTTGCTTATTTCATAACAAAAAAAAGTTTAATAAAAAAGAAAAAAAATATTAATGTATTATTTTCTAATAACTCTATCTATCATTCTTATTAAAGTCAATTATAAAAAATTTTAGAATATTATAAAAATATTTAGTTACAATCTTTTTGGCACAATTTTTTTAACAAAAATATTTTCTTGATATAGTTTCTATATATATTTTTTTATTTCGAGAGACAATTTATTCATCTTTACTTGATTTTTTTAAAGATGCAAGATAAAGTAGGTTAAAATAAAAAATTGTAATGAAATAAAAAATTAAAAATAAAAGTAATAATATTAAACATGTGGTTAAAGCAGATTTTTCAGATTGTAAAGGGAAATGTAAAATGTGACGTTTTGTCGTCGCTAGGCTCCGGTTGACGTTTAA